>CM066033.1:999426935-999785071 GCA_033557465.1 Ichthyophis bannanicus
CTAACCAACTCTCCTCAGTTCGAGTTTAAAGCTGAGACAAAGAGGAAAGGAAAAAGAAAGAGATACAACTCCTAGGGGAGGTGGGAGGGTTGTGAGGACTAATTCCTGCTGTTCCCAGAGATCACCTGTTACAGGTAAGTAACTGTGCTATCTCCAGGAACAAGCAGGAATGAGTCCTCACATATGGGGACTCCCTAGCTAAGATGCCTGGGAGATCCCCAAAGGTACGAGACCCTTAAGGGTTCCTTGTCTTCCTATGGATCTCAGGCATCCATTCAGGGAAGGAGGGCAGGAGTTGTTCAAGAATGGAACAGGTGATTGAGGACAGCCTGACCAAACAGGGCATCCCGGCGGGAGTCCTTGTCCAAACAGTAATGGGCTGTGAAGGTATGAACCGAGGCCCAGGTAGCTGCTCGACAAATCTGATCGATGGAGACAGAATGAAGATGAGCCATAGAGGTGGCCATGGCTCGCACACTGTGAGCTGTGACATGGCTCTCCAGAGAAAGGTTCTTACTCTGGTAAGCAAAAGAAATACACTGAGCAATCTAACTGGACAGTGTTCTTTTAGAGACTGGAAGTCCTAAATGAGAAGTATCAAAAGCAACAAAAAGCTGGGAAGACTTTCTATGTTGCTGTGTCCTGTGTAAGTAAAAAGCAAGAGCTCTTTTACAATCTAGAGTATGAAGGTTCCTCTCTGCACTGGATGCATGAGGAGCTGGAAAAAAGACAGGTAAATACACCTCTTGATTAAGATGAAAAGGTGAGACCACTTTAGGCATAAAGTGAGGATTTGTCCTAAGGACTACCTTATCATGATGGAACCTTGTATAAGGTGGATTAGCCACTAAGGCCTGCAGTTCACTGATGCGGCGAGCAGAAGTGACTGCAATAAGGAAAATAACCTTCCAGGAAAGAAATTTCAAGGAGGTAGTGGCTAAGGGTTCAAAAGGTGGCTTCATAAGCTGACCAAGAACCAAGTTCAAGTCCCATGCCACCGGGGGAGGTCGAATGGGAGGTTTAGTTAAAAGTTAGGCCTCTCATAAAACTTGTAATAAGAGGATGAGAGGAAACAGGTTGTCCATTGAGAGGTTTAAGGGATGCTGCAATAGCACTCAAATGGACTCTTACTGAATTTGTCTTAAGGCCTGCATTGGAGAGATGCAGGAGATATTCTAAGAGGGAATTCACAGGAAGTGCCAGAGGGTCAAGACCCTTTTGAGCACACCACATGGAAAATCTTTTCCACTTAAAAGCATAGGAACGCCTAGTGGAAGGTCTTCTGGAAGCATGGAGGATATCTTTCACTTGCTGAGAAACATTCAAGTCCTGAAGGTCTAGGCCTTCAGTAACCAAGCTCTGAGGTGAAGGAACTTGGGTTTGGGTGCCACAAAGTCCCCTCCTCCTGAGATAGAAGGTCTGGAGCAGCTCCCAAATCCAGGGAGGGGGCTTGGGAGAGATGCAGAAGTAGAGGGTACCACACTTAGCGTGGCCAGCGTGGAGCTATGAGGATCATAGATCCTTGATCCCTCTAAAGTTTGAACAGAGTATTGGGAATCAAAGGAATGGGTGGAAAAGCGTACAGGAAGTCCTGACCCCAGTGAAGGAGGAAGGCATCCTTGGCCAGAGCTTCCTGACACGGAATTCTGGAACAGAACCGGGGAAGTTTGGCATTCCACGACTTGCAAAGAGGTCTATGTCCGGGGTTCCCCATTCCTGAAAGATTTTGAGTACCTGATCCATGTGCAGGGACCATTCGTGTGGAAGCAGAACTCGACCGAGTCTGTCTGCCCAAGAGTTTTGGATTCCTGGGAAGTATACTGCCAGGAGATGGAATTGATGCTCTCTGGTGAAAGCCCATAATCTTAGAGCTTCGTTGCAAAGCGACAGAGAGCCAGTTCCTCCCTGCTTGTTTATGTAAAACATGGCTACTTGATTGTCCGTATGAATGAGGACTGTCTTGTAGCTGAGGAGGGTATTTAAGACCTTGAGAGCGAGGAACACTGCTCAAAGTTCCAAGTGGTTGATATGAAGAGAGGTCTCCTGTGGGGACCAAGTGCCTTGGGTGGAGAGGTCTTGAAGATGAGCTCCCCAACCTGTTTGGGAGACATCTGTTGTGAGGGTTGCTTGGGGTAGTACAGGTTGGAAGGGGGACCCCAGTAACAGATTTTGAGTGGACATCCACCATTGGAGAGAGCAAAAGAGACGTTTGGAGGTTGCTATTTGGTCTGAGAAAGCTCCTGATGCTTGAGTCCACTGTGTGGACAAAGTCCATTGAGCTGCTCTCATATGTAGGCGAGCATAAGGTACCACATGTACTGTGGAAGCCATGTGGCCTAGCAGTTGTAGCATCTCCCGGGCAGTTAAGTGGCTCTTTGACTGAATCTGGGAGGCTAACTGCACTAGACGTTGGCAACGGGCCTGAGGAAGATAGGCCCTTGCAGTAGTGGTATCCAACCAGGCCCCTATGAATTCTAGGGACTGAGTAGGGGTGAGCTGAGACTTTCGGAGGTTTACCACAAGTCCCAGATACTGCAGAATGTGCTTTGTGCGGTCCAGGGAAATCTGGGCCTCTGACTGAGATGGAGCTCAGATGAGCCAGTCGTCCAGGTATGGGAAGACAAATATTCCCAGAGTGCGTAGAAATGCAGCAACTATTGCCATGCATTTAGTGAACACTCTTGGAGCAGAGGCTAGTCCGAAAGGAAGCACTCTGTATTGGTAATGTTTTCCCTGGAACAGAAAACGTAGGAATTTTCTGTGGGATGGATGGATGAGTATATGAGTGTACGCATCCTTGAGATCTAGAGAACAAAGCCAATCCTGACTCTGCAGGTATGGAAGGAGAGTTCCTAAGGAAAGCATCTTGAACTTCTCCTTGCATAGGAATTTGTTCAATTCTCTGAGATCTAGAATGGGTCTGTATCCCCTGTTTTCTTTGGAATGAGAAAATAGGGGGAGTAAAACCCTGACCCCTGTTGAAGAAGCGGAACTGCTTCTATGGCCCTCTGGGCCAGAAGGGTGGTCACCTCCTGATCCAGAAGGTCGAGGGAGGTGGGAGAATTGAAGTGTCTCACCATAGTGTAGGGAGGAAGGTTTGAGAAATGAAGTTTGTAGCCCTCTCTTATGATGGAGAGGGTCCACTGCTCTGATGTGATTTGCTCCCATCTGGGAGCAAAATGAGCTAACCTTCCTGGAATGGTGAGAGGCTCTGGTTGTTGTAGAGCCAGAAAGGTTAGGTTCTCTAGTAGCAAGTCAAAAACCCTGAGGGGGTTGGGACTGCTGGGTTGTAGCAGCCCCTGCAGGTAAAAGCCTGGCCTGTTTAGGTTGCTGACGCTTAGTAGCAAAGCGACCTGTAGAAGACTGTTGAGAAGAAGTGGAAAGAAATCTGCCCTTTTTGTAAAAAGACTTTTTGAAAGATTTTTTCTTGGCAGGAGTGGAGGTAGACTTTGAAAGTCTATCCAGAGCAGCATTTTCTGCATCCATTTGAGTGACTTTAATTTGCCACTCTTTGCCAAAGAGATTTTCCCCAGTACAGGGCAGATTTCCTAAACCATCTTGAACCCAGGGTTCTAGATCAGAAGCCTGGAGCCAAGCAATTCTACGAGCAGCTATAGCAATGCCCGAGGCACTGCTGGCACCTTCAAAGGAATCAAAGGCTGCCCTGTTGGAGAACTTTGAAATGTCTTGAGTATGCTTGAGCCAAAGAAGGAACTCCTCCCTTTTATCCTCTGGAATAAAAGGGAGAAAATTGTGCAGTTTCTCTGCAACTTCCTTCAGAAACATACCCATATAAAAGCTATATGAATTGATTCTGGCAATAAGCATGCTAGCTTGAAAGATTTTCCTACCAAAAGCATCCAAGGTCCTGCATTCTCTTCCTGGCCGAGTAGAAGAGTGTCTTTTGGTACTCTTTATTCTCTTCATTGCTGACTGCACCACAATAGAGTGGTGAGGAAGCTGAGTTTTTTGAAAACCAGGAGAAGGAGGGACACGGTACATGGTGTCCAATCTGCGAGAATGAGGAGAAAGGGTGAGAGGAGTCGCCCATAATTCTATCAAATGTTCTTGAAGAATTTCATGAATTGGCAAGTTGACTGCCTCTCTGGGAACCTTGGAGTATCCCAAAATATCTAATTTTTTTGCTCTAAGTTCTTTTTCAGAGGTTACTGAAATAGAGAGTCCTTTAGCCACTTCTACTATGAAGTCTTGAAAGGACAAATCCTCTGGAGGAGAGATTCTCCTTTTTGGAGAAGATGGCTCCTCAGGGAGGGTGATGGATACTTCAGGAGACTCATCCGATGAATCAGAATCAGAGGAATCGAAGTATCGTCTGGCCGCTTCCAACGAACGATACACGTATCGATCGGTATCGACATCGGGCGTCCCCGGTACCGGATTGGTACCGAGAAATAGCCCTGGACAGGGAGCCAGAGTCAGTATCCTGGCCGATGTCGATGCCATCGGTACCGGTATCGAAGCTGGTACCGGTGCCGGTACCGACAACGGAACTCGTTGCGGTACCGACGGCGTCGCAGCCTTAATGAAAGCCATTATAGCCTGCTGCATGGATTGAACAGTGTGATCCATGGACGCCACGACTGCCTGGATGTCGGTACCGGGAGATTGTGCCAGTACCCCAGAGCAGTCTAACAGGTGATTGGTCGAGGCCGTGCCATCGATGTCAACCTGTAACCCCATAGGAGAAGCTTTGGAAGCCGGAGCTTCCCGCCGGGGTTGTTTGGCTGGGGCAGGATCCTCAGAAGCAAGCCCGGAGGCATCTCGATGCTTAGAGGGAGATTTGCCCTTAGAGGACCTGCTAAAAGTATGTTTGGTTACCTGAGATCCATCAGGAGAGGAAGACCTGGAAGATGTCGATGCCACCGCCGGTGCATCCGTGGGAAACAGCACATGGAGCTTGGCTGCCCGGTTCTGTAACCCTCGTTTAGACATTAGAGAACAGGACTGGCAATCCGGGATGGAGTGTTCAGGCCCCAAACATTTCAGACACCATTCATGGGTATCTGTGACAGAAATTGTACCGCTACACTTAGTGCATTTTTTGAACCCGGAGGCTGGTTTTTCCATGAGGGAAAAATTTTCTTATGGGCCTGGAGGTCTAAGAAGAAAAATACACGAAGTGAGGGAAATACTTTTTTTTTTTTTTTTTTTTTTTTAGAAGGAAAAGAAAAGAAAAGACCGGCGGTACCGGTCTGGCGTCGGGGAAGGCAGACACGCGACCAAAGAAATAAATTAAAATAAAGAACTTCTTCAGCGGTGACAGGAACCCGACCTGCTGGCTCCGCGGAAAAGAAGAACTGAGGAGAGTTGGTTAGGAAAGGAGGGAAGGCAGCGCGCATGCGCTGTGGGATGCTCCCAAAAGCTTTCCTTTTTGGGAAGCTGGGGAGCATTCCCGCGCAGGCTCCGTCGGTACCGACGTACCCATATGTGAGGACTCATTCCTGCTTGTTCCTGGAGATCTATGAATGTGTGCATGCGTGAGCAAGCGTGTGTATATCTCTGTTTGCTGTGTGTGCTGTGCATGTGCTGTGTCTGGGAGGGGAAGATGGGAGTGGTGGGGCCGTTCTGGGGATGTAGTCTTGGAAGGTGGGGACAGTTGTGGGAAAGTAGCTTTGGCACAAATATGGGAGGATTTTTTTGTTCTGGGAGCAGACTGCAGGGTGGAAGGGAAGTTAGAGGGGGTTGTTTTGGGGGAATGGCAGCATATGGGAGGGGGTCAGAGCAGTTTATGGAGTAGTTCTGGCGGGAGTTGCAGAGGGGAGTTTATGGAGGGTGAGACAGTTTGTGGAGTGGAGGAGTAGTTAAAGGAGTGAGAAATTCAGGGTGGGGCAGTTTGCAGTGTGTTGAGGCAGTTTTATAGTGGTAGTTTTTCCCCCCTGAGTGGGGACATTTGGTGGGATGATAGGGCAGTTGCAAGGAAGTCTTTTTTTGGGGAGGGAGCAGGTTAGGGAGGTTGGAGCATAAAGAACAGAGAGATGCAGTTTGAAAGCTGAAATAAGGTCTTACCTGTTAAATTTTCTTTCCTTGAGTCCCTCCAGACAAGTGGGTTTATGCTCTCCCACCAGCAGATGGAGACTGAGAAACACTGGTTTGATGATGTCACCTATAGAGGGTCCTGTGCAGTTCACAACCAGCCAGTATTTCTATAGCAGAACAAGATATCACTAGCCTCCTCGGAACCACAGAGGCAATACACAGGGGAGGCACCAAACATGAAACAGTGCATATAACTACGATTTTCCAAGATAAAGCAGGGAATGCCTCACCATGCAAAGTTTTAGGGCCATATTCATCAAGCACCCCAGAACGTAGAATCCAGCATTATGCCTGGAGCGCTCAACACCTGCAGGGTCCAGCAGCACACAAGGAGTGCCTCTATCACTCATCGAGCAGGCAGATTCTAGAGCAGAGGTTCTCAAACCTGCTCCCAGCCAGTCGGGTTTTCAGGATATCCACAATGAATATGCATAAGAGAGATCTGCATGCACTGCCTCCATTGTATGCAAATCTCTCTTATGCATATTCATTGTGAGTACCTGGAAAACCCGACTGACTGGGCATGCCCCAGGACAGGTTTCAGAAGCCCTGTTCTAGAGCAATATATGGAGTACAAAGATCCCTAACCATAATGCCTTCTTTATGGTTTATTAAAAATCTTGCTATAGTCCCCTTCGTATCATCAGAACAGTGTACATGGTAATTCTTAGAATGGGAAAAGAACGCCATTAAAACATAGGAAAGGAGACTCGGGAGATCATTTGTAGCCGAGTGAACCAGCCTGCTGGAGCCATCCAGCACACTTAATCTGACATCACTGAGATCTTTAAAACTTCAGCCCTACCAGGGGACTCAGCTGTGAGCACTTCCTTGCAGGCATATGCCCAAAGGGGCAGGTACGTCCCTTTGGAGTCTCTTCAAACCACTTAGGAGCAGCAGCAGAGGGCTCTCCTTGATGTGATGGCTAAGAAGAAGAAAAGGAGTGCCCCCCCCCCCAAAGTCATCTGCGAAGTCAAAGGTGGAAGATCCTCTGGATAAACACTTTCTGAAGGCGGCCATGATGGAGGTATCCCCTTCTCTCTCATCCTCTGTTAAGTACGGATTCTTCTGTGTGTACTCAAGGGGGTGCAACCCAGCCCCAGCTACCGAGGTCTCTTGGTTGGGGGAAGTGGAGTCTCCCTATGTGGGGAAGCCCCTCACCCCGTTGTTGGTATCGTCTGTGGCGGATAGTGCAACTGGGCTACTTGATAACTCAGTGGTTCCCATGCCTAAGGCGGTGCAGCTATTGGTGCTGCCTTCTGTTGTAGGACAACAGGACTTGTCTTCGAAAGAGATTTCTTTGAAAGATATCTGGACTGTAGTCTTGCGTACCGAAGTCACTCTGGTACTCTGCAACAATTTTCAAATTTTACAAAAGACACTGTTGCTAAGTTTACTGATCATGATAAAATTGATAATCTGGTTAAACGTTTAGATGGAATTAAAATACAGGTTACTACTGCGCAGGCAAAGTCTTCCACATTCATTAATTCTTCCCTTCACAAGTTGAAATGTTTGAGACTGCTTTCAGGCCTAAAAATTTGCATTGTTTATATTTTCCTGTGACTATCTTTCTCCTTTGATTTTATTTCAAAAGTATTTGAAGAAGGTTCTTCTCTTTTCAAATCCCACTGAAATACAGATTGCTAATATTTATTGTTTGCCTAGGGAGAAAAAAGTAGAAAACGTTTGTGGCTGTGGAGGGCGAACTGGACCAGGGAGTGTCTCCAGATAGTTTGGATCTACCTGACTTTTCAGAGTCCTCTCAAGATATTATATTTTCTAGAGACACTCTTCTGGTTACCTTTATGTCCGAGGCAGATAAAAACTCAGTACTGAAGTCTTTTTTTTTTTCCCCCTAAGAAAGATGTGTTATTTTGTGGACAAAGGATTAATGTTTTTCCAAACATCTCCAGGGTTATTCAGTTAAGTTGGAGGGCCTTCCTAGAGTTGAAGCCACGAGTTCTAACTCTGAGGGCTACATTTTTTTCTTAAATTTCCTTCAAAATGCCTGGTTACGTTTCTGGTAAAACTTTTAACCATTATAGCTTGAGGAATTTTTGAGTCAACAGCGTCTGATTTCTTTAGGTAGCTAAATATAATTGGGTTTGTTAAATTAATTCAGTCCACTGTGCTGTGTATGTTTATTTTCCCCCCATCTCCCGTAATGTGGGCTATATGATATTTGATCTTTTTGATTATTGTGCATAATGCATATAAATTCGTATTTCTTTTATCCTTCATAGCTGTAACTGTTTGTGTAAGTTACAATGGAATACTAAAAAAACATAGGAAAGAAGAAATTGAATATTATACAAGAGAGGCAGAGAGGGGCAGGGGGAGGACAGCTTAAAAGGCAGGGAATCACGAGTTGGGAGGAGGAGAGACAGAATCCTGTATTGTGGGCAGTATGTCAAAAGCTAGACAGAATAGGTGGGACTTCAAAAGTGATTTGAATCTTGGGTAGGAGAGTTCCAGGCAGAGGTCAGTGGGTAGAGTGTTCCATAGGCTGAATCCAAGAAAGTAAAAGGCTGAAAGACGGGTAGATTTATAACGGCAAAGGATGGGGGGGAGGGATAGAGGCAATTAGCGTGGATGGAATGTAAAAGATGTGACGGTGTGTGAAGAATAATGTGGTATGAAAGATAAGGGGGTATTCTGGTGTACAATACCTTATGAAGTGAGAAGTTTAAATTGACTCCGGTACTGAATGGGTAACCAATGGTAATTAATGAGCAATGGTGTAACATGAACAAATTTGGAAGCATGGTGTAGCAATTTAATAGCAGTGTTTTGGACAGTTTGCAGACATTTGAGTTGGTAGAAGACCGGCGTAGGTGATATTACAATAGTCCAGGCGAGACATGACTACGGATAGAAGTAACTTGGTTAAGGCTGAGTTGGAGAGAAAACAGATGAATGGATCTGATTCGGCAGAGGGCATAAAAGAAACGTTTCACTACAGTGCTGATTTATTCATGAAAAGTGAGGGCACTGTTAAGAATGACCCCAAGGTATTTAAAAGAGGGTGTCAATGAGATAGATGCACCATTGAGTGAAGAAGAAAGATGCGGGATAGCTGTCAAATGGGCGAACCAAGTGGCAGACGTTTTAGAAGCATTTTCAGAAGATTATTTCTTAGCCAGCGGGCCACAAGCATGAGACAGGAGTTCAATGCGGTGAGGTGGGAGATATTGGGCATGTGTGAAAAAGTAAAAGTACGAGGTGTGATAGAAAAGTAAACAAAGAAACCTAGAAACCTGATGGCAGAAAAAGACCACATGGCCTATCTAGTCTGCCCTTCGATATCAACCAAAACAGTCCCCTTTTTTCCTTTAGAGATCCTCTGTGTTTGTCCCATGCTTTTTTGCATTCAGATACTGTCCTCATCTCTACCACCTCCACTGGGAGACTATTCCACGCATCTATCACTCTTTCTGTAAAGAAACATTTCTGCATATTACTCCTGAGTCTATCCCCTTTCACCTTCATCCTATGTCCCCTCGTAGCAGAGTTTGCTTTCAATAGAAAGAGACTCTCCTGTGCTTTTATGCCAGAGGTATTTAAATCTCTCAATCATATCACCTCTATCCCACCTTTCCTCTGAAGTATACATATTAAGCTCCTTAAGTCTGTCCTCATATGCTTTATAATGAAGACCACTAACCATTTTAGTAGCAACCCTCTGCACCGACTCCAACCTGTTTATATCCTTTTGAAGGTGTGGTCTCCAGAACTGCACACAGTATCGAGACTTGTTGTGTAGCTATAACAATACGTCGCACCACAATGCTATTAAGCATGCAGTGACCTAGTTTATGTACTCTGCATGTGCAAAATGTAGCATGGCTGCAGCACACCTCTACTTTTTTTTAATCATGTGATGTTTGGTATCATGTAAAAGCAGTTCAACAGATTTATGATGTGTGAAAAAAAAATGAACAGCGAATTTGCATTCAATTCTGCCAGAAACTTGGAGATTCATGCAAAGAGACTTATGACAAGTTACAGCAAATGTACAGTGATAAATGCATAAGTCGTGCTCGAGTGCTCTAGTACAAACATTTCCAAGACAGCCACCAAAGTGTTGACAGTGACAAATGTTCTGAAAAGCTATCTACAAGCAGGAATGAAGAAAATGTTGAAGCAGGGCGTGTCGCAATACGTTCAAATTGTCGATTGACTAATAGGGAGATTGCTGAGGACATAGACATCAGTTTTGGGTCGGTACAGTCCATTCTCACTGTCGATTTGGGGATGAGATGTGTCTGCAAAATTCATGCCGAAACTTCTGTCCCCTGACCAAAAAGAAGATAGACTGTCTATAGCCAGGGAGTTGTTGGAATGTGTTCAAAATGATTTGGATTTCATAAAAAAGATTTATTACTGGCGATGAAACATGGATTTATGGTTATGATCTGGAAACAAAGGCTCAATCCTCACAATGGAAGGTTCCACACTCTCAGATCCAAGAAAGCCCATCAGGTAAGGAGCAATATCAAGGTCATGCTCACAGTTTTCTTTGATTACCAGGGCATTGTTCATCATGAATATGCCCCAAAGGTCAAACCATCAATAAGGAGTACTACATCCAAGTTCTGACTCATTTGAGAAATGCAGTATGTCATAAGAAGCCAGAGTTGCACAGGGATGGTGAAAGGTTGCATCATTACGATAATGCCACAGTTCATGCATCACATCTTGTCCAGCAGTTCTTGGCCAAACAACAAATCGAGCAAGTCCGTCCGCCTCCGTATTCACCTGACCTCGCACTCTGTGACTCATTTCCAAAACTGAAATTACCACTGAAAGGAAGGAGATTTGACGACGTGGCAACCATTAAGCAAAATTTGACACGGCATCTTCACAGCATAATGAAAGAGGCACTTCAAAATTGTTTCCAGAAGTGGCAGGAACGCTGGAGGAAGTATGTTTTATCAGAAGGGGACTACTTTGAAGGAGAATGAGTGCAATAACTGTTAGCGTTACACTTCTGGTGTTATTGTACAAGTCTCGATACAAAGTGCAATCAAAAGGTATGTCATCTGTATAGCAATATGTGGAGATACCATGCTGTTGGATGAAGATGGCAAACAGAGCTAGGAAGAAATTGAAGAAAAGGGGAGTCAGAACGGAGCCCTGGGGGATGCCAGAATTGAGGGGGAGGCTAGGGGAGGTGCAGGATCTGAAATATACAGAATATGAGCAATTATAAGGAAAGGAATGGAAACACTGAAGGACAGTGCCATGAAGACCAATATCTTGCAAACGGGAAAGTATGACTGAGTGATTAACCAGATCAAAGGCAGAGGAAAGTTTGACAGAAATAGTTAGAGAACTATTACCTTCGTCAACTGCTTCTCGGGTTTCGCTAAGAACAGAGTACGACTGTTTCAGTGCTGTGGCCAGCATAGAATCCATATTGTCATAGGTGAAGGCTGCTAGTTTTCTCAAGGTGTTCAATTAATTGAGGAAAAGACACAATTTTTCTAGTATCTTTGATATAAAAGGGAGATTAGAAACTGGGCAATAGTGTTGGTGGGGGGGGGAAATGTCAAGGGAGGAATTTTTCTAGATGGGTCACACCAGAGCAGATTTCCAACAAAGAGGGAAGGCGTCTGTGGTCAGGCTGTTGCTGAAGATAGAGAGAACTTACAGTAAAAGGGGCCAGAGAGTTAACGGCAATCCAGGAAGAGGGGGTGGGATCAGAAATGCAGGTAGTTTTCTGAGAGGCCATGGCAGATTTTGTGAAAGTCTCCAAAAGGATAGGATTAAATGTGAACCAAACATGGGTGAGGGAGTCACGTGGGGGGGGGGGGCGTTGCGCAGGGTTGATAAGCTCTTACTAGGTGAATTTTGGGAGAATTTGTGTCAAAATTCAGAGGTTTTCTTATAAAAGAAATGGGCTAGCTGTTCCGCAGTGATCGGGTGCCTTCCTGAGGTTCCAAAGAGGTACGATGGCTCAGTAGATCTGACACTACTGAGTAGAGGTTTTTAGGATGGTTAGTGGAATTAGAGATGAGTTTTGAGAAATAATCCTTTTTCGCAGTAGTCACCGCGTTTCTGTAATAAGCATGAAGATCTGTAAAGGCAGACAGTGAGTTAGGTGTGCACAACTTACATCAGGTTTGTTTAGCCTTTCGGACTCGTCGATGGGCAAAAGACCATGGTGGTACCATGGATGACAATTTTTGTGGTGCACGTTTAGAGCCAAGGGAGGCCAATGAGTCAAGGGTAGATTGAAGTACAGTGTTCCACATTTCAGCCTAAGCATCAACAGAGGGAGTCAAAGTTGGAAGGGAAGAGGGTATTTGAAGAGGGAAACACCAAGAGAACATAAGAACATAAGATATGCCATACTGGGTCAGACCAAGGTCCATCAAGCCCAGTATCCTGTTTCCAACAGTGGCCAATGTAGGTCATACGTATCTAGCAGTTTCCCCAAAAGACAGAGGTTCCGCAATGCTTGTACTGGGTTAAGCATTGATATCCTGGGTCCCTTCTTAATAATGGTTTATGGACCTTTCCTCCAGGAACTAGTCCAAACCTTTTTTAAACCCAGCTACACTAACAGCCTTTACTACATCCTCCGGTAACAAATTCCAGAGTTTGATTACACGTTGAGCGAAAAAATATTTTATTTTATTAGTCTTAAATAGTTTACCCTGTAGCTTCATTGCATGTCCCCTAGTCTTTCTATATTCTGATAACGTAAACAATCGATCTACATGTCATGAGTGTCATAAGAGGGTGTCATGAGTGATAGATCGTGAGAGAATATAAGGCCTCTCAACCGTTTTGGTGGTGTTAGGTTCTGGCTTTGAGGGCCAATGATGGAGGAAGCAGAAAAAAATACAGTGGTGATCTGTCCAAGGGAAGACATGAGTAGAGAAGGAGAATGGAGGAAACATGAATGTGCTAGAGGTCATGAGGTGTGTCCAGCTACATGAGTGGGAGGCAGGACATGCTAAGTAAGTGATAAGACCAACATAAGAGAGAGAAAAAGCTTGTCACGGAGTCTACATGGAGAATCAAAGTGGACACTAAAGTCCCCAGAACAATTAGATTAGTAAATGAAGTAGCTATTTCAGAGATAGTAAACAAGCGGAAGTCCCAGAGTTGGATACTCAGACACAAATACCTCTACCTTACTTTCTCTCCACCCCCATCTCCCAGTCACATCCCTTAGGCAAACCATCAGCCCATCTTCATCCACCAGCCCCACCCCCCACACTCGCCATCAGTCCATTTTCCATCTACTAGCCACTCACTTCTTCTGCCTGTTCGCAGAGCCAACATTTTCACAAAGCCACAGGAGCATTGCCCCTCTCTTCTGTGGCTGTGCTACACTTACAATGCCAGCATTGTGAGGTTTTAATAAGGTTAACAGAAGTGCTTCCTGTCTCAATAAAACTTTGCAGTGCCAGCGTCGGAAATGCAGCACTGCCGCAGAAGCAAAGAGAAATCCTTTCATGGCTGCAATGAAGCAAACAATGAGACAAGCTCAGATGCCTTTAAGGCTTATATGCTCCAAGTCTATCTCACTGGCTCGCTGATGCCAGTGCCTGGTAAATGCTGCATAGCAAGTGCAGAATTCTATGCAGATGGGGAATTCTGTGTAAATTCTGCATTGTACAGAATGCCCCCAGGAGTAAATACTGAAGTCCCCTATAAGCACTGAGGAGGTTGAGGCGTGGCCTAATATTTAGAGCAATGGTCTCAGAACTAGGAAATCTAGGGTTCAAATCCTACTGCAGTCCTTCTGACCTTGGGCGAGTTACTTCACCCTCCATTGCCTCCAGTACAAACTTAGAGGTCCCATTTTTTTTTTTTTTTAACTTTTATTTTCATTTTGCAACAAACAAAAGAAACACACCAAAGGAGACAAAACAAGTATACAATAAGGAAAAGTAAACCCAATTACCCCCCACCCCGATGCTTCTTCTCTACCCGATTATATCAGCATGTGAGCGCTTCCAATTAACAGTGATTATACATCAAACGATCAAAAGAGTATCTACGATACAGCATGATCATGGGACAGAGATATATACAAAGTTAGACAGTCAGATGAGAGCATTTAGCAAAATGTACATAGTCATTGAGCATCTTCCATTGAGACCAATGAGAAGGAGTCTGAACGGGGGAAGCGAACAGACGAGGTATTTGTTCATATTTACTGTAAAGACAGGCATGATTCCACCATTCATTGGGGCTCAGATGGGAGCTAATTTTCCAGTATTACTTAATTAGGGAAATAGCAATGCCAAGCATAAAGTTCGAAAGGAGATAAGCCATTTTTGGGAGAGAGGGGATCCCCGCAACTGGGCGAAGTCCCACTATCCTCCAAGAAAGGGGCTCTTGAGAGTGCGAGATAGACTAAATACGACCCCAGACCCGACGCCAGTAATACTGTAGTGCGGGATATTCATGCATAACATGAGGCAGTGAACCAATGGCCGCAGGACATGTCCAGCAACCATTGCCCTGAGTAGTGTTCCATTTGTCTAATCTGTGAGGAGTGTAAAAACACCGGTGGGCTAGAAAGAAGAGGGTCTGAGTGAGTGAGGCGGATCGGGAACCCGTGTCCCTCTACTCCAGATAAGGCTCCATTGCTCCGAGGTCAAAGTCACATGCAATTCTCTCTCCCATACTTTCTGCGCGATAGGGGTATCTCTAGTTATAGCATTACATAAGGTTTAGTAAAAAATTGGATGCTACACCCGGTGAACTACCGATAGATCGGAAAGTCTCCAATCAACCTTATGTAGAGAATGCCGATGGCGGGAGTACCCTAGTACTCCGAAGGCGATGCTGAAGTTGCACTGACCAGAGTCGGGAGTCTAAAGATTGCATAAGAGTATTAAAGGCACCTAAAGTGTCTAAAAGCATTGGTGGATAGTGGGAGTCTGATGGGAGAGTCATACCAGGGAGAAAGGTAAGAGGAATCGGTTTGCAAAGGCCCGCTTCTATATCTAGCCACACAGGTCTACTCGGTACTGGATCTTCCAGCCAACGAGCGCCTTGTTTGAGAAGAAAAGATTGAGGGAACACTTGAGTAAAATCGCCACCAAGTATTAATGGAGCATTGGCAGAGGCCAATGCCAACTGCGCAATACTTTCATAGTAAGCAGGGTTGTCCACATTCGGGGCATAATGCAAATACACGTGAATTCACTATCTCCAACCTCAAGGTGTACACGGGCCCATCTACCCTCCTTGTCAGCGCTAATATCAAGTACAGTAGCGTGCAAAGACTTCTTAACCAGAATGGCTACCCGTACCATTTGGAAACGGTGGGAGAATAGGCAGCTACCATGTAAGGCTTAGCATTGAGTTTCAGTGTTTCAGCAGAGTTTAAATGCGTTTCCTGAAGAAACACTAAATCAACATGCTCATGGCTAAGATAGCTAAGGATTTTCTTTCCTTTGAGTGGACCATTAATGCCTTTTACGGTGAGTGATAAGATTTTACATAAGGCCATTCAGAAAAGTTAAAACTTCTGAGCATGATAGCACACATAATTTCACTATGTCCCTCAAACTGACTGTAACTGGCTGTACACATGACATAAGAAAAATAAGCTAATATAATACAATGAAGCGCCCCACATTAACAAAGAAAACCGCAGTACGGTAGAGGAGAAGCAAAACCCCAAAATTACTGGCGACCATGTGTCTGCGGGGAGAAACCCCAGAGAAGGCCGAAATTGAAAAAAACACATAACCTGTAGGACTGTGCGTGCTCCGAATCCGACCGAGGCACACATCATGAAGGGATAGGAGACCAAAAAACAAAAGTCATATAGAGAAAGAAAGAAAGTCCAGGCAATCTCTGTGCTTGGCTATGACCGCCGCATCGGGCCCTTCAAAATGGCGGACAGAGCCGGCAGATAAGAGTCCAAGATTTGGGATTAGCGCATCTGCTCTGCTTCTTTGGAGTCTAAAAATGTTGATAGTAGATCAGGATCTTCGAACGTCCTGGTTTGGTTGTGGAGAGTCACTCGGAGCTTCGCTGGATACAACAGGCCAAAGCGAGCCTGTAGCTGTTGAAGTCGAGGGCGAAAAGCAAGGAGTTTCTTCCGACGGTCAACGGTAGGCTTTGCCAAATCAGGAAAGAAGGAGACTTTACGACCTTCAAATTCCAAATGATGATTCGCTCGGGCAGCATTTAAAATTTGTTCCACTTGTTGATATCGTAGCAAGCTAAAGATAATAGGCCGGGGGGTCGTGCGGTTGAGCGCCATGTGGGCAGGAACACGGTGTGCTCGATCGATTTCCAGTTCTCTATGAAAAGTGATCTTCAGCAAGGAGGGAAGAGTTTTGAGCAAGAATTCTCTTATATCTCCTGCTTCCACCCCCTCCGGCATTCCGAGGAGCCTCACATTGTTGCGACGGGCTCGATTATTGCTATCTTCTAACTCCTTTTGAAGATTCTGTATCTGGCGCTCAGCCTTGTCCAGTTTGCCCAAGCGCACCGCGTGCGAGTCGAGGACCCCCGCCATGTTGTCCTGCCGTAATGAAAGACTTTCAAGTCGGTCCTGGAGCACTCCAAAGTCTTCTCGCATGGCTAGAAGCGCTTCTCCATTGGACTGCACCAATTCCTTCACGCCGCGTATTTCCTCCAAGATCTCCAGGTGCATTTCGGGGTTTTCACGAAATGGAACCATCTTCTGTGGGGAGGACACCTCTGTTTTGGAGCGTTTTCCGTGAGAAGAAGAAGGAAACCCGAAGTCCAAGCGCGCTGGTTTATGGGCCGCCATCCCCCCCGAGGTACCCCGATCAGCTCGGAGCGAAATAGTAAGTTTGTATAGGTATTAAGTCAGGATTCTAAGTAGGCCTCTCGGGAGCTTCAACGCAAAGCGTCCTACCCGCTGGACATCAGGCTCCGCCCCCCTCAGAGGTCCCATTTTTTAAGCTGCGGTTAAACAATGCTCCCTTACTTAGTAGCCTAACCCCAAGCAGTAGTACTGCAAGACTGCTACTGGGGGCCTGATGGTGCCATTTTTGAAATGAAGCCACAAGGGAAGGAGCAACTGAGGATCTTCCCCTCTTATAAGTGAAGGGGTCAGGTGGCTGTAGAGGGAGCCCAAACTTTCTATATATGAATCAGGGATGTGGAAGCAGGCATTCTGTTTTACAGGACCATGCGGGCCTTTTTGTGTTCCCCTCTAGGAGCATCAGCTTGCATGTTAACAGGCCGATGTTCATCTCTGAAGCTGTTAGTTTTCTATGAATTAAAAAGAAAATACAGTTTGTAAAGTTTACTGCAAACAGTTATTTATTTTGAATAAATAAGCTACTTTGCATGTTATGCAGCTCATTATTAGTTTGGTTGCCAGATCTTAAGCTGTGTTACTTGTCAATAAATATCATTTCTTGTTTTACAACAGGAAAATCTACCAACTATCTTTTCATCATTATATCACAGCAAGATAAGTCTGCTACAAATGAAGCCAACTGTATGGTATTCAAGAAACTATATCCATCACTTTGAAAAACGCAAAGATACCTAATCAAACTCTCACTCAAAGATCATGAGCTGTCTATAAACTTACAGCATGATTGATCTCTACATGGAAGTCTAACTGATCCAACAAAACCATTTGCATTTAAATGTAGCATAACTACCATCATTTATCTTCATATTTCTAATTATGTGTTTAGCATTTCTCACTGCTGTGTCTTTTAAAGAGGTACTCCTTTTTGGGTTGCATTTTATCGAATAATCAGGTTCATTTGAATAAGGTGATATTAGGCCTTACCTGCTAATTTTCTTTCCTTGAGTCTCTCCAGTCCAGTCTCCTGGGTTTTGTCCCCCACCAGCAGATGGAGACTGAACTTTGAAACCTCTGTGATGTTACCCCATAAGAGAGACAGACTCATTGCAGAAGACAGCTAGCTGCTTTGGTAGTTTTCATACTATCTCCAAGGTCTGGGAAACCGCATTACCCCAACTATTTACAAAAAACAAAATCCCAAGGGGAATTGGTCCAAGGGAAGATACCCCTCTGGGAAGCAAAGTTTGATGTAATTCTCAACAGACAACGGGTTTTGGACTTGAATGGAGGAACCAAAGGAAGAAAATTAGCAGGTAAAGCCTAATTTCACCTTCCATAGTGTCCCTCCAGTCCAGTCCAGACTCCTGGGATGTACCAGAGCTGCAAGAAAGAATGGGACGGACCCGTGAGGCCAGCTTGCAGCACACCCGCGCTCCAAACCATGCATCCTTGTGTGCCTGCACATCCAGCCAATAGTGCTGCACAAAACTGTGGAGGGACGACCAAGTTGCTACCTTGCAAATGTCCACCAGTGGCACGAGACTGAACTCCGCCCATGACACCACCTGCAGCCAGTTGGAATGCGTCCGAAGTCCCACTGGAGGAGACTTATAGTGCAATAGATAAGCAGACCAATTGCCTTTTTCAGTCAGCGAGCAATAGACACCTTCAATGCCGCGGCCCTCCAAAGATGAGAAACAATCTGACTGGCGAAAGGATTCCATGTGCTTCAGATAACATTTAAGCACTCTACGCACGTCCATGCATAGCAACCGCCCATTCCCTGAGTCTGAAAAGGTCAGAAGCACCACCGTCTGATTTCTATGAAACCTGGACACCACCTTAGCATGGAGGGGGGAAACAGACGCAGGACCACTTTGTCCTTCGAAAACAACAGATAGGGCTCCCTACACAAAAGAGCCTGTAATTTCAAAATGCATCACACCAATGCAATGGCTGTAAGAACAATGCCTTGAGTGCAAGATCCTTCAAAAAGGCAACTGCTAAAGGCTCAAATGGAGGCCCCATCAGCACCGCCAAGACCAGATTCAGATCCCAAGTTGAAACCATGGAGTGCACTGGCGGCCAGAACTGCTTCACCGCCTGGAGGAAATGAGAAATGTCCAGATGCGCTGCTACACAGAACCCCTGCACACACCCCCAGTAACAGGTCAACGCGGCCTCCTGGACCCGCAATGAATTCAAGGCAAGGCCTTTGTCAACTCCGGCCTGCAAAAAAGACAGAATATCCGGGACAGAGGCCAGCAATGCCTGTGTCCCTCTGTCTACAAACCAATCTTCAAACACATGCCACACCCACAAATATGTTGCTAATCCATGTTGGAACAAATGATACTGCCAGGTATACCTCGGAACGTATCAAAAGTGACTTCATGGCTCTGGGACAGAGGGTGAAGCAGATAGGTGCACAGGTGGTGTTCTCTTCAATCCTCCCTGTTGAGGGTAAAGGCCAAGGCAGAGAGGTTTGCATCCTGGAGATGAATGCATAGCTGAGTGGATGGTGTCATCGAGAGCGTTTTGGTTTCCTAGACCATGGGATGCTGTTCCAAGGGTTGCAGAGCAGAGATGGCATCCATCTGTCCAAGAAAGGTCAACGCATCTTCGGTAGTAGACTAGCTAATCTACTGAAAAGGGCTTTAAACTAGATTCGTTGGGGATGGGTGAAGAAAGCCCCCAGGTAAGTGAAAGCCCCCAGGTAGGTGATACATTAAATACCTTTATGAAAATGGGTAACAGGGGTAACATATGGAAAGCAGTGTGTATAAATGCCCGTAGCATGGCAAATAAGATCCCTGATGTTGAAGCTGTGGTGGGAGTGACTGACTTGGATTTAGTGGCAGTTACAGAAACATGGTTCACAGAAAACCATGATTGGGATGTAACTATAACTGGCTATACTTTATTCAGAAAGGACAGGGTAGGAAGAAGGGGAGGAGGAGTGGCACTATATGTAAAAACTACTATTAAAGCTTTGGAATTACAGAGCTTAAAAGGGAGAGAGGAGGCATTGTGGTTAAACTAGAAAGAGGGAAAGAGAAATCTATTTGCATTGGTGTGATATACAGACCTCCCTCACAAGAGGAAGAGGTGGACAGAGTTAATTGAAGACATACGCAGCATTGCTAGGAAAGGGGAAGTGCTACTGATAGGAGATGTCAATATGCCAGATGTTGATTGGCACATTCCTGCTGCAGTATCATCTAGAAGTAAAGAGATCCTGGATTCTCTACAGGGAGAACTAGTCAGGCAATTGGTAACAGACCCCCATACTAGACTTGGTGATTACCAATGGTGAAAGTGTTTCTGATGTTGTAGTGCGAGATCATTTTGCATCCTGTGATCACCAGATGGTGTGGTTCAGTATTAGGATTAGGGCTGTTAGAATCCATTCAAAGGTGAGGATCTTAGACTTCAGGAAGACTAACTTTGTGAAGATGGGCCAATACCTCTGGGAGTCGTTAGTGGGATGGGAACAGCTGGGGGATGTAGAAAAACAGTGGGCAAAACTGAAAGGGGATATTTTAAGGGCAACCAACCTTTTCGTTAAAATGGTAAATAAAGGTAAAAAGGAAAAGGAGACCGCTATGGTTTTCAAAAGAAGTAGCCGAAAAAGTGAAGAAAAAGAGGGAGGCCTTCATGAAATACAAGAGATCACAGAGAGAGGAAGACAGGCATCTGTATTTGGAAAAACTTAGAGAAGCTAGCAAAGTAGTCAAGAAGGCAAAGATTCAAAAGGAGGAGGAAATAGCCAATGCAATAAAATGGGGGGATAAGACATTTTTCAAATATATTAGTGAGAAGGGGAAGGGCAAAAGTGGTATTGTCAGACTCAAGGGTGCAGGGGGGGAATATGTAGAAGCTGATAAGGATAAAGCGGAATTGCTTAACAAATATTTTTGTTCTGTGTTCACAGATGAAGAACCAGGAGCAGGACCTCAGAAAACACCCACAAATAGGAACAGAAGCGAGGAACATCTTGAACAATTTTCAGAAGACTGTGTTCGTGAGAAACTAGCTCAACTTAAAGTAGACAAAGCGATGGGACTGGATGGGATACACCCTAGAATACTGAGGGAACTTCGGGACGTTCTAGCAGCTCCACTGAATGACCTTTACAATGCCTCATTTGAGTCGGGAGTGGTACCAAAGGACTGGAGAGAGGCTCATGTGGTGCCTTTACACAAAAGCAGAAGTAAGGATGTGGTTGAAAACTACAGGCCGGTTAGTTTAACTTTGGTGGTGAGTAAATTATTGGAAATGCTGCTGAAAGAGAAAATAGTGAGGTTTCTGGAGTCCAGCGGATTACAAGATCCGAGGCAGCATGGATTCACCAGAGGCAGGTCTTGTCAGACAAATCTGATTGATTTCTTTGACTGGGTGACCAGGGAGTTGGACCGAGGGAGAGCTCTAGATGTGGTGTATTTAGATTTCAGTAAAGCCTTTGACACTGTTCCTCACAGGCGACTTATAAACAAACTGAGCACCTTAGGGATGGACCCTAAAGTTACTGCTTGGGTTAGAAATTGGGTGGGTGGGAGGCGACAAAGAGTACAAGTAAATGGAGCTCACTCTGAGGAGAAGGATGTTACCAGTGGTGTGCCCCAGGGATCTGTCCTTGGTCCGATTCTTTTTAACATCTTTGTTAGTGATATAGCGGAAGGGCTGTCTGGTAAGGTTTGCCTCTTTGCGGATGATACCAAAATCTGCAAAAGACACCCAGGAAGGTGTAGATAACATGAGGAGGGATCTAGCTAAGCTTGAGGAATGGTCTAGAATTTGGCAGCTGGGATTTAATGTTAAAAAATGTAAGGTCATGCATTTGGGCTGCAGCAATCCAAGGGCGCAATATAGTATAGGGGGTGAAGTACTTTTGTCCACTAAAGAAGAGCAGGACCTAGGCGTGGTTGTGTCTGATGATCTGAAAGTAGCTAAACAGGTAGAAAAGGCGACGGCAAAAGCTAGAAGGATGCTTGGGTGCATACGGAGAGGAATGGCTAGCAGAAAAAAGGAGGTGATAATGCCTCTCTATAAGTCTTTGGTGAGACCTCATTTGGAGTATAGTGTGCAATTCTGGAGACCGCACCTTCAAAAGGATGTGAACAGGATGGAGTCGGTGCAGAGGGTGGCTACTAAAATGATTAGTGGTCTTCATTATAAAGCATTTGAGGACAGACTGAAGGATCTTAATATGTACACCTTAGAGGAAAGGCGGGATAGAGGTGATATGATTGAGATGTTTAAATACCTCCGTGGCATAAATGTTCAGGGAGAGAGCCTCTTTCAATTGAAAGCAAGTTCTGCTCCGAGGGGACATGGGATAAGGGTGAATTGAGAAAGATTCAGGAGTGATATGCGGAAATATTTCTTTATGGAAAGAGTAGTGGATCCATGGAATAGTCTCCCAGTGGAGGTGGTAGAGATGAGGACAGTAACTGAATTCAAAAAAGCATGGGACAAACACAGAGGATCTCTAAAGGTAAAAAGGGGACTGTTGTTGTTGATATGGAAGGACAGACTAGGCCATGTGGTCTTTTTCTGTCATTATATTTCTATGTTTCTATGTCTCTATGTCAGGGAGTTTGGAACACTTGTTAACCCGCTGCAAGGTGAAGATCACAGACAATGAATAACTGCACTTCTTCAGTGGAGCCATCTCAAGAACCATGACATAAGCAAGAATCGATCCACCTTGAGGCATGAAGACTGGCCCTTGCAACAAGAGGGACCTCCATGCCAGCAGGAGCCAAGGAGTCCCCACCGACAACCGAATCACATTGACAAACCATGGCGACGAGGCCAGTCTGGAGCCACCAGCATCACTAGATCCCCGTGCGTCTATCTGCTGGATCACTCTGCCAATCAGAGGCCACGGTGGAAACACGTAGAGGGCTAAGCCAAGACATTGAGCCCTTTTGATATTCTCTCCCGACACCAACTGAAGAAATGACTCACCTTTGCATTGTCTGCCAATGCCATGAGGCCTATTATTGGCCATCCAATCTGCAGATACTGCTGCTGAACACTGAGGCCTCCAACATCCATTTGCCTGGATCCAACCGTTGGCGACTGAGGAAGTCAGTCTGCATGTCCTCCTTCCACGCAACATGCGTGCGGAGAGAGGAGATTCTGCTCCACCCACCGAAGAAGCATTGTGCCGTCCTCTGCCAGAAGCACACTCCCCATGCCCCTGGCAATTGATATAAAACACCATCATGGCATTATGAGAGAACACTCGTGCCGCTTTGCCAGACACCAAAGTTCAGAAAGCCTGCAAAGCCAGAAGGACTGCTCTCATATCTCCAGGCAAATGCACCATTCGCACCAAACAATGAGCCTCCCAGACCGACAGACTGGCATCCATTGTCATAACCATCCAGTCCAGTGGGTCCAGAGGGACTCCCTGCAGTAAAGGTCTGACAACAGCCACCAAGTCAAATTGCTCTGTACCACCTCCAGGCAGACCAGCTTCTGGGCGGGGATCACCTCGACAGCAGCACCTCCTGCAAAGCCCGCCTGTGAGCCTGCACCCAGGGCACTAAGTCCAGTACCACTGCCATCGACCCCAACACTTGGAGGTAGGATTACCAGAGCATAAGCCTAAGGACCCGAAGGCTGGATAGGTGGGTTGAGGGCAGACTAAGCCTCACTTGGGATGACAAGTCAGCCGCCCAATTCCGAAGCCACAGCAAATGACATGCCGCCACGACCAACACCATTTCCTTGGCCGATGTCCAAAGGAGATCGTAAAGGGCATCTGCCAAGTAGGCGTATCCCAACCAATTTGGAGACTTCCCAAAGCCCCGCGTCAGCTGCCTCCAGCAAAGCCTGCGTCCATTGCAGGCATGCCCATGCCACATAGTCCCCACAGACCAAAGCCTGCAGAGCCAAGGCATTCACCTTAAATGTCCAATTCAACAAGATTTCCAACTTCCTGTCCTGCACATCCTTCACGGCCACACTACTTTCCACCAGGATGGTGGTCTTCTTGGTGGTTGCCGAGACCAGGAAGTCTCCCTTCGGCACCTTGAGGAACTATGGCCAGAACAGAACAGGGCCCTAGCTCGTCTGCCCCGCAATCTAGCCCTCGACACCTCCCATTCCAAGCCCCTCAGCTGCTTGAGAGCTCAATGGATTGAAAAGCCATCTCCTGTGTCCAGCACCTCTGGAGCAATAGGTCCTCCATGAGAATGTCCTGCTCCGGCAGGGGCTGTGGGATATTAAGTGCTGACAGGGAGAGCACAATGAGCTCTGCCAATTCCTCCCACTGAAAGACGCACACAATATTGGGATCTTTCCCCGAAGGAATCTCCCCATTCTCGAGTTCCATATCCATGGAATGACTCTGAACCAATGCCCAACGGTCCCTCAAGAGCATCATCAGAAGCCTCCAGGCCTCTGGGGTGTCCTCAAGACCCTCATCCTCAGACTCACTCTGCCGTCCTTCCAGAAGTGTCACCAGCCCAGTCCCAAGTTGGGTTGCCCTCATCAGCTTTGGGGGTGCCCCCTTTTTTCTGTCCCTTGCCCCCCAGCCCCTGCTTCATGCAGCAGGCCTGGTGGAGGAGGATGACAAAGTCTGGGGTAAAGGGCACCGACTCATGACCTTTAGGAGCCCTCTTGCCCTTGGAATGATCCCCAGACTTACAGGAGGAAGCTGAGAATGAACCCTACTCTCCCACAGGCTCCTGTAATGGCAGCTCCGATGGAATGAAAATGGCCACGGTTCCTGCCAAAACCACAGGCACCATCACCAGAGGCCTACCGCTGGCTGTGGACCTTCTCCCGACAGGGAAACCGAGCCATGAAACTATTTTCCTGCGACACGGTCCTGCAACTTGCAGTTACAACACAGGCCCAATGAGGAGAACTTCACCTTCTTAAGTCCACAGGTCACACACGCAGCTTTCGGCATGTTGGGCAAGCATAATAGATATCAACAGAGTCAGAGTGCAGAAAGATGCCAGACCATGAGAGCAACTTCAGATTCTCTCTTAATCCTCCCCATGCAACATCCCAGCCACCGCCGGTACTCACAAAAGTATGCTTTGTGCTGCTCAGCCTTGGGGGCTTTCCCGGAAAGAAGGGGGAAGTTAGCCCTCCTTGACCACCTGAAATGCCCAGATATTGGTGATGATGGGTTGGCCACCTGTGGGCATAATGGACCAGACATCCCTCTGTGGGCTGCTGCCCTCCTTGAGGTAGATAGGCTATCCCCAAAGAGTCAAAAAATCCCCCAGGCTGGGCCAGAGAAGACGCCTGGGACTTGGAAGTCTTCTGCTTACAAGGGCCTTGCCCACGCTCCTTGGCCTGCTGACCCTGCTGGTGAAGCCTGAATTTGTGGGTAATTTTTGTAGGCAGCCCCCTTCCTAAGGTAAAAGGACTTTTTGCCAGAGCCCTTCCATTGGGGTGGGTCAGAAGTTTATTTTTTTGGAGAGCCTGGTCCTCATCACAAACTCAGTATCCAACTCGGCAACCTTTTCAGTCATGGGTTTGCCAAAGAGGTTCTCTACTTGGCATTGGACATCGACCAGTTTGTCCTGAACCCATTGCTTGATGTCAGAAGACTGTAGCCAAGAATGACATTGGGCACCAATGCCTGCCGCATCTACTCTAATCGCCAACTCAAAACCATCATAGGCTGCTCGTGTCATGAATTTGGAACCTGTCTCTCAGGTACATGCCCATGTACAGCAGGTAGGCCTCGATCTGACCAAGGAGCATCGAGCCCAGGTAGCATTTTCTGCCAAGGGCATCCAAGGTGCGGGCCACCCTACAAACGGGCACTGAGGAATGCATCTTTTCGCTCTTCAGCAGATGCATGGCCAATTCCACCACCATGGAGTTAAACGGCAGCTTGCCTTCTGGAAGCCAGGGCTTCAGCGGACCCGATACATCAAGTTGAGCTGCTTGCTCACAACAGGCACAGACACCGGTGTTTCCCACATACGGAGAATAGCGTAGTTACTCACCTGTAACAGGTGATCTCCGGGAACAGCAGGAATTTAGTCTTCACATATGTGTATCATCGGTACCGATGGAGCCCGTGCGGAAACGCTCCCCAGCGTCTAATAGGAAAGTTTTGGGAGCATCCCACAGTGCCTGCGTGCTGCCTTCCCAACTGTCCCCCTCTAGTTGAGTTTATAGCTGAGACCAAAGAGAGAGAGAGAGAGAGAGAGAGAGAGACAGACAGACAGACAGACAGACAGACAGACACACACACACAACTCCTAGGGGAGGTGGGCGGGTTGTGAAGACTCAATTCCTGCTGTTCCCGGAAATCACCTGTTACAGGTGAGTAACTACACTATCTCCAGGAACAAGCAGGAATGCAGTCTTCACATATGGGGACTCCCTAGCTGCAGATGCCAGGGAGATGGCCCCAGGAAGTTGTCAGCCCTTGTGAAAGGGCTATGCTTCCCCCCATGGATCTCTGGCATCCTACCAGGGATGGTGGGTAGGAGTTGACTAAGTCTGAAAAAGGTGTTGAAGAATAGCCTGACCAAACAAGGCATCCCGGCGGGAGTCCCTGTCTAAGCAGTAGTGGGCCATGAAGGTATGTACCGAAGCCCAAGTAGCTGCTCGACAGATGTCGTCGATACACAGAGTGAAGATGAGCCATTGAGGCTGCCATGACTCTCACATTGTGAGCTGTGACATGGCCTTCAAGAGGAAGGTTCTTACTCTGTGTTAAGGAAGCTTATCAGAGCCCAGAGAATACTGACAAAGGAAGGGAATTTACCCTAATCAAGGGGCCTGTTTTGTCAGGGCAGAGGAATAAAACTGCATGTTTTCCTAGAGGACAGGTTATTCCAGGCTGCAATGACCAGCAGAAAGCCCCTAGTGGAGATGAGGAGAAGGAGCATAAGCCCAGATTGAGAAACCCTTACGTCACTCCTAATTACTCAGCTGCCAGGAGGAAGTATGACCACCAACACCTGGGGAGTGCAAGGGAGGGGTTGGAAACTGGGAACTTTAAAACTAGAACAGAATGTTCAGAGAGAGAGAGGAGAGAGAGAGGGAAGGAGAAGGCAAGAGGAGCTCAGAGAGACTCGTGTTCTTGGAGAGATTCCTGTGAGAAGTCAGCTTCAAGGGATTGGAGAGATCCAGGGGATTGGAGAGATCCTGAGGTTTGGAGAACTTCAGCCAGGAACCCTAAAGCAGCAGCCAGTAAGAGGACAGAAGCAGCTGCAGGGAGAAGGAACACGAATACCTTTTGGAAGAGGTATGGAGCAGATGCCCTGAGGTCCAGGAATACAGACTGGAGGACAGGTCACAAAAGCTCAAGTGCATATTGTCCCGAGTATCTACGAGGACAGCCTAATGCCAGCTTTAACTCAAGTATGAACTTTGGACGTTTGTCTAACCTAGAGCAATGCAAGCTGCTTAGAAACAGTTTCTGTCCTAATAGAGGTCAGTCTGTAGAACCCTCTGAGCCAGATCCTGATATAGAGCCCATGCAGATAGAAGAACAAGATATAATTGGTGAGGAAGACGATTCTTTCATGGACTGTTCTTTATGCAAAGTGGCTAGCACAGAGAAATCCTGAAAGTGGGATCAAACATAAAAAAGGAAATGTTCTAGTAACTGGGAAGCTTGTGCAGAGCAGGAGAAAAGCTGTTGATTGAAGCTTGTTACCCAGCTGTAATCAAAGCAGAGCACAGCTCAGGCTGTGCACACGTTGGATATAAAAAAAAAGTTCTTTGAATGTGAAAAGCTGTTTTTTGGTACAGAAGCTTTTACTGCTGAGCAGGTTTGTCAGCAGTGGCTGAAAGAAGGACTTTCTGTTTGATGACTTTACAAGTTACATGCCAACGCCTTCAGTTGTATTATTTTGAATATAAATTCTGGAGAAGATATCCAAAGGTGTTACCAAGTGAATCTGTGTGCAATTTGATTTACCTCATAAATAAAATTCTGTCAATGCCTTATCACTCGAGCCAACTACCATAGTCTTCATTTATTTAAAAGGCAAGCACCACATGACTGGACTACCAATACCAGAATCCTTTGCAAGATAGTCAGTCTGGAACATTGCCAAAGTGGTGAATCCTATATATCAAGCACGCCCCTCCATGCATATGTAAGGGACTATGGGCGTGACAACTCTCATAGGCAAAGGATATGCATTGTGCAATCCAGTTAGATAGGTTTCTTTTGGACACTGGAAGTCCAAAATGACTAGGATCAAAAGCAACAAAGAGTTGAGAAGATTTTCAATGTTGCTGTGTCCTCTGCAAGTAAAAGGTTAAAGCTATTTTACAGTCCAAAGTATGAAGGTTCCTTTCTGCACTGGAGGCATGAGGCCTAGGAAAGAATACAGGAAGGTAAACCGCTTATTTTAAATGGAAAGGCGAAACCACCTTTGGCATAAAGTGTGGATGAGTCTTAAGAACTACCTTATCATGGTGGAACCTTGTGTAAGGAGGATCAGCCACTAATGCTTGCAATTCACTGAAGCAACGTGTTGATGTGATTGCAATGAGAAAGATGACTTTCCAGGAAAGGAATTTCAGAGATGTAGTGGCTAATGGTTCAAAGGGCAGTTTCATGAGCTGCCCGAGCACCAGATTCAAGTCCCATGCCACTGGTGGTGGCTTAATGGGAGGCTTTGTTAAAAGAAGACCTCGCATAAATCTCGCTATGAAAGGATGAGAGGAAATAGGTTGTCCACTTAGAGGCTTGTAAGAAGCTGCAATAGCACCAAGATGGACTCTTACTGAATTTGTCTTAAGACTCGCATTTGACAAATGAAGGAGATACTCCAGTATCGATTCCAGAGGTATGGCAAGAGGGTTAAGACCCTTCTGCAAGCACTATATGGTAAACCTTTTCCACTTAAAGGCGTATGAGCATCTTGTGGAGGGTTTCCTAGAAGCATAAAGGATATCCTTTACCTGTTGAGAAAGGTTGAGATCCTGAAGTTCTAGGCCTTCAGCAACCAGGCCCTGAGATGCAGAGACTGGGGATTGGGATGCCACAGTGTCCCGTTCTCTTGGGAGAGAAGATCTGGAGCAGAGCCCAACTCCAGAGGTGGAGCTTGAGACAGATGTAGAAGCAGAGGGTACCACGTTTGCAGTGGCCAACGTGGCGCTATAAGAATCTCTCTCAAGCTTGAATAGTGTTTTGGGGATGAGGGGAATGGGTGGGAAGGCATATAGGAAGTCCTGACCCCAGTGGAGAAAGGCGTCCTTTGCCTGACAATGTTCGAGCCGGGATTCTGGAACAGAACCGGGGAAGTTTGGCATTCAGCGGACTTGCAAAGAGGTCTATGTCTGGGGTTCCCCAAATCTGAAATATTTGGGCAAGCTGGTCTGCATGGAGAGACCATTTGTGTGGTAGAAGAACTCGACTGAGTTTGTCTGCCCAAGAGTTTTGAATGCCTGGAAGATAAACCGCAAGGAGATGAATCTGATGCTCTGGTGAAGGCCCATAGTCGCAAAGCTCCGTTGCATAGCGACAGAGAGCCTGTTCCACCCTGCTTGTTCACATAGAACATGGCTACCTGATTGTCCGTTTGAACTAGGACTGTCTTGTAGCTGAGCTGGGCGTGAAATACTCGAAGAGCAAGGAAGATTGCTCTGAGTTCCAGGAGGTTGATGTGAAGACAGGCCTCCTGTGGAGTCCAGGTACTCAGGGTATAGAGATTGTGCAGGTGGGCTCCCCATCCCACCTGTGATGCATCTGTTGTTAGGGTGGCTTGGAATAGGGGTTACTGGAAAGGAGACCCCACGAGAAGATTTTTGAGTGATTGCCACCATTGGAGGGACGAAATAAGATGATCTGAGTTTGTTATTTTGTCCAACAAGCAACCTGAGGCCTGTGTACACTGAGTGGATAAAGTCCACTGGGCTGCTTGCATGTGGAGGCGCGCATAAGGAACCACATGCATGGTGGATGCCATGTGGCCCAGCAGTTGTAGCATTTCTCGAACAGTGAGATAAGGTTTGAGCACTGCTTGGGAAGCTAGCTGTATTGTGCGAAGACAGCGAGGCTGCAGAATGAAAGCCCTTGTCTGTCTGGTATCCAGATGAGCTCCTATGAACTCTAGGGATTGAGTGGGAGCAAGATTGGATTTTGGGAGGTTTATGACTAGTCCCAAAAACTGAAGCATTCGCATTGTGCGAAACAAAGCAGAGCTGGCTTCTGGCACTATAGGGGCTTGAATGAGCCAGTCGTCTAAGTAGGGGAAGACGAATATTCCCAGAGTGCGGAGAAATGCAGCTACCACAGCCATGCATTTTGTGAATACTCTTGGTGCAGAAGCCAGGCCAAAGGGAAGAACCCTGTACTGGAAGTGCTTTCCTTGAAACAGGAATCGGAGAAATCTCTTGTGATTTGGATGGATGAGAATATGAGTATACACATCCTAGAGATCTAGAGAACAAAGCCAATCTTGACTTTGAAGATATGGAAGCAGAGTTCCTAGAGAGACCATTTTGAACTTCTCTCGGAACAGATATTTGTTCAATTCTCTGAGATCTAAAATGGGCCGGTATCCTCCTGTTTGCTTTGGAATAAGAAAATAGGGGGAGTAGAACCCTGTACCCTGTTGTGGAATGGGTACTTCCTCTATTGCTCCTTGCGCAAGGAGTGTTGTGACTTCTTGACCTAAAAGATTGTCGAGAGAGGTCTGAGAATTGAACTGTCTTACCATTGTAGGAGGGGGCATGCTGTGAAAATGAAGCTTGTACCCCCCTCTCGTACAATGGACAGAGTCCAATTTTCTGCTGTTATTTGGTACCATCTGTGGGCAAAATGACATAACCTGCCTGGGACGAACAAGGGTTCTGGATCCTTCAGGGGCAGGAAGGCGAAGTTCTCTAGAGAGGAGTCAAAGCCCCTGAGGAGACTGAGCTGGCTGAGGTTTTACCGCTTTTGGCTTTTTTTGTCATCTAGGTTGTTGCTGTTGTCCCTTTTGGGCAAGCTGACCGGGACTGTGTCCCTGTTGGGTATAGGAAGGTGTCACACCCATAGCCCCTTACATGCAGTATGGAGGGGCATGGTTGTCATTTGAGAGATTCACCTTTTGGTCTTTAACTGACTGATTGCCTTGTAATGCCTTATGGGAAAGGTAGTTCAGTCAGAAAGTATTCAACCTCAGGTAAAAAAAAAAAACCACCTTTGTAGTTGCCTTGAGTGGTAAGGTAATGACAGTTTATTAACTGAAAAAAAAAAACATGCTAAGGTTCACAAATTCCACCTTTGGATTATTTCTCCAGGATTCTTGTAAATGAACATCAGGATATAAATGAATTCCAAACAAAACAGCTTGCGATGTTCTCCAGTATAAACATAAATACTATAACAGCCCATGCTATCACGCATGGCTTGCAGTGCTGATCAAACACACAGAAAACAGCTTTTCCTAAAGCAGGTTTCTTCCTCTCTCAGCCAGAACACTGTTGGTCTTCTTAAACATAGAAAAACTTTCAACAAGGCAGTTAAACTCTTCACAGGCAAGCAATTCTCTATGCAAGGTTTTCTTATAAACAGCCAAACAAAAGCTTTCCTTACTTTCACCATTAATACAGCTTCAGGCTGAGCACTGCTCTGGCTCACAGCTGATTCACCAACTTAATTAGGCACAGTAAAAAAAAAAAAGGTACTTTGCCTTTAACTCAGGACCTTCACAAGTTAACCACAGGCTCTTAGGGCTACCGGACACTGGAGGTTTTCCTTACGGTTGACTCCCTTTCAACACCTCTGTATTGGAAAACTGGCATAAGGAGCAATCCATGTATGAGACTTCTTCTAAAGCTATGTCTGGCTCACCCAGTTGCATTGGCACATCGTCTGATTCTGGCTCAGAGGGCTTAGCTGACTGCCTTCCGTTAGGGCTAAGGCTGTCTCTGGCAATTCTGTAGTGCTCAGAATTAGGCAAGCTTCTAATGCTCATAACTGGGTCAAAGCTTGTAGCAGCTTCTCCTCTCTCATGCTCTGGCCACCATTCACCGGTGCTTCCACGTCCTGTTCTCCAACTTGTGTTCCTGGTTCCTGCTGTTCTCACTGTTCCGGATCCATTCCTCTTCCAGTAAGCACTCCTACTGCTCTCACGTTCTCTCTCCTTTCCTCTTCTTCTACCTTTCCTGCCTCTCCCTTCTGAATAAACTGACCTAGTCTTAAACCTCTCAGGTGCCTGCTCCACCCCCTTCTCCTCTCAGGTGTTGGAGATCAAACTGCCTCGTGACAGCTGAGTAATTGGGGAATTCAGTGACATAAGGGTTCCTTACCCTGGGCCTATATTCCCTCTCATTTTCTCCATTAGGGGCATTCTGCAACCTATTGTAGCTAGGAATTACCTGCTTTCTAGGTGTAAAGGGAGTTTTATGTCTCTGACCTGGTAAAATAGGTCCTTTTATAAGGGTAAATTCCTTCTCTTTATCCCTGTCTCTGGGGTCCTGATAAGCTTCTTTATCACAAAGGATAAAACTTTTTTCTTATTGAAAAATGTTTTTTTTAGAAGATCTTTTCCTTGCAGGATCGGCTGTAGATTTGGACAATCTATCCAAAGTGATATTGTCTGCATCTATCTCATTAGCCTTCTCCTGCCAATTCTTGCCAAAGAGATTTTCTCCTGTGCAAGGAATGTTTCCTAATTTATCCTGTATCCAAATTTCCAAGTCGGATGCCTGAAGCCAGGCAATCCGACATGCACCAATGGCAATAGCAGAGGTTCTGCTTATGCACTCAAAACAGTCAAATGCTGCGCAATTTACAAACTTGAAAACATCCTGGGCATGTCTGACAAGAGTAAGATAGTCCTGTCTTTTATCATCAGGAAGAAGGGGGGCTCATAAGCTCCAAGTCTCCTGTGACCTCTTTAAGGAACATTCCCATATACAAGATATAGGAAATGATCCTAGCTGAGAGCATGGAAGGATCGACGCCCAAAGGCATCGAGAGTCCTGCATTCACGACCTGGAGGATTGGATGCATGTCTCTTTGCACTTTTCATCCTACGCATGGCTGACTCCACTATCACTGAATGGTGTGGTAATTGAGTTTGTTTGAAAACCAGGACAAGGTGGAACTCAATACATAGTATCGAGTCTCCGAGAATGAGGAGATGTGGTTAGAGGTGTTTCCCACATTCATAGCTTAAGATCATGTAAGATCTCATGAATAGGCAGAGTAGCTGCCTCTTTGGGAGCCTTAGGGTAGTGGAGAATCTCCAACTCCTTTGCCCTAGGCTCTTTTTCAGGAGGTATTGTGATAGAAAGGCCTCTGGCCACATCACGGATAAAATCCTGAAAGGACATATCCTCTGGCGGAGACATTCTGCGCTGAGGGGAAGAGGAATCCTCTGGGAGAAGTACTCTTGTATTGGCAGAGTCTTCGGAGTCAGACTCAGAGGATTCAAAATACCTCCGATCCCGGTGATCGTGCAGCGCACGGTACCGGTATCGATCGAAGTTGGTATTGGGTTGCTCAGGTACCGATCTGTCGATGCCGGAGACAGACGCATGACTCGGTATGGGTGGCATACCCATCGACATCGATGCCGTCGATGTCAGTGTTGGTACCGGTTGAGGTGTCTGAAACGGTTTCAACGGTACCGAAGCCGTGAGAAGAGCCGCTAGACTGCGTTCGATAGCAAGAAATCTCTGGTCTATCGACGCTGCCGATGCTTGGGTGTCGGTACTGGTAGAAGCAGCCGGAACCCCAGAGCATGGCGCCAGTAGTTCTGCCGAGGTTGAGGCCTCAAGAACATCCTGGAGCCCCGTTGATGCTTTGGAAGCCAAAGCCTCCCACCGGGGTAGTTTTGCCGTTGAAAATTCCTCAAGGGCAACGCCAGCGGCATCTCGATACTTAGAAGGAGATCTACCCTTTGAGGACCGGCTAGATTTATGTTTAGTTACCTGAGATCCATGGGAGGAAGATGAGGCCCTGGAGGACGTCGATGCAACAGACACCGCATCTGAGGGAAAAAAGGTGCTAAGCTTTGTAGCTCGATTCTGCCGACCCCTTTTTGACATCATTCCACAGGAGAGGCACTCCGAAGTAGAGTGGTCAGGACCTAAACATTTGAGACACCAATCATGGGTGTCGGTAACGGAGATGGTACCGCCATACTTAGAACATTTTTTTTTTTAAACCAGATGTTGGTTTTTCCATTTTAAAGGAAAAATTGGGCCTAGTGCCCAAAATGGCACCTAGCGCCAAGGAAAAAGAGTTTCTGAAGTAAAATAGCTCAGAAACTATAGGGTTTTGTTTTGTTTTATTTTTTTTAAGAAGAAAGAAGAATGAACCGGCTGTACCGGTACAGCAGAGGAAAGGCAGACGTGACCACAAAAAACAAATTTTTAAAGAAGAAATCTTTCTGCGGTGACAGGGTATGGGACCTGTCGGCTCCACGGAAAACGAAGAACTGGGGAGGGACAGTTGGAAAGGCGGGAAGGCAGCACGCAGGCACTGTGGGATGCTGCCAAAAGCTTTACTATTGGACGCTGGGGAGAATTCCCGCACGGGCTCCGTCGGTACCGACGATACCCAATGTGAAGACTACATTCCTGCTTGTTCCTGGAGATTACCCGTTCCACGATGGGTGGAATGGGCACCGTGAGCAATTCCCGCGGTGGGGCCTCGTATTGGAGGATTTCTAGTTCCTCCGTCTGAGGGTCCTCCTCAGATTCCATTCAAATGCTATAGCCTTTGACATGTCCCACACGAAGTCGAGGAACACCATGTCCTTGGGCGGGGACCGAAGCCGGGGCTCGGAGGTTGCAGAGTCAGAGGACATTATGGTGGTGACAGGTGTCCGGAGACTCCTCGTCTCAGTCTCCCATTCCGAGTAGTCTGTCAAAGACTCAAGGGAAGGGTGGTTCGTGGGCTCCGGGCCCGAGCCCTGCCCACGTCTCTTGGAGGCACCACGGCTGGTTCATGTGCGCTAGCTGAGGAAGACCTCTGTTCTGTGGAATGGGACTAGGATCTAGACCTCGGCCGAGGATTGACTGGAGGCCGTATGGTCTTGAGGATTGGCTTGGCCTCCAGGGACGTCCTCGACATCGAGGACCTGGTAGTCTGGGCGTAGGAAATGGTATTATCGGACAGCAACGCCCACTGTTGGTCCATGAAGACAGACAGGCTGCGCTCCAGGGCTGCCATTCTGGCTTCCAAACATAAGAACATAAGATATGCCATACTGAGTCAGACCAATGTCCATCAAGCCCAGTAAGCGTAATTACTCACCTGGAACGGGTGTTCTCCAGGGACAGCAGGAATCAGTCCTCACATATGGGTGACGTCGGCGCCGACGGAGCCCTTGTGCAGAGCAAATCCCCAGCTTTCAAAGAAAGCCTTTGGGATTGCATCACGCATGCGCGGTCCCCTTCCCGCTCAAGGGTGCCATCTTGCTCAGTCAAATAACATAGCTAAAAAGACAGCAAAAGGATAAAATTTAATCAAATGACTGCAACTCCAGGGGAGGAGGGAAGGTCGTGAGGACTGATTCCTGCTGTCCCTGGAGAACACCTGTTACAGGTGAATAACTACGCTTTCTCCAGAAACAAGCAGGAAGTCAGTCCTCACATATGGGACTCCTAGCTATAGCCTACCGAGAACCCATAGCTGAAAAATGGCTCCCTCTAAAAGAGCCACAGCAGCTGCAATAGGAATTCTGCAGAGAACGCAATATACCCAGTAGCCTGACACCAAAGGGTCGGAGGGTAGGAGTTGCCTAAACCTCAAATAGGTTACGGAGTACCACCTGGCCAAAAACACTGTCCCATTGGGACTCCCTATCTAAGCAGTAATGGGCTGCAAAAGTCTGGCCCGAAGACCAGGTTGCTGCCCGGCAGATGTCTGCCAGCGGAACAAAGCGGAAGTGAGCCACTGATGCAGCCATAGCCCTGACACGGTGGGCCATGACTCGACCCTGCAACAGGAGGTTGGCCGCCCTGTACACCCAGGCGATGCAGTCTGCCACCCAGGTGTACAACGTGCGTTCGGAGACAGGTAGACCCAGCTTACTGGGGTCATAAGAGACGAAGAGCTGAGTAGCACTTCGATGCCCCTGCGTACGCTCCAGGTAAAAGGCCAACACCGTTTTACAATCCAGGGTATGCAGGAATGCCTCTGCCCGGCTGGTATGCGGCCTGGGAAAGAAGGTTGGAAGAACCACCTCTTGATTGAGGTGCAACGAAGAGACCACTTTCGGAAGAAACTTGGGGTGGGTGCGAAGGACCGCCCTGTTCCTATAAAACCGTTTGTACGGTCTATCAGAAACAAGAGCTTGCAACTCACTCACGCATCTGGCAGATGTGAGTGCTACCAGGAAGAGCACCTTCCAGGAGAGGAAACGCAGACAAGTGGACATCGGCTCAAACGATGGGCGAGTAAGCTGCTCCAAGACCACATTCAACTCCCACTCATTTGCCAGAGGACGAAATGGGGTTTTAGTAGAAGTAGACCTCTGAGGAATCTGGATACCAAGAGGTGAGCTGAAAGAGGTTGTCCTTCCACTGGAGAGTGGTGTGCTGACAAAGCACTCAGGTGGACCCTGACAGAGTTAGACTTGAGACCTAATTCTGAGAGGTGAAGCAAGTACTGCAACACCACCGTTACATGGCAAGAGAAAGGGTTTTCTTTGTGCTGGGTACGCCACACTTCAAAGCTATGCCACTTGAAGGCATAGGATTTCCTAGTGGACTGCCTCCTTGAGGCCAGTAACACTTCTACCTTCCTAGGTAGGAGGAGAGGAGCCAGCACTACCCTTTCAGCAGCCATGCCATCAGGTTGAGGGACCTGAGGTTGGGGTGCAAAAGAGAGCCCTGCTCCTGAGACAGGAGGTCGGGCTGCGTTCCCAGAGGAAGTGGGGCTTCCACAGTTAGCTGAAGGAGAAGTGCAAACCAAGACTGCCTCGGTCATCTGGGGACTACCAGAATGACCGAGGCCTTGTCCCGAAGGATTTTGAACAAGGTTTAGGCCACCAGAGGCGTGGGAGGAAACGCATACAGGAGGCCCCCTGACCAGAAGATCAGAAAAGCATCTGCAGTCACCTTCAGAGGATGAGGCTGTCTGGAGCAAAACTTGGGCAACTGGTGATTCTGCGAACTGGCAAAGAGATCTATGGATGGATGTCCCCAGTGGTAGAAAACCTGCAGGACCACTTCTGGATTCAGTTGCCATTCGTGAGGTTGGAGAATCCTGCTTAGCTTGCCTGCTAGGAAGTTCTCCTGACCTGGCAGGTAAACTGCTTTGAGAGACATACCCTGCCTGACTGCAAAGGAGCAGAGGTCCAGTTTTGCAGGTCGAGGATAGGCCTTAGGCCTCCAGTTCTCTTTGGTATCAAAATACCTGGAGTAGAAGCCCTTTCCCTGCAGGTGGCGGGGCACCGGTTCCACCGCCTGATCCTCTAGAAGTCTGAGAGGCTCTCCTGGAAAGAAGGAGGGAGGCACCTGGCTGAAGTGAAGCAAATAACCCCTTTGGACTACTTGCAGGACCCAGGTATCCGTGGTGATAGCTGGCCACCTGTGGGTGTACAGGGTCAGCCTCCCTCCTGTGCAAAGCCTCACCACTGGTGGGAGAGAGACTATGCTTTGGGAGTCAAAAACCCACTTCTGGCTGGGTCGGAGCCAGGGGTCTTCTGCTTACGCGGGCCATGCCCCTGTCCCTTGGCCTGTTACCCTCGTTGGGGAGCTGGGGAGGCCTGGTAAGTGGGGTAGTTGCGGTAACCAGCACCCTTCCTCGGGAAAAAGGGCTTTTTACCCAAGCCCTTCTTCTTAGAAGGGGCAGAAGTCTTCTTTAAGAGCCTTGTCCGGGTCAAGTACTCAGACTAGATCTCTGCAGCCTTCTCAGTCATGGGTTTGCCAAAGAGGTTGTCACCTTGGCAAGGGACATTGACCAAATTGTCCTGAACCCATGGCTCCAGATCAGACGACATTAGCCGGGCCTGGTGGCATGCACCAATGCCGGCTGCGGCTACTCGGGCCGAAGCCTCGAAGCCATCATAGGCTGCTCGAGACAAACTTCGAGCACACTCGAATCCCAGTGGCCAAGGCCTTGAAGCACTGCAAAGGTGCCTCGGAGAGGCCAACTGAGAACCTGGCTATCTCCTTTGCCAGGTCCCTCAAAGTACATGCCCATGTACAGCTGGTAAGTCTGGACCTGGCAAGACAGCATCGAGCCCTGGAAACACTTTCTGCCGAGGGTTTCCAGGTTCTGGGCCTCCCGGCCAGGAGACACTGAGGAGTGCGTTTTTTGGCTCTTGAGCCTGTGCATGGCCGATTCCACAACCATGGAGTTGTGCGGCAGCTGTGTTTTTTGGAACCCAGGGCTCTTGCGGACTCAACAAATGGAATCGATCCGCTTGCTGAGAACCGACATCGAGGTCGGTGACTCCCACATGTGCAGCATCAGCCGTTCCAGCATCAGAGGAACCAGAACAGTAAGGGCTTCCCAAGGGGGAAAGTCATACTCAAGGACTTCGAGCTCCTCAACTCGGAGCTCCTTCTCGGAGTCCGTCGGGAATGCCAAAGCCTTGGCCATGTCCCTGACGAAGTCTGAGAACCGGGTATCCTCCAGAGGGGACCTTCTCCGAGGCTCGGAACCCGGTGAGTCCGATGGGACATACTGGGTCCGATGGGTGTCCGGGGACTCCTTATTTTCTGTCTCCCATGCCGACTCCTCTGAGGAGGAATCGAGCAGCTCTGGCCACGAGGGCTTTGGTCTCGACCGCCCCGATGTCAAGGGCACCGGCGTCGACAACCTCAGTCCTGAACGGGAGGTCGAAGATCGACTCGAGACCTCATTGTCTCGAGGATCGGTTTAGACATCGAGGTCCCAGTGGTCGGGGCGGATGGACCGGTGAGACCAGACCTCAGCGCCCGCTGCTCCTCCATGAAGGCAGATATGCTGCGCTCCAGGGCCGCCATCCTGAGTCCGAGCTCAGAAGGCTCTGCAGCCTTCGGCTCGGGTCCCGACGCTGTTGGGCCCGAGGCCGGTTCTCCCAGAGGAGAGTCAACGAGGACAACAGCAGTTACCTTCCTCGGCGTCTCCGGCTCCGTGCGAGGCAGCTTTGCAAGCCGCTCCAACTCCAAGGACCCGGGGCGGCGGTCAGGACTCCGCAACCTGGTCCTCGAGGGCCCAGGTCGATCAGAGGCATCCAACGACAACGCCTTCATGAGTTTCTTCTTCCTCTGGTGTTCCTGTGAGGGAGACCCCCGCTCAGAAGATCCGACGCTCAAGTTCAGACAGCTCCCGAGACATCGAGGCTTCTGAAGAGGTCCGGACCCGGGGGGATGCAGACTCGGAGAAAATCCTTTCACGCTGCTGCTGCCTACTCCTGAGTGCCTTGGAGGACATCTTCCCACAGGTACACAGACCTTCGGGTCATGGTCGTGCCCGAGACAGCAGTCATGTGTGTCGGTGAGGGACATTAACTTTTTGCACCGATCACACTTCTTAAACCCGCTGGCAGCCATCGGGGGGAGAAAGGGCTGCCTGTGAATAATGAAAAAAGTGTGAATCACCAAGGACAAAAACCAAAAAATTGGATCAGACTCGATACCAGTGCACCGAGCCGAAGGCAGGAAGCGGAACCGATGTCGAACTGGTAGAAAAAGAAAAGTAATTTCTCACTTTAAACACTTTTTTTCTTGGGGACACTAGGACAACATCCATTGGGCTCTGCGGAAAAAAGGAGACTGAGCAAGATGGCAACCTTGGACAGGAAGGGGACCGCGCATGTGTGATGCAATCCCAAAGGCTTTCTTTGAAAGCTGGGGATTTGCTCCGCACAAGGGTTCCATCGGCGCCGACGTCACCCATATATGAGGACTGACTTCCTACTTGTTCCTGGAGAATCCTGTTTCCAACAGTGGCCAATCTAGGTCACAAGTACCTAACAGTTTCCCCAAAAGAGCACAGGTTCCACAATGCTTATATTGGGACAAACAGTGGATTTCCCAGGTCCCTTTTAATAATGGTTTATGGACCTTTCCCTCCAGGAACTTGCCCAAACCTCTTTCAACACCCTTGGATATATACCATCCGGTCCAGATGATTTGCTACTCTTCAGTTTATCAAATTGTTGTAATACATCTTCCCGGTGTATCAATATTTCTTTCAATTCTTCTGCAGCACCACCTTTAAATACCATTTCAGTCATGGGTAACATCCCTAAATCTTCCTCAGTAAAGTCCAAAGCAAAGAATTCAGTCTCTCCTCTATGGCCTTGTCCCCTCTTAGTGCTCCTTTTATCCCTCTATCATCTAATGGTCCAACTGACTCTCTCACAGGCTTTTTGCTATGAATATACTTAAAAAAGTCTTTATTATGCGCTTTTGCTTCCACAGCAAGCTTCTTCTCAAATTCTCTCTTTGCCTGCCTTTTCAATGCCTTGCATTTAACTTGCCAGTGCTTATCTTGTTTCTAGTTTTTGTCATTTGGTTCCTTTTTCCATTTCCTGAAAGATGCTTTTTTGGCAACAGGTTTTCTGACCTCACCTTTAAACCATGCTGGCAGTTTTTTGGACTTCCTTCCACTTTTCTTAAAGCATGGACTACAGCTAACCTGGGCTTCCAAGATAGTATTTTTAAACCTCCATGCTTGATGAAAATCTTTAACCTTTGCAACTGCTCCTTTTAGCTTTTTATTAACTATTTTCCTCATTTTAGCAGGGTCTCCCTTTTGAAAGTTAAAAAAGGTAGTACTGTGGATTTCCTTGCCGTCCTTCCTCCATTTATTAAATCAAATGCAATCATGCTATGATCACTATTACCGAGTGCCTCCAAACACCCTTATCTCTTGCACCAGCTCTTGCATTCCCACTAAGGACTAGGTCCAAAATGGCTTCTCCTCTGGTTGGTTCATGAACCAAATGCTCCAAGAAGCAATCATTTATTTCATCTAGAAACTTTATCTCCCTAGCATGTCCTGCCATGACACTGACCCAGTCAGTATTATTACTGTACTTTAACTATTGTTAGCTTCCCTGATTTCTTTGAGTATTTCATCATCCATTTGTTCATTCTGGCCAGGCGGTCAATAGTACACCGCCACTGCCATCGCTTTCCCCCTTCCCCTTTTTACATAGAATTTCAATCCAGAGATTCTACAGTGTATTTTGTTTCCTGAAAGACTTTAATACTTTGTGACTCAATGCCCTCTCTAACAGAGTGCAACCCCTCCACCAATTTGATGTGCACTATCATTACCGTTTACTGTATTTCCATGCCTTATTGTTTGTTTCTTTCTGTACTGCAAGTTGTATATATGTGTCTTCCTAGATTTCAACTGCACTGCCAGTTGCGACTCTGCCCCCTGGAAGTGACGGAGTCGCGTTCACGTGACCGCGTTCTACAAGGTTTCATCTGCACTGCCCATTGCTGACTCCACCCCCCCCCCCCCCCTGGAGGTGACGCAGTCACGTTCATGCGACCACGTTCTACAAGGTAGACTGAACACCCGCTATATAATCGCAGCGCCAGCAGCGCACCTAAGGAGCACAACGTGCTCTTTAGGTACACTCCTTGTGGTGGCTCCGGCAGCATAGGCATCACTGCAGGACCAAAATCCTCTATTTGGCCACCCTGGTCGCCACTCTGGTTCAACCTCTTGTTCCACCTTTGTCTGCATCCCTCATCACCACCGGTAGGTGTACTTTGTCCTCCTACTCTTCCTAGTACGCCTGCTTCACCCTCAGACATGGCTCTCACTGGTCATTTCATGGCTCTTATTCCTGTGCTATGGGACAACCGCCCCTCCTGTCCAGTCCCCTCTTTCAAACCTGATGGGTCCATTCTTCCGCTGTTCTTCTAATCTTCTTCCTTGCCTGTCCTCTCCCTCCCATTCTTCCTCTGCCTCGACAACCTCATCCCCCCCTTCTCCTCCCCAATCAAGTTTGGTCTCCTTAACTGCTGCTCTCTGAAATCCAAAACCCTCTTAGTACAGGACCTTGTTCTTCAAAAATCTTTAGACCAATTACTTCTCACCGAAACCTGGCTTAAGGATGGCGAGGATGCTCTTCTTGCTTGTTTTCTCCTCCCAGGCTTCTCTGCTGTCTGTTCCCCCACACTGGTCACAAAGGCGGTGGTGTAGCAATTATCTTCAGCTCCTCTCTCCCTCTTACACAAGTCCAATCCCCTCTGTTACACTACCTAGAAGCCCCCCTTCTTCGTCTCCAGACCTCTCCAGCATTGCATATTCTAGCTAAAGACTCCTTATTTTGAGGACTACTAGGGCCAATAGGGTCTCCCTCCATAAGAAACAAATTTGCAACCTCCCAAGCAGTAAGCAAACTGAAAAACTCAGAGAAACTACACAAAAGTTAATAACTATACCATAACCAATGTTCCCTCTAATTTTCTGTAGGCTGTGTGTGCATAAAATATCAGCTGTGCAGCTTTTGAAGGAAGGTTACATTTTTGTGCGCCACATAACAACACTCGGAGTTATATAATTTAAAATTTGACTACACATCAGAATACAGTATGTACACCACATTGATTGCACTAGAAAATATTGTAGAACTTGTGAAAACTGTAAATACACAACAACTTTTAAATTTTAAGACATCTGTGTTGTTTTCTATTAGAATCAGAACCGTAATTTTTGTGCGCTCTGTTATAAAGTATGTGCGCTCGCTCGGCGAGGTGTGTGCGCGCGCACACGCGCACAGCTTAGAGGGAACAGTGACCATAACTATGTACAAACTATTTGGTTCTTTCAGCAAAATCAATTCTGCAGCAGAAATAAACTGACCAATCCATAAAGACACAGGAGGACAAAACTGCCCTGCCAAATGCACCAACCGCTCCGGCACCCACATGCAGCCTGCAGTGCTTCACAAAAGGTGCTCAGAGATGATCAGGCAAACCGCCTCACATGGACCTTATAGTTCTATATCTATGCATATCTGCTATAACGTAAATAGAATTACATCATATCTGTTAAAATGTAAATAGTTCTCCCCAGTTTAAGTCCATGTTATGCTCCCTGTTATCTGTAAACTTAAGACAGATCCTATTCTGTCTGAGTAAAATTTTGTTGTATGTAAACCGCACTGATAACAAAGAGCGCGGTATATAAGAACTGTTAAATAAATAAATAAATAAATAAATAATGTGTTTTCTGGGGGACATTGAGGCAGATTCCAACCAAGAGGCAGCCCGTGTGCTAGTGAAGTGAACTACACCACTCCCTCCGGCATTTGCTGTCCACTAAGAAGGTAGGCTGAGCTTACAGCGTTCTTAATCTGGCGGGCAACTGAGGACTTGGCTGCCACCAGTCCTTTCCTCAAGCCACTGAAGAACACAAAGAGATGGTCCAAACAGAAGGAATTAGTAATCTCCAGATAAATCATCAACGTCCACCGCATGCCCAGCAGACACAGCAAGGAGTCTGCCTGAAGATCCTCCTCAGAAAGGCAGGTAGTACAACAGTCTGGTTAAGATGAAAGTGCAATAGCACCTTTGGGAGAAAGGACATAACAGTCTAAGGAGGGGGATACCTCCAAGATGACCATAAAAGGCTCCCTGCAGGACAAGGCCTACAACTCTGAGACCCGCCTGGCAGACGCAATAGTGACCAAGAAAGCCACCTCGAGAAAAGATTTTCAAATGGGCTCAAAAGGGGGTACCTTTCAGAGCCTTCAACAACAGAGAGAGGCTCCACTCAGAAACAATCAAATGCATACTATGGAACAGATCTGCTTCAGCAGGAGACGTCAGGATATCCCCAGAGTTCAGTCTCTGTAGCATGCTAGGGCCATAATCTTGACATTGATAGAGTTGGTCCAAACCAGACTGCAAGAAGGAAAAAAAAACAGTGTCTATGTCTGCCTTCCTGGCCTCTAGGGCCTGAGAGGAACCATTTCTTCAAGACCTGCAGACTCTCATATAGGCCAAACGAGATGAAATGATCCTCTGGGCCTTGAGTAGAGTATTCATTACCACTCCAGAGTAGCTCTTCCTCGACAGTCTTCTCCTCGCATAGGGCCAAGCTGTAAGAGAGACGGGAACAGGTTCCTCCATTAGTAGGGGACCCTGCCCCAGAAGTCCTAAGTTGAAAGTCTTTGTCAACAATAGAGAGTGGACATACAACTAGATATCCTTCAGATTCAACATTTTGAACCATCAACAAACAGCTATCAGAACTTGATGGAAGAGCTCACCACAAGGACTCATAAGGCAACAAGCACCCTCCAGATCTCCACACAACTATGGCTCACTACAAATGCCTCATTTATGCTTTATTAATAGCAATACTACTACAATGGCATACTTCTACCTGCCAAAGCTTTACAAAATCCTTAATCTCCCTACCACCTACCCAAATCTGGTACATTCCCCTGTGGCAACCCCCTAGCTTCAAATCCAATAAGAAAGCTCATTACCTCAAACATAAACCTTACACATAGTAAAAAAATCTTCACATACTAACCCTGTTCTAGAAGCTCCTATCACATGCACCCTTGTCAATGCAAGACCTATAGGAAACAAAAAACCTTACACTATTAGTGACTACCTAGACACAAACAAAACATATCCTATCTATTACTGAATCCTGGCTAACTGACACAGATCAGGTCATCCTCAATCAAATCACTCCAGTTATCTACTCTTCCTTCAACTGCCCCAGAAACCATAAAAGAGGAGGTGGAGCTCTTATCCTAGCAAAAACACAATTTAAATTTAAAACACTCACATCAGCTCAGATGATTCAAATACGATCACTATAACCAACTACTATATCACACTCAGCCTCACTTACAAATCACCCTCTACTAAGAATGAGCTGTCCAAAGTGCTTGAAACAGTATGTGCTTACAGCTTCCCTCAAAAACCTCTTATAGCCCTGGGAGACTTCAACCTTGGGTCTTACCCTAACAAGGAAGCCAAGTCCTTTATCAATGCCACGGAAGCCCTACACTACCAACAAATAATAAAAACTCCCACACACCAAGCTGGAACAACTCCTGACCTTATATTCATCCCCCAAACAATGACAGACCACAACCACATTACTCACCCCACAGTCACCCCAATACCATAGTCGGATCACCACCTAATACATTTCACCCTATGCATCACAAGTCCACCAGTGCAGGAACCCCCACAACATCGTTGCAGAAAATTTAAAAGTTTTAACAAAGATGAATTCCTGAAAGAAGTTATCCCCAAGTTACAAGACAAAGACAACCTGAAAAATGCAATTAACAACTGGAACAGCTCCCTATCCCTATGGTTCCATGGTACTCTAATGAAATCAGGTCAGCCAAACAATTTCTAAGACTGGAAAAAAAATGGAGACAAACAAAAGACCCAGTTTTCCGACACCAATACAGAGTCCATCAAATCCAATACACCAACACAATCAAACACAGACAAGAACACCATACAAACCTCATTATGAGCTCAATTAATAAACCGAAGGAACTTTTCAATATCATGAGAACACTCACCGGAGAGCCACAAAAAAGCAACATCCTGGAAGTATACCCCCATATAATGGCCGATTACCTGACAAATACAACAAACAGAGCTAAACAATCTCAACGATAACTAACCAACCTCACAACCTTGTCCACAGAGAACTATGGGGTACCTTCAATATCCTATCCACCCAGCGAATAGAAGATATAATTTTGTCACTTTACACTTCTACTTCACCCTCAGATCCTTGCCCCGTTGCTTGGATAAAAGCAACAAAGGAACAAATCAAATAATCCATTCATAAATTAACCACCATGTCGCTCACCCAAGGATACATGCCAACATCTCTCAAACAAGCCATCATACGACCTTTACTCAAAGATGCATCCCTCAATAAGAACGACCCAGCTGCTTACAGACCAATCTCCAGCTTACTTTTCATCACTAAAATAATAGAAAAAATAGTTCAAAGACAACTTCAGAATCACATAGACCAACATGCTCCATTGGACCTACATCAGCATGGGTTCCGACCCAACCATGGTACAGAGACACTTCTATTATCATTATTTAACAGCATCATAAGAGGAATAGAAAATGCAAGAACAGAATTTATCCTTATCTTCATGGACATATCCTCAGCCTTTGACGCAGTCTCCCACAGCATCTTACTTCGACGCCTGCAAGAAATTAGCCTGCATAACACACTAATATGGTTCAAATCCTACCTGTGCAAATGACAGCAACAAGTTAAATGTGGAACGGCCAAATCAAAGCCCTTCCCCATAAACCAAGGAGTCCCGCAAGGATCATCCCTCTCCGCAATCTTGTTTAACATCTACATACAGCCCATATGCAAAATTATCAAAAAACAAAATACAATACAGGATTATACGCCGATGACATCATGGTATATGCAATGCAATGCAATGTGTGCCTTCGAGTCAGTCCTGACTCATGGTATATACTTCTGTAGAAATACACAAGCCTGACCTCGCAACCATAATGGCGTGTGTGGAAGACATCAACTGGCTCAATAACCACCACCTTTTCCATAAAATTACAAAAAGACAGAAGCATTCTTTATCACTAGAGACACCTCAATTACCCCACCGCAAACAAACATACTGCAAAAGCAAATAACAATCAAAAAAGAAATTAAATACCAAGCAATCATCATAAGACCAAAACCTCACCACGCAACCCCACATAGCAAAAACCACCGCAAATGGCTGCTATAAAATGAAGGCAATAAGGAGACTTAAACCGATTCTAGACCATGATCACTTCCGAACCATCTGCCAGGCAATTATCACCCCGATGTTTGACTATTGCAACTCACTTTATCAGGGGCTCCGAAAACAAACCATCTTACCACATCAAATATGCCTAATCACAGGAACAAACACATATGGACACATCACCCCCATTACACTGGCTCCCAATCCATTCCTGCATCAGATACAAAATCAACCTCTACGAGAGACGGGAACAGGCTCCTCCATTAGTAGGGGACCCTGCTCCAGAAGACCTTTCTCTTAAGGAAGCAAGAGAGGGGGGTCCGGTCAATAGGCTCAAGAGATCTGCATAACAGGCCTTAACAAATTTTTTTGGCATCTAGAAATCAGCCACCAAAATCTAGGTTACAGTGCACGCACCCTACTCCCCAAAAAGGTGTATCGCACTTGCCTTTTTAGGTTTTAGGGCCTATGGGAAAAAGCTTAATAAAATCAAGACCTTAATGGGCCACTGCACAATGCCAACAGAAGGCAATGGCCCCAACTCCTCCCTCTAACACTGACCCTTTAAGGTGCATGTGTGGGGCCAGGAGATGGGGTGCCTGCACATGCGTGCTGTGCGGAGGTGGGGATGCACCTTTCGCACATACACATCATACACATTGTGCTTTTTACTTCCCATGCAGTCATCTCTTCACCCTCCAACACTTTGCATGCTTTCCTCCCCCCCCCCCCCCATCTACTCCGGCCCCTCTGCTGCTGTCCCTCCCCCACCCCCAACTCTCTATTTCCCTTCACAGACTCTCTCCTCTTCAACCTCCCCCCCCTTGTCCTCCATTCCCCCCCCCCCCCCACCCCACTATTCATTATTGACTAAAATACTGCCCCTTTAAATGTGTTCCGCCCTCTGGCAACAAACTCCATCTCTAACCTTTTTCTCTGTAGGTTCGGCAAACACTGAAGTTCCAGACCAATTAACAACTTTTTTTTTAGCATGTGTGAAAAAAGACCAAAAGGGTAATATTATAAACTCGCTTTATAGTGCTGGCTTTAGATTGATAAGGTCTGACAAAAAGAGTAGTTACTCACCTGTAATCGGTCTTCTCCAGGAGCAGCAGGAATCAGTCCTCACATATGGGTGTCATCGGCGCCGATGAAGCCCCAGCGGAGCATTTCCCCAGCTTTCCATGAAAGCCTTTGGGAATGCTGGCGCGCATGCGTGGTTCCCTTCCCGCCTAAAGGTGCCATCTTACCTCAGTCAAATGACATAGCTAAGAACAGCACACAAAAATGTAAAACAAACTATGTACAACTGCAACTCCAAGGGGAGGAGGGAGGGTTGTGAGGACTGATTCCTGCTGCTCCTGGAGAACACCTGTTACAGGTGAGTAACTACTCTTTCTCCAGGACCAAGCAGGAAGTCAGTCCTCACATATGGGTGACTCCCTAGCTCTGCGCTACCAGGAACCCAGGCTGAACAAGATAACTCCCTCTAGTCACAGCATCAAAGAAAGGCTTTTCAAGGATACAACCTCCACCGGTAGCCCAACAGAGGGCAGGAGTTGCCTAAACCTCAAAGAGATTCCGGAGTACTGCTTGGCCAAAAGCAGTGTCCCTACGGGACTCCCTCTCCAGACAGTAATAGGCTGCAAAAGTCTGGCTTGAAGACCAAGTTGCAGCCCTGCAGATGTCTACCAAGGGCACAGAGCAGAGATGAGCCACTGAGGCAGCCATTGCCCTGACACGATGGGCCGTGACCCTACCCTGCAAAGGAAAGTCAGCCGCCGTGTAAGCCCAGGTGATACAGTCAGCCACCCAGATGGACAAGGTACGCTTGGACACAGCCAACCCCAACTTATTGGGGTCAAAGGAGACGAAGAGCTGAGTAGCCCTTCTATGTCCCTGCGTACGGTCAAGGTAGAAGGAAAAGGCCCTCCTACAGTCCAGGGTATGCAGGACTGCGTCAGCCTGGCTAGCATGAGGTCTAGGGAAGAATGTTGGAAGGACCACCTCCTGGTTGAAGTGGAAAGAGGAGACAACCTTGGGGAGGAACTTTGGATGAGTCCTAAGGACTACCCTGTACCTATAAATCCTGGTGTAGGGTCTATCACAGACCAGGGCCTGAAGCTCACTCACTCGCCTAGCCGAGGTGAGGGCTATCAGGAAGAGAGTCTTCAAGGAAAGGAAGCGTAGAGGGCAAGTAGCCATCGGTTCAAAGGGTGGGCGAGTCAGTTGCTGCAAGACCACATTCAGCTCCCACTCAGGAGCAGGAGGACAGATGGGGGGCTTAAGCAAAAGCAAGCCCCTGAGAAAGCGGGACACCAAGGGATGACCTGACAAAGAATGTCCCTCCACCAGTGAGTGGTGAGCTGCTAGAGCTGAGAGGTGGACCCGAACAGAATTGGACTTAAGTCCCTGATTGGATAAGTGCAGTAAGTACTGAAGCACTACTGGCACAGTACAGGGGAAAGGATCCTCTGTACGTAGCTGACACCACACAGAAAACCTCTTCCATTTGAGGGCATAGGCTTTCCTAGTGGACTGTTTCTTAGAGGCTAGGACAACGTCCTCAACTTCCTGAGGCAGGCCCCAGGGAGCCAAAACTACCCTTGCAGCCTCCAAGCCATCAAAATTGAGAGCTTTGAGACTGGGGTGCAGAAGAGAACCCAGCTCCTGTGAGAGAAGGTCGGGCTGCAACCCCAGAGGTAGTGAGGAATCCACTGCCAGCTGAAGCAGAAGTGGAAACCAAGGCTGTCTCGGCCACCTGGGAGCTACCAGCAGGACCGAGGCCTTGTCCTGAAGAGTCTTGAAAAGAGTTCGGGCCACCAAGGGCATGGGAGGAAACGCATACAGGAGGCACTGAGACCAGGACATCAGAAAAGCATCTGGTGCTATCCTAAAAGGATGGGGCTGCCTGGAGCAGAACTTGGGCAGTTGCTTGTTCAGCGGACTCGCAAAGAGATCTATCCAAGGAGACCCCACTTCAGGAAGATCTTCTGAACGACCAAGGGATGCAGCTGCCACTCGTGGGGCTGCAAAATTCTGCTCAATCGGTCGGCCAGGCAGTTCTCCTGGCCTGGAAGGTACACCGCCTTGAGAAGCATGTTGTGCTTAGGGCAAAGGAACAAAGGTCTTGAGTCTCCCGACAAAGGAGTTTTGACCCAGTCCTGCCCTGTTTGTTCACATAAAACATGGCTACCTGGTTGTCTGTCTGAATCAAGACTGAGCGGTGAGCTAGGGCCGGAGAAAAAGCCTTGAGAGCTAAGCGGATAGCTCGAAGTTCTAGGAGATTGATCTGTTGGGCTGCCTCCCAGGGAGACCAGAGGCCTTGAGTGCACTTGTCCAGACAATGAGCACCCCAGCCCTGCAGAGAGGCGTCGGTGGTGAGGACCACCGAGTGTTCTGGCATTTGGAAGGGCATCCCCTTCAGCAGATTGGGTGGATGTAGCCACCAGCTGAGGGAGGCCAAAAGGGGTTTGGACACCCTTATCTTGTCTCTTAGGCAGCCTGTGGCCTGAGACCACTGAGTCCGAAGGCACCACTGTGCAGGCCTCATATGGAGCCTGGCATTGGGAGTCACATGCACTGTCGAAGCCATGTGGCCCAGAAGCCTGAGGCAGAGTCTGGCGGAGACCAGGGACCTGTTTAGAAACTGTTTGGCCACGTCCATCAGTCTTTGAGCCCCCGTCTTCTGGCAAGAATGCCTTTGCCAGTTGAGAATCCAATCTTGCCCCTATGAACTCCAAGTTCTGGGAGGGGAGCAAAGTGGACTTTGCAAAGTTTATGACAAAGCCCATGTTTTGAAGCAGAGCAATGGTTCTTAGGGTGGCTTGTCTGGCCTCCAGGGATGTCTGACCCCTGATGAGCCAGTCGTCCAGATAGGGAAAGACAAAGATGCCTTGATTTCTCAGGTAGGCCGCAAACACTGCCAGGCACTTGGTAAAGACCCTGGGAGCGGAGGTCAGGCCAAAAGGTAGTACTCGGTACTGATAATGGTTTCCTCCCACAATGAACCTGAGGTACTTTCTGTGGTCTGGATGAATGAGGATGTGAGTGTACGCATCCTTTAGATCTAAGGAGCATAGCCAATCTCCCTGCTGGAGGTAGGGCAGAAGTGTTCCAAGAGTTTTCTCTAGGAACTTGTTGAGGTTCCTGAGGTCCAGAATGGGTCGAAGGCCACCGGTCCTTTTGGGTACCAGGAAATACCTGGAGTAGAATCCGTGACCTTGCAAGTGGGGAGGCACAGGCTCCACCGCCCTGTCTACCAACAGACCTTGGAGCTCTCGAAGGAGAAGGTCTGTGTGCAAGGGAGGCCTCAAGGGCTCCCCTGGGAAGTAAGGAGGAGGCAGTTGATGAAAATGCAGGGCATAGCCCTTTTGGACTATGTCCAGCACCCAACTGTCGGTGGTAATGAGAGGCCACTGGTGGGCAAAGAGTACAAGGCGACCGCCTGTGCAGAGCTGGGAAAGCAGGGATGGAGTGGCTACGCTCAAGGAGTCAAAAACCCCCACCCTGCTGAGTGGAAGCAGGGGCAGAAGGCTTGGGGGTCCTCTGTCTATGGGGCCCATTACCCTGGCCCTTGGCTTGCTGACCCTGGGGGGCAGTTTGGGCAGCCTGATACTGAGGGTACTGTTTGTAGGCAGTGCCCTTCCTCGGGTAAAAGGACTTTTTACCCGAGCCCTTCTTTTTATGTGAAGGGGCAGAGGTTTTCCTCGACAGCCTTGTCCGGTTAAGGTGCTCGGTCTCGAGCTGAATGGCCTTCTCGGTCATGGGTTAGCCAAAAAGGTTCTCACCTCAGCAGGGGACATCGACCAACTTGTCCTGAACCCATGGCTCGAGGTCCGATGACTGTAGCCACGCCTGGCGTCGAGCCGCGATGCCAGCAGCCGCAACTCGGGCCAAAGCCTCGAAGCCATCGTAGGCGGCGCGGGAAATGAACTTTGAGCATTCCCGAATCCCCGAGGACAAGGTCTTAAACCTCTGCAAGGGTTCCCCGGAGAGACCAGCAGAGAATCCGGCCAATTCCTTGGCCAGGTCTCGCAAGTACATGCCCATGTACAGCTGGGTAAGACTGGACACGGCAAGCAAGCATAGACCCCTGGAAGCACTTTCTACCGACGCCATCGAGGTTGCGGGCCTCCCTCCCGGGGGGCACCGCAGAGTGCATCTTCTGGCTCTTCAGACGATGCATGGCCGATTCCACAACCATGGAATGGTGTGGAAGCTGTGCTTTCTGGAAACCAGGGCTTTTGCGGAGTCGATAGATGGAATCGACTCGCTTGCTCAAAACCGGCACCAAGGCCGGTGCCTCCCACATCCGGAAGAGGAGCCGTTCCAGCATCGGAGGAACCGGGACAGTCAAGGCCTGCTTCGGAGGAGAGTCGTACTGTAAAGCATCGAGCTCCTCGGCTCAAGGCTCTTCCTCGGGATCGGCAGGGATAGCCAAGGCAGCGGCCATATCCCGGATGAACTCCGAGAACCTAGTGTCCTCCGGAGGGGATCTACTCAGGGGCTCAGACTGCGGTGAGTCCGACGGGACGCACCGAGTCTTAAAAGTATCGGGAGACTCCTCGTCCTCCGTCTCCCAGGTGGACTCATCCGAGGAGGAGTCAGGGTCCGACCCCGTGGGGCCCCGAGGCACCCGCCCCGAAGCCGGGGGCACCGGCGTCGATACACTCGGTCCCGAATGGGAGGTCGAGGGAGACCTCGACCGGAGGACGACTTCGAGCCACGAGGGTCTCGAGTATCGGCTCGGTCTCCGGGGTTGACTTCGAAGTCGACGTCCCGGTGGTCGGGGCAGATGCACCAGACAGGCTGGCCATCAGTGCCCGCTGCTGCTCTATGAAGGCAGACAATCTGCACTCCAAGGCTGTCATCCTGAGACTCAGCTCGGGAGACGCAGCAGCCACCGACTCGGGCCCCAGCAGCGCCGGGCCCGACGTCGGCTCTCTGGGAGGAGAGTCCACGAGGACTACAGGGCTTACGTGTCCAGCAGACTCCGGCTCCACGCGAGGAACTTTGGCAGGCTTCCCTTGGTCCACGGGCCCGGGACGGCGGTCGGGGGTCTTAGACATGGCCCTCGAGGGACCAGGGACGTCCTCCGACGCCGCCCTCGCGAGCCGCTTCTTCCTCTTGCGTTCCTGGTCGGGGGACCCCCTGTCCGAGGAGCTTCGATGGTGCTCGAGATCGGAATCCCAAGATGACGAAGTCCGGGCCCGACCGGAGTCCAAGAAAAACCTCTCCTTCTGATGCTGTCGACTTTTGAGTGCCTTGGAAGACATCTTCCCACATGGCACACACGACTTAGGGTCGTGGTCAGAGCCGAGGCACCGAAGGCAGCAGTCGTGTGCGTCGGTGAGAGACATAAGTTTCTTACGCCGATCACACTTTTTGAAACCACTGGAAGCCATCGGGGAAAAAAAGAGCCCCTGCGAGGTCAAAAGACCGGCCTTCCAGGGAAAAATGAAAAAAGAAATAAGCGGGCTCGATACCGGTGTACCGAACCCGGCGGGAGGGGAACCGGCGTCGAACCGGAGAAAAATAGCGAAAAATCGCCGAAGAAAAAAATCACTTTTATTCGGGAGAACAGGACACGTCCGGTGGGCTTCTCGGAAAAAAAGAGAGATTGAGGTAAGATGGCACCTTTAGGCGGGAAGGGAACCGCGCATGCGTGCCAGCATTCCCAAAGGCTTTCATGGAAAGCTGGGCAAATGCTCCGCTGAGGCTTCATCGGCGCTGATGACACCCATATATGAGGACTGACTTCCTGCTTGGTCCTGGAGAAAAAAAAAATTCAGGACTGTAAGGTGCTGGGAATTGTGGCTTGTTCAAAAGTTGGTTCTGTTTAAGGGTGTTCGTTCACATACAATATGACTGTTTGACAGCGATGGGGATATTTTGCCTGATGCAGGGTCTCTGAAGTGAGGATAGACCCAAAACACAGTGCTGTGTTGTGAAGAATCCCCTGTCTCTTGTGTTTGGAATGAAGAACCCCGGCTTTTCTGTTTGAACCATGATGGCTGTTTTTGCTCCACAAGTGGTCAGCCAAAGATAAGTGCTTGTTTTTTTCCTGTTTTCCACAAAGTTTGAGTAGTGGGGCGTTTTTTTACTGCAAAAACCTTATGAGTAAAATGGACAGTCTATGGTAGGGATTAAGTCCTCACACAGACGCTGGTCTGACAAAACAGTTTTCTTTGAAGTGGGAATCTGGCTTTGTGATTAGGCCTTTTTTATGGGAATTGTGGTAAGGCATGCTGTGAAAGAGTTATCCTTGCAAATTATTCTACAAGCTATTAGTTGATTGCAGGTGAGGCATTACTGGGGAAAACGGAGTTACTTACCTGTAACATGAGTTCTCCGTGGACAGCAGGATAAGTCAGCCACACTTGGTGACGTCATCCGACGGCACCGAGACGGAAGTACACTCCATAGCTCAGAAAGGCTTTCGCCCTTCTGAGCATGAGCCCACTGGCCCCACCCCCAGGCCCGCCCCTAGCTAGCCAGTTTGTTCCTAGCTGAGTCTTAGCCGCTAGGAGGCGGGCACAGGTCGGAGGTTGACTCCTTTTCAGGGGAGGTGGGCGGGTATGTGTGGCTGACTTATCCTGCTGTCCACAGAGAACTCATGTTACAGGTAAGTAACTCCATTTTCTCCATGGACAAGCAGGATGAGTCAGCCACACTTGGTGCCTCCCAAGCTAGCAAGTGATGCGGTGAAAAGGGGGAGGCCGAGGCCAGATCGGAAATGAGGCCATTGAGGGACGATATTTAGGACTAAGCCTGGGAAGCCATTGTAGTAGCCAGAATGATAGAAATAAGAATGAGGCCACCGATGGACTATATTCATGGCTAACGCCTTGGAAGCCATTGTGAGGGACTATATTCATGGCTAATGTAGCCAGAATGATACTGAGGGATTATATTCATGGCTACTGCTTTGGAAGCCATTGTTAGGGACCATAGTCATGGGTAATGGCTCGGAAGCCATTGAAGTAGCCCAAGGGCTGACCTCTATGGCTGCCCCTTTACCAGATCGAACCCATGACCTTCGCCTTGGAAGCCGTTGTATTACCAGCGGCTACACATCCATGGCAGATATTTCATCAAGGCTGGTTTTATTGTGTGCCCAGTTTTGCCCTGGAGCCATAGCAGTAACCAGAGGGCAATACCCCTAGGGTTGCCACTTTATCAAGGCTGGAAAATTCGAAAGAGGCGGAGGGGTCGAACCCCTGACCTCTGCCTTGGAGGCCACTGCATGTAGCAGTTGGGCTATATCTCTATGGCGGACAGTCCGCTAGGGCTGGAAGTTTCATTGGCGTGCCCATGAATCCCGGAATTCCACCGTTAGGCAGGGCGACACCTTAGCAATCGGTAGGGTGACGCCGTAACGTTAGGCGGGGTGTCACGACACTATAGCGTAGTGCACCAGTGGGGTCCGTACAAAGCGCTGCCCAATGATCTTGTTACCAAGAGAAGCCACCCTTGGTGGCGATAGTGAACATGTAGACACCCCGTGTGCAGGTGCTGCTGCTGTGATTGCGGGAGTGTATCTCTGCCGCCACAGTGACAGAGAGTGTATGGTCACGCGGACAGCAGGTGGAGCCTCCTGAGTAGTGGTGTCGGAGTAGCCACTGCGAGCAGGAACAGACGTAGTCTCACTGTTGAGCCTGCTACCAGAGCCGTCACCAGGCAGGATAGGTATGTGAACACAGGACTCTAGTTGTGCCAAAGGACCCACCGCCAAGCAGCTGCAGCAAGGTCCATCACCAACTACGAGCCCGCAGGCAACACGGGCAATGTCTAGCTGTCCTGAGATCTGGACGGCTACCTCCCGACTGGGCATACCCGACCATGCCTGAAAGGGTAATGCCTCAGACAGCCTTGCAGATTAACCCCACCGGGGAGTCAAACTCATGACCCTTGTTTCATCAGTCAATGTATTAACCCTTGTGCTACACCACTTGCATCACTTAGAAGCTCAGCAGATGCTGGAGGCCTTACTTGTGGCCCTGGCCACCTTCGGCAGAGGAAGGAAATGCGAGGATCCCGAGAGGAGACCGGGTGGCCAGGTTCATTGGGATCACATGCGAGGAAGAGCTGGGCCCTTTGCTGCTGGCATATTGTACGTGCATGCGCACTGTGCCGTGAGGGCATGTCAAACGCAGGGCTTTAACGATAACCCGAGTACGGAGTCCCTGCTCTGCAAGGGAGGGATCCTTTAGTCCAATGGACAGGAGTAGAAATTTGGAGCACTCACTATGCAACAATCCCTGGCAGATAGGTGGTGGGCCCAGTCAGCTCAGCTTCCCCCCACTACAATCTGACATTCACCAGCAGAGGGCAGTCAGTGTGCACCTGCTGCACTCTGCGAGGTGGTGCAGCCATAAGATGCTAACTGCAGACAGTCTGCTAGCTAGTACATCGTGCATGTTCCTGGAGGAACTGTGTGCACCCAACTGAGATGTCAGCACACACACCACACAGGTAGGTCAGAGATTGGGCCCCAGAAAGAGAAGCCATAAATATCATTTGAGAGGCTATTGAGTGCAGATGTTGGAGGCCGCGATCGCCCTGCTGGTTGCTGCCAGGCGTTGCAGGGTTTGCATGCTGGAGTTTCCTTTGTACCGCATTGGGGGGAAGAGACGACATGTCAGGTCCAAATTGCAAGGCTTTCAGACCGGATGGCTCAAGTTCGAGTTATTCGTCGTCCAGCCACACTCACGTGGGGGGTATCCAGTGGCCCTCGGGGGAACAGCATCCAGGGGGCCCATAGCCAGGTGTTTACGGAACAGCACTGCTATTGGAGATGGCCAGGGCTCGGCCCACTTTAACAGGTGCCCTTCAAGTCCACCATAGTCCTGTGCCGGCGCACTAGGAACTCTGGGAAAACCACCAGGCAGACTTCTCAATACATAATAAAAAGCTGGAACTGCTTTTCACATAGAAATGCACTGGGCCTTTTCTTTGGATGGGGGCACATTCTTCTAGAACCCATAGCTCAATGTGTCTCTTCACTTGTTTCCCCCTCTTGCAAAGTTTCATCCTACTCGGTTTCATTTTTGGAGAGTTATTTTGCCCCCAAGACAAAACATTTCTAGACCTCTTCTGTATAATTCTTTCCAACTTCCATTAGGTTGGAAAGAATAAAAATAAAAGCCAAAAGCAACAATAGTTATAAAAAGCTTAAAGTTCCAAAGGAGCAATACAATTAAGGCCAGTCTGTTAGATTATTCAGTTTTGAGATCTGGCAGACATAGCACTTAGCTTTAAATCAAGAAGCCTTCTAAGGATGCAGTTCAAACATCTTCCATCATGAAATCTGTTAAAGTAAATGTCAAAGGTCATATACAAACTGTTTGGCAATATGTATCTAGCAGAGGGAGAACACAAAGCCTTATCAAGTATGGAATTCAAACTGATTAAAACCGACAGAGCACACTCAAATGCTAAGTATCCAACAAGGCGTATCGTGTGAACAAGTTTTCTGCATTGAAAAGTCAGAAATAACCAGTTTAACAAAACATAGGGCAGTAGCATAGCCTAGTGGTTAAAACAGAATTGTGAAATCCTAAGAAAAGCCTTGACACATTTTCTTTGAATTTAGAAGCCAACAGCTAAGGCCTCTTGCTACCCTCTCCTCCCCACTTATCAAAGCTTGCTGGTTTTGTTTTGTTTTTTGCTTGTTTGTTAATTTAGTTCACATCTTTTCAATAATTGTTCAAGGCAAATTACGATCAGGTACAGTAGGTCCATGTCCCCAGAGGGTTTAAAATCTAAGTTTGTACCTGAGGCAACAGAAAGTTAAGTTGGGGTGATAAGGGGGAGAGATAGTTTGTCATAGCTCATTGGGGCTTTATTTATTAGGGCTGTTCTCTTATTCTCAGTCTATGCAAGCAAAAGCTTGACAGATCAGGCCCTTAAAACAAAACGTGCTAATGCACAGCACTGGCAAAAACCAACAGCATCCCACTCCCCAAACAAAAAAGCCTGCTCCCTCCCTCACTCACTCTCTCTCCCCCACAACCCAGCTTATTACCAGCAGTTTCAACCTCTTAACTCTCCAGTTGCTCCCACCCAGATAGCTCAAACTGGATTTACTGCCCGATTACAGTTACGTACTCCCAATTTCTTGTTTAATCACTGCTAAAGTTGCCTGGCTCCCTCCGCCATTGAAATGGATTTTGCCTGCCTCCTGCAATGTGCCATTGATCTCGACCACATGGTGCAGGAAGGGTTTGCTGGTCTCATCGTTTCACATTTTGTGTGACCTAAGATAGTGAGATCAGTAAGTCCTTCCTGCACCACAAGGCTGAGACGTGCAGAGAGATAAATGGAACTTTGCAAGGGCAGACAAGCCCATTTTTGTGGTAAAGGCAGATAGGGCTATAAGAATTAACAATTATGGAGACAGAATGCCAAGCAAGGGTCCAACTGCTAGGCACCATAGAGACCTGCTGTCTGGGGGCTGTCAAGCCCTGCCTAAGATCTAGTTTGGATTTTTTTGTTCACTCAAAACTTCAGAACTTGGGCTAGTTGTCCTCAAGTGGGCTAGTTGTCTTCAAGTGATTGGTACCCGATAGTAAGCTTTTCAGGATATGAGCTTCTTGACTCAGGCAACTTTACTTATAGTTCCAATCAGACCAAACCCCCAAAGCCAAGGTGACTCCGACCGAAAATTAAAAAAAAAACACAGAGTGACCTTGAGCAAGCTCCTTGGGGCAACTCTGAGGGCCAAATCCATTTTCAATCACTCAGTCAGCTTCCTCCTCTACTGTAGTTCTTTAACAGGATCCTCAACACTATCTTGGAGGACTATCTTGAACTCAGAACCCTCCAGTATTCCTATACATTGGGGCCATCAGACAACCATCATGTGAGGGAGGAGTGGCCTAGTGGTTGGGGCAAGTTACCTCAGGCTGGAAGGTCGGGGGTTCAAATCCCACTAGAGGACAGCAACCTTGGGCCAGAAGGACTGGGGTTTCTAGTCCCACAGGTGCTCCTTGTGGTCTTGGGCAAGCCACTTAACTATTTTACAGGGAACACGGGCAATTGAGGGTTATCTCCAAGTTATAATGCCATGTTCAATGTAATTACAGTTTGTTCAATGTAAACCGCCTTGATATCATGAAAGGCAGTATATAAGAAATGTTAAATAAAAAAATGGTCTATATCAGCAAACATCAGGTAAAAAATCTAATATCTTCCACCTACTCCTCTGCCCCAGCACCCCTTATAGCAATGTCTCATCTCAGCTTCAACTAGGACTCCTCAACACAAGATCTTTGAGAAATAAAATATTAGTTCATGACCATATTTGTTCAACACAAATTGCACATATGTTTTACTGAAACATGACTAAGGGAGGAAGAGCTATTTTGGAGAATTGGACAAACAATCTTCAGCTATAGTTGAATTTAGCTAAAACAAAAATATGCTTAACTAATGGTCGACAGATACCTGACCAGCTCTTGGAAGCTATTAAGACACTCAGGCTCCAAAGGGAAACAGTGTTTCGGGTGTTAAGTATATATTTGGATGAGGATCTATCTATCTATCTATGAAAGCGCAAGTTAATTTTCGGTATCTAAATGCTATTCAAAGATATAGCAACTTAGAAGGCTTCGTAGTCATTTTTCTTCTCCACTGTTCTGGGTTTTTTGTGCAAAGTATGGTGCTAAATCAACTGGACAACTGTAATATAGAGTTATTGAATTGCACAAAGCAACAGTTAAAGAGGCTCAGGTTTTCCAGAATACTGCGGCAAAGCTGATTTTTGGGGTACAAAAATATGATTGTGTATGTCTGCTGTTTGAAAGATGGCATTGGCTCAGGATAGTGGAGAGAATACAGTTTAAGTTTTATGTTATGATATATATGTACATATATATATATATATATATATATATATATGAGGGTGAAGGGAGATAGATTCAGGAGTGATATGCGGAAATATTTCTTTACAGAAATAGTGGATCCATGGAATAGTCTCCCAGTGGAGGTGGTGGAGATGAGGACAGTAACTGAATTCAAAAAAGCATGGGACCAACACAGAGGATCTCTAAAGGTAAAAAGTGGACTGCTGTAGTTGTTATGGAAGGACAGACTAGATAGGCCATGTGGTCTTTTTCTGTCATCATGTTTCTATGTTTCTATATGTTTCTCTATGACTCGGTACCTCTTGCATTTTCTGAGAAGTTACTTTCTGGTACTAGTATTAGTTCTAAATGATTGAAAGATTCAACGATGCTCATTTTTTCCTCTAGTAAGGGGTCAATAAATAAAAAATGATTTGGAAACACAATTGGTTATAAAGCAGCAGAATTATGGGCCAAGCTTCCATACCCATTGAAGAGGATTTCATCTATGCCTATATTTCGTAAACAGCTTAAAGTCTATTTGCTTAGCGTTATTTGGCTTTTTGGGTTGGACGTATTGTAATTCTGTTATTTCCATTCAGTTATGGGAAATAAATATTAAAAGAATTGGATATTATAAAGTAACAGACTTATGGAGTAAAGCACAGTTACTTACCTGTAACAGGTGATCTCTGGGAACAGCAGGAATAAGTCTTCACATATGGGTATCGTCGGTACCGATGGAGCCTGCGCGGGAACGCTCCCCAGCGTCCAGAAAGAAAGCTTTTGGGAGCATCCCACAGCGCCTGCGCGCTGCCTTCCCGCCTTTCCTAACTGCCTCTCTCCAGTTCGAGTTTTAAAGCTGCGACAAAGAGAGAGAGGAAAGGAAAGATAGAGAGATACAACTCCTAGGGGAGGTGGGTGGGTTGTGAAGACTTATTCCTGCTGTTCCCAGAGATCACCTGTTACAGGTAAGTAACTTTGCTATCTCCAGGAACAAGCAGGAATGAGTCTTCACATATGGGGACTCCCCAGCTAGAGATGCCTGGGAGATCACCCAGATTGTGAGTCCCTGGGAAGGGCTCTACCTCTACCCATGAATCTCAGGCATCCAGTTCAGGGATGGAGGGTAGGAGTTGATTAGGTATGGAACAGGTGTTTAAGAACAGCCTGACCAAACAAGGCATCCCGGCGGGAGTCCTTGTCCAAGCAGTAATGGGCTGTGAAGGTATGAACTGATGCCCAGGTGGCTGCTCGACAGATTTGGTCGATGGACACAGAGTTTAGATGAGCCATAGAGGTTGCCATGGCCCTCACATTGTGAGCTGTGACATGGCCCTCCAGAGAAAGGTTCTTAGTTTGGTAGGCGAAGGAAATACACTGAGCAATCCAATTGGACAGAGTTCTCTTAGAGACTGGAAGTCCTAAATGAGAAGGATCAAAAGCAACAACAAGTTGAGAGGACTTTCTATGTTGCTGTGTCCTGTGTAAGTAGAAAGCAAGTGCTCTTTTACAATCCAGGGTATGAAGATTCCTCTCTGCACTTGATGCATGAGGTCCTGGAAAAAAGACAGGTAAAAACACCTCCTGGTTCAGATGAAAAGGTGAGACCACTTTAGGTATAAAGTGTGGATTAGTTCTGAGGACTTCCTTGTCATGATGGAACCTTGTATAAGGAGGATTAGCCACTAAAGCTTGCAACTCACTGATACGGCGAGCTGAGGTGACTGCAATGAGAAAAATAACCTTCCAGGAAAGGAATTTTAAGGAGGTAGTGGCTAAGGGTTCAAAGGGTGGCTTCATAAGCTGGCCAAGAACCAGATTCAAGTCCCAGGCCACTGGAGGTTGTCTAATGGGAGGTTTAGTCAAAAGAAGGCCTCTCATGAATCTTGCTATAAGAGGATGAGAGGAAATAGGTTGTCCACTGAGAGGCTTAAGGGATGCTGCAATAGCACTCAAATGGACTCTGATTGAATTTGTTTTAAGGCCTGCATGGGATAAATGCAGCAAATAGTCTAGTAAAGAATGCAAAGGTATTGCAAGAGGGTTGAGACCCTTCTCTGCGCACCAAATGGAAAACCTTTTCCATTTAAAAGCATATGAACGTCTGGTGGAAGGCTATCTGGAAGCATGAAGGATATCCTTCACTTGCTGAGAAAGTTGTAAATCTTGAAGGTCTAGGCCTTCAGCAACCAGACCCTAAGATGAAGAGACTGAGGATTTGGGTGCCACAAGGTTCCCTCCTCCTGGGAGAGGAGATCTGGAGCAGACCCCAGGTCTAGGGAGGGAGCTTGAGAGAGATGCAGAAATAGAGGGTACCACACTTGGCGTGGCCAAAGTGGTGCTATGAGGATCATAGTCCCCTTGTCTCTCTGAAGCTTGAACAGAGTCTTGGGAATTAGGGGAATAGGTGGAAAGGCATAGAGGAAGTCTTGCCCCCAATGAAGGAGGAAGACATCCCTGGCCTGAACTCCCTGACATGGAATCCTGGAACAGAACCAGGGAAGTTTGGCATTCCACGGACTTGCAAACAGGTCTATGTCTGGGGTACCCCAAATCCGAAAAATTCTGGCTATCTGGTCCCCATGGAGGGACCATTCGTGCGGAAGCAGAACTCGACTGAGTCTGTCTGCCCAAGAGTTTTGAACCCCTGGAAGATATACTGCCATGAGATGGATTTGATGCTCTCTGGCGAAGGCCCACAATCTCAGAGCTTCGTTGCAAAGCGACAGAGAGCCAGTCCCTCCCTGCTTGTTCACGTAGAACATGGCTACCTGGTTGTCCGTGTGGATGAGGTCTGTCTTGTAGCTGAGTAGGGTGTGGAAGACTGAGAGCCAGAAAGATTGCTCTGAGCTCTAAGAGGTTGATATGAAGAGATGTCTCCTGTGGAGACCAGATGCCCTGGGTTGAGAGATCTTGTAGATGAGCCCCTCAACCCCTTGGAGAGGCATCTGTTGTAAGGGTGGCTTGGGGTAACACCTGTTGAAAGGGGGACCCCAGCAACAGATTCTGAGTGGACTTCCACCAGTGGAGGGACCAAAAAAGGCGACTGGAGGTTGCTATTTTGTCTGACAGGCAACCTGATGCCTGGGTCCATTGGGAGGATAGGGCCTACTGAGCTGCTCTCATGTGAAGGCAAGCATAGGGAACCACATGCACCGTGGATGCCATGTGGCCTAAGAGTTGCAACATCTCTCGAGCAGTTAAATGGGATTTTAACTGAATCTGGGAGGCTAACTGCACCAAGCGTAGGCAACGGGCCTGGGGAAGATAGGCCCTTGCAGTTGTGGTATCCAGTAAGGCCCCTATGAACTCTAGAGACTGAGTAGGGGTGAGATGGGATTTTGGAATGTTGATTACCAGTCCCAGATACTGAAGAACACGCCTTGTGCAGGCCAGGGAAGTCTGGGCCTCTGACTGGGATGGAGCTCGGATGAGCCAGTCGTCCAGATATGGGAATACGAATAACCCTAGAGTGCGCAGGAATGCAGCTACTACTGCCATGCATTTGTGAACACTCTTGGAGCAGAGGCCAGACCGAAAGGAAGCACTTTGTATTGGTAGTGCTTTCCCTGGTAAAGGAACCGAAGGAATCTTCTGTGGGTTGGATGGATGAGAACATAGGTGTACGCATCCTTGAAATCTAGAGAACAAAGCCAGTCCTGACTTTGGAGGTATGGAAGGAGAGTTCCGAGAGAAGTCATCTTGAATTTCTCCTTGCATAGAAACTTGTTCAATTCTCTGAGATCTAATATGGGTCTGTAGCCCCCCGTTTTCTTTGGAATGAGGAAATAGGGGGAGTAGAACTCTGAGCCCTGTTGAAGAAGGGGTACTTCTTCTATTGCCCCTTGGGCAAGAAGGGTAGAAATCTCTTGACCTAGAAGGTTGAAGAGAGATGTTGGAGAATTGAACTGTTTCACCATGGTGTGAGGAGGAAGGTTTAAGAAATGAAGTTTGTACCCTTCCTTTATGATGGAGAGGGTCCACTGTTCTGCTGTGATTTGTTCCCATCTGGGAGCAAAGTGAGCTAACCTTCCTGGGATGGTGAGAGGCTCTGGATGTTCTAGAGCCAGAAAGGCTAAGTTCTCTAGTAGAAAGTCAAAGGCCCTGAGGAGGCTGAGGCTGTTGGGCCGTAGCAGTCCTCGCAGCCTGTTGGCCTGTTTTGGTTGTTGCTGTCTCTTTGTAGCAAAACGACCTTGAGAAGAGGCCTGACCATAAGAAGAAAATTTCCATTTCTTTGGGAAAGATCCCTTTTTGAACAACTTCTTTTTAAAAGGAGCAGTAGTAGACTTTGAAAGTCTATCTAAAGCAGAGTTTTCAGCATCCATATTTGGTTGGCTTTTGCTTGCCAATCTTTGCCAAACAGGTTTTCGCCTGTACAGGGAAGGTTACCTAGACCATCCTGTACCCAGGATTCCAAATCAGAGATTTGCAACCAAGCAACTCTGCGTGCACCTATGGCAATAGCCGAGGCTCTACTGGCCCCCTCAAAAGAGTCAAAGGCTGCACGGTTGGAAAACTTTGATACATCCTGTGCATGTTTAAGCCAGGTGATGTATTCTTCTCTCTTATCTTCTGACATAAAAGGAGATAAGGTTTGCAGATGATCTGTAACTTCTTTTAGAAACATCCCCATATAGAGACTATAGGAGTTGATTCTGGCTACAAGCATACTGGCCTGGAAGATTTTCCTGCCAAAGGCATCTAAAGTTCTGCATTCTTTTCCTGGAGGAGCAGAGGAGTGCCTTTTTGTACTCTTGATCTTTTTCATAGCAGACTCTACCACAATAGAGTGGTGAGGAAGCTGAGTCTTATGAAACCCAGGACAAGGAGGAACACGATACATGGTGTCCAACCTTCTGGAATGAGGGGAGGTGGAAAGAGGAGTCTCCCATATGCCCAGCATGTGATCATAAAGAATCTCATGTATTGGTAAGGTGGCTGCCTCTTTAGGAGCCTTAGGATATAGGGAGGCGTGGTCTAGTGGTTAGGACAAGGTACTTCAGGCCGGAGGGTCAGGGGTTCAAGTCCCACCTGGGGACAGCAATCTCAGGTCGGAGGGATTGGGATTTCTAGTCCTATAGGCACTCCTTGTGGTCTTGGGCAAGCCACTTAACCCTCCAATGCCCATGTTCCCTGTATGTATTAGTGTGTGTGTCTCATATCCCCTCGTGTTAAATGTATCCCCCAACTGACCGCTTTGACCCGGTGAAAAGCAGGATATAAACACAGCTAAATAAATAAATAAAATAAATTGTAGGATATCCAATTTTTTGGCTCTAGGTTCAGTCTCAGAGGTCACTGAGATGGACAGGCCTTTGGCCACCTCCCTAATGAAGTCCTGAAAAGACAAGTCTTCAGGAGGAGACATTCTCCTTTTTGGAGAAGAGGGTTCCTGAGGAAGGATGCCCGATGCTTCAATTGAGGCCTCTGAAGAATCAGAGTCTTCAGAGGAATCGAAGTATCGACTATCTGGATGCTCTCGTAGAGCCCGATACGCGTACTGGGAGGTATCGACATCGGGAGTAATCGGTACCGGGTCGGTACTGATGGGCATCACTGGATAGCGTACCGCTGCGGTCGATGCTGATGTCGATGCAAGCGGTACTGGTATTGGGGCCGATATCGGGTCCGGTACCGGAATCGGTACAGGTACCGACAACGGGGTTTGTTGCGGTACTGTAGGCGTTGTAGCTTGAATGAATGCCATGATGGCACGCTGCGTGGTCAGAATATTCTGATCCATTGACGCCACCAATGTCTGGATATCGGTACCGGTAGAAACTGCCGGTACCCCAGAACATTGTAACAGGTGATCGGTCGAGGCCGAGCCATCGATGTCAACCTGTGACCCCATAGGTAGTGCTTTGGAAGCCGGAGCCTCCCGCCGGGGTAATTTTGCCGGTGTGGTATCCTCAAGAGTAAGCCCGGGGGCATCTCGATACTTAGAGGAAGATGAACTCTTTGAGGACCGGCCAGATTTAAGTTTGGTTACCTGAGATCCATGGGATGAAGAAGCCGCCCTGGAAGACGTCGATGCCACGGAAGCTGCATCGGAGGGAAACAGGGTACTGAGCTTAGCTGCCCGATTCTGTAACCCTCTTTTAGACATCATGGAACAGGACTCACAATCCGCAATGGAGTGGTCAGGACCTAAACATTTTAGACACCAGTCATGGGTGTCAGTGACAGAAATAGTGCTGCTGCACTTTGTGCATTTCTTAAACCCGGAGGCGGGTTTTTCCATGAGGGAAAAATATATCTGTAGGCCTAAGGCCCCAGAAGAAAAATGCACTGAAAAGAGTAGAAGTTTTTTTTTTGTTTTGTTTTTTTTTAAAGAAAGAAAAAGGACCGGTGGTACCGGTGCAGAATCGAGAAGGCAGACACGCGACTAAAGAAAAATAAAAGAAAATAAGAAATTCTTCAGCGGTGACAGGAAACACGACCTGCTGGCTCCGCGGAAAAGAAGAACTGGAGAGAGGCAGTTAGGAAAGGCGGGAAGGCAGCGCGCAGGCGCTGTGGGATGCTCCCAAAAGCTTTCTTTCTGGACGCTGGGGAGCGTTTCCGCGCAGGCTCCGTTGGTACCGAAGATACCCATATGTGAAGACTCATTCCTGCTTGTTCCTGGAGATGCTTCTATCTACATAGGATGGAAGCATTTTACTATTACAAATAACCAAGGAATTGGATTAATAATTGCATACAAAATAATAGAATTATGGGATACGTTTCGGTCTACACAGGAGAGGATGTGTTTTTCTATTATGGCGCTAATTTAATTCTTGGCTGTTCTAATGTTTGCTGGACTTTTGGGGACCTCTGGGCTGTAATGTTGATTGTAATTTTAAATCCTTTTGGTAAATAATGTGGCACCTTCCTGACTTTTTGGAAGTTTTTGGTTTGTGTATATTTTCTGCAACTTCCTGTTACCTTAGGGTTCAAACTGTAAATATGCATTCTTTTGTAAGCTGCGCTGATCTGATTATTAATTGGGATAGCTGCAGTACAGAAATGTTTTAAATAAATATCTCAAGGTCTCTCTCTCCCTCCCAAATACTTAGTGATCTCTAAGTTGCATACAATAAAAGCAGAAGACAGCCTGGCATATTTGTATTTCAAGTGCCATTCCCTTCCTTGAGATCAATGACGCTGCAATTGTCTATCCTGAGGCTCTATTAGTCTGTATCAACCTACATTCTCCATGTCATCACCTTTTACTTTACTGCCCACCTTCACCACCCATGCCTACCTGGGACTCCATTATAGCATCGATCACCAATATTTCTACCTTACATCCCATTCTGATAATTCTTGGATACTTTAAAGTTCATCTTGACAATACAACTAGGCGTAAGGATAAGATTCTCATGGATCATATGCACAACTTTAACCTCTCACAGATTTTAAAAACCTATCAATACTGCCCGACACACTTTAGATGCCATTTTTACTCTGCAACACAATTTTCTTTTAACTAATCCCAATTCCTTACCCCTTAGATGGACTGACCATAATCTTATTAAATTTACCATCACTGACTTCAGCTCCAAGCTTATTGTTCCTCCTTCACCCTTTAATCCATTATCCAAATATACAAAACTTGTAACTCTAAAGGACTTACTGCAACATCCATCACAATTTCCAACAAACTTTCTCTCCTTCAACTTAGAAGAATTGACATAAAGCCTATTCTGACACCACTCTTCATACAGCTATAACTACTAGTATCGCCTCACTCTCATACTCAAAATCAACTAATCACCCACAAGAAAAATCTTACTCATGATACCATTCAGGGTGCAAAAATGATCAAATGGCAACTTCACAAATTTGAACATATTTGGAAGCATGATAAATCAGAAATTAACCTAGTCCACTATAAGAAAATCCAGCCATCACTATTCCTTTGTAATAGTGTGCACCGGTATGCAAGATGAAATTAGACTTACCTGCTAATTGTTGTTCCTGGAAGGAACTCCAGTCTAGTCCTGACCCTCTGGGGTAGTCAACCTCCTCCAGCAGCTTGGAGACTGAAAACGTCACTCTTGTGATGTCACTGGTATATAAGCTCTGGTTCCACCTTCTCCCACCAGTTACCTATTGACAAAGCAGACTCACCGGAGAAACAATTAAGTAAGAAATACTATTAATCAACTTACACGAACTTAACTGCACCTCGCTCCTGAAACTATGTACATTACCGTGAAATGCTATAGGAGTGTTTCAGCCCACTCTACCCTTTAGTGGAACCTGTGAACCCTAAGTGTATCCCGTACCTTACCTCGCGGCTACCCAGCAGGCTGCCACGTCTCTACACCCCCTGCTTACCTGTCATATCGCTCTGCTTCAGGCCCTATTCTACTGAAATTCCTCGGGCGGGTCACGGGACTAGACTGGAGTTTCTCCAGGAACAACAATTAGCAGGTAAGTCTAATTTCATCTTCCTTATCATCCCTCCATTCTAGTCCCGAACCTCTGGGGATGTAACAGAGCAGTGAACAACTCAATGGGCGGGACCGTGTAGACCAGCCTGAAGCACCACTGATCCAAAACAGGTATTCCTTTCCGCCTGAATGTCCAGACGGCAATGCTTAACAAAGGAATGCAGCGAAGACCAAGTCGCCAACTTGCAAATCGCCCCCAGCGGCACCAAACTGCTCTCCGCCCAAGACGCCGCCTGTGCCCTAGACAAATGAGCCTTAAGTCCTTCTGGCATTGGCTTACCTTTCAAAATATACGCTGATGCAATGGCTTCCTTCACTCAGCGGGCAATGGACGTTTTAGATGCCGCCTGGCCTTTCTTCACCCCAGCAAAGAGAATAAATAGCCTTTCCGACCTACGGAAACTGGCCGTCCTGCGAAGATACCTCTTCAGCGCTCGACGCACATCCAAACACTTCAACCTCCCTGTTGAAGGGTCAGCACTACTCCCTTCAAACACCGGCAAAGACACTGCTTGATTCATATGAAAAGCCGAAACCACCTTAGGCAAGAAGGACAGTACCGGCCGTAGAACTACCTTCGACTCAAAAAAGGAAAGGAAGGGACTCTTACAAGACAGCGCCTGCAGTTCCGAAACTCTCCTCATGGACGAAACTGCTACCAAGAATACCACCTTCAGGGTAAGGTCCTTCAGAGATGATCTCGACAGCGGCTCAAAGGGCTCTCGCACCAATGCCTCCAAAACAAGCAGCAGATCTCATGTAGGCACCACGCGTCTATGTGGAGGTCTCAATAAGGCCACTGCCCGCAAGAAACGCTTAACATCTGGATGACATCCGCGCACCACTCCCCGAATTTTCCCCCTATAACAGGACAGTGCTGCTACCTGTACTCTTAAGGACGACTCTGCTAAGCCTTTCTCAAACCCTTCTTGTAAAAAGGCCAGAATCTGAGGTAGTGATGCCATTAACGCCACCGACCGTCTGTCCACACACCATGCCTCAAACACTCGCCACACTCGTATATATGCCAATGAAGTAGACCTGCAACGGGCTCTTAGCAAGGTAGAAATAACTGCCGGCGAATAGCCCTTTGACCACATTCTCGCCCTCTCAATAGCCAAGCCGTAAGCAAGAATCGATCCACTTGGAGCATGAACAGAGGAGAAAGAAGATCCCTCCGAGAAGGAAGATGCCATGGTCTGTCGACTAACAGTCTTTTCAGATCGGCATAGCAAGGCCTCCTCGGCCAATCCGGTGCAACCAAAATCACCTGTCCTCTGTGTCACTCTATGCACTGTAACACTCGACCTATTTCCCACATAGCTCCAACGACTTGGAATTCACTCCCAGAGGAACTACGAACACTAACGGAGATTATGGAACTCCGTAAAAAATTGAAAACTTACCTGTTCAACAAACACTATAACAGACAACTCATCACCTGCTTTAGACAAAGGTTAAACAGGCACCTGTATGCATCAAGCAAAAACCCTTAACCCACACAGATAACCCACACTCATGATGACTTCACAACTTATGTCCTTTCACTTCCATGTATATATATACATATACAAAATTGTATATAGTTTATTCTGTTCTGTATTATCTCTCACTGTTTAGACTGCATACTCTCTATATAATATGATGTTCCTTGTAAATATGTTCTGTTATAATATGACGTTCCCTGTAAAACAAACTTGCTTTGTTAATTATTGTTCATTGTAAACCGCAACTGAACTTTGGAAGATGCGGTATATAAATGTGTATAAATAAATAAAAATAAATAAAATCAACACCCAAGGAGGAAACACATACAGGAGTTGACCTTCCAGCCAGGGCTGAATGAGAGCATCCAGTCCTTCCGACATTCTCTCCCTTCGTCTGCTGAAGAAGCGTTCGACCTGAGTTGATCGAAAGGTCACCATGAGATCCATCACCGGTGTACCCCAGCGGTGCACTAGCCTTGCAAACACGTCTGGGTGAAGCACCCACTCTCCTGGGTCTACCCTCACCCGACTCAAAAAAAATCAGCCTCCACATTGTCCACTCCTACCACATGTGCCGCCGACAAGGCCAGGAGATTCTCCTCAGCCCAATCGAGCAGAATGTCTCTGCCTCTAGAGCTACACTGCTGGTACCCCCTTGGCGATTGATATATGCTACTGTGGTCGCGTTGTCGGAGAAAACTCGAACCGCCATCCCCTGGAGATAAGGTTGAACTTTTGAAGAGCCAGCGCCACTGCTCTCAACTCCAACCGGTTGATGGCCCAACCGCTTTCTTCCTCGGTACAGAGACCCTGCACGAAACGTCCCTGGCAGTGCACCCTCCAGCCCACTAGATTGGCATATGTTGTGAGCGATATCCACTCCGGCGCCTCCAAAGGTATTCCTTTTTCGAGACTTCCGGGACGCAACCACCACTGCAGAACCTTGCGTGTCTCCGGACAACAGGGCAACCGTTGCGTCAACTGATCACTCTGGTGCGACCACCTCCGCAACAAGGCCCTTTGCAATGGCCTCATGTGGGCTCTTGCCCATGGAACTAGGTCGAGCATCGCTGCCATGGTCCCTTAGTAGCAGCAAATAATCCCACGCCGTGGGAGACGGCATTCAAACAAATTTGCAAATCAACCGTCTCAGTCTTAACGCTCGCTGCTGGGGCAGAAAGACCTTTCCTAGCTTTGTATCAAAACTCGCCCCCAGATAGTTCAGACGCTGAGATGGGCGCAACGTGCTTTTGGAGATGTTGATCACCCAGCCGAGATTTTGTAGGAATGCTACCACCTAGGCTGTTGCCACCTCGCTTTCCGCTCTGGATTTCGCTCTTATCAACCAATCGTCTAGATAAGGGTGAACCAACACTCCTTCTTTCCTCAACGCCACTGCCACTGCCACCACCACCATGACCTCGGTGAAAGTCCGAGGCGCTGTCGCCAGCCCAAAGGGAAGCGCTTGAAATTGGAAATGACCCATTGGTACCGCGAATCTGAGAAACATTTGATGCTCCTGTCGAATAGGAATGTGGAGATATGCTTCTATGAGATTTAAGGAAGTAAGAAATTCCCCTCTTCTTACTGCTATTTATTTTATTTTATTTTTTTATTTATTTACATTCTCTTATATACCACACTATTCTGCATCAGTGCGGTTTACATTGAACAAACTGAAATTACATTGAACAGGGCATTATAACTTGGAGATAACTATTTTACAGGGAGCATGGGCAATGGAGGGTTAAGTGGCATGCCTAAGACCACAAGGAGCACCTGTGGGACTAGAAACCCCAGTCCTTCCGGCCTAAGGTTGCTGTCCTCTAGTGGGATTTGAACCCCCGACCTTCCACCCTGAAGTACCTTGCCCCAACAACTAGGCCACTCCTCCACTCCACTATGACCGATCTTAGAGTCTCCATCCGAAAGTGAGAAACCCGGAGACACCAATTCACTCTTGAGATCCAAAATTGGCCGAAATGTTCCTTCCTTTTTTGGAACCACAAAATATATGGAGTATCGACCTACACCGCATTGGTCGGGAGGGACCGGCACAATAGCCTTGAGAGATAACAGCCTTCGCACTGTGTCCTGCACAGCCAGGCGCTTGAGAGCAGCTTTGCACAGGGACTGTATGAAAGAATCGTTCACTGGCCTCTGAAATTCCAAGGCATAACCGTCTCGGATCATCTCCAACACCCACCGATCCGAAGTGATCGGACCCAGGCTGGGTAGAACTCCTGCAATCGACCCTCTACGGGAACCCGTTCCACCTGGGTCCCCCTGGCATCATTGTGACCTGTTAAGGTTCGAGGTAGAGGAGGCGGCTGCTCCAAATCCTCTACCTGCTCCACGAAACCCTCGAAAGCCCTGGTTTCTATAGGAAAAATGTCCCCTTTGATTCTGTCCAAACCGTGGAGAGCGGAAGCATCTAAAAACTCCCTCTGCTAGTTTTTAGGCATGGGTGCCGCTTGCCCCTGCTTCTGCTTGTCTTCCGGTAGTCTACCGCCTTTGGACTCTCCCAAGTCCTTAACCAACTTATCTAACTCCTCTCCAAATAGTAGCTTTCCACGAAAAGGGAGTTTACTTAATCTCGACTTGGAAGACCCGTCTGCTGCCCAATTACGCAGCCAAAGGTATCTTCTCGCCGCCATGGTCGACGCCATACTTTTCAAAAGACCTCTGATAAGGTGATAATGAAGATCTGCCAAATAGGCTGCTCCAGATTCCAACCTAGACGCCTCTGCCGTTGCCTCTTCCGCTTGTTCTCCTTGAATGTGCTGCACCCAGCGGAGACAGGCTCTCACCACCCATGCTCCACAAACAGAGGCTTGCAACGAGAGCGCATTTACACCAAAAACCTGTTTCAATAAGGAGTCCAGTCTACGGTCCTGGGCGTCCTTGAGGGCAGCACTGCCCTCCACGGGGATGGTAGTCTTTTTGGTAACTACAGAGACCGTGGCATCCACTCTGGGAGACTTAAACAATTCTCTATCCTGGTCTACCAATGGGTAGAGACGTGCCATGACTCAAGCTCCTTTCATTGCCAATTTGGGCAAATCCCATTCTTGCAGAATCATTTCCCAAATTACCCTATGTACTGGGAAAGCTTGCTGTGTCTTCCGAAATGCCTGCAATAAAGGGTCTTCCAGAATAGTATCTTCGGACGGACCCCCAAGGGCATATTCAGCGCTTTCAGAGACTCTGAGATGAGCGCAGGTAACTCCTCTCTCCTATAAACACGTACCACTCTTGCTCTGTAATCTCGCCTTCCTCCAACTCTTCGTCCAAATCCAGGTCAGGATCCGGCACTTGCGATTCCGATATCACCGAGTGTTCCGACTGGTCCCTTTCGTTTCTGAACTTCTTTCCCACTAAACCTGTGACCGCTGCGACCAAAGGAGTCCCTGGCCGCTTCAACCCCAGGTCGGGAACAGGAACCCCAGGGGCCTGCCTCCCCTGAGGTGCGCCGAAGGCATGCTGTATCAAAGCAACAAAATCTGGTGAAAAAATTGCCGCCAGCCCTCCTGGAAAGGACTGTTGCAACACGGAACGATCTGGAGCCGAAGACGTGCCTGGCATCGGGTCCAGAGATGGGAGCATGGTGGAAACCGGTTCCGGATCCGCTACCGGTGTTCCTCCATGGACAGCCTCCCCCCCCCCCCTTCAGGAAGTAGTTCCATCTCCACAGCTTCGTGCGCGCAGGCCCTACACATGCCCGCCTCTGAAAACGTACCCTGTTTTGCACCACAGAGCAAGCAGCGAGGCCTGGACGGCATCCCCCGAGAATAGATTAAGTCAGTCACTGTCCCCCTTACTGTACTCCATTCTCTGTTCCACTAGGAAAAGGGAGCCTCCAAATAACCAGAGAGATTGGAACTGAGTTACTGATATCCAAAGTCTATCAACATTTTTTTTTTTTTTACTTTAAACACAAATGGAGTCCTTCAATACTGCCAAGCTGATGGTGAGGTAAACCCCCCCAAAAAACCCCGAAGCTTCCCGGCCCGGCTACCGCCGTGCAAAGGGAATCCAAACCACCAGCCGTTGTGTTTTCCCGCACAGCTGGGCCTGCTGTGGTGGCAGACGCGCTTCAGCACACCAGAGTCAGCCCACTGACCCGCTCTGACACCGCGCTTCTTCTCCTTGTCCTCCAAATTTTCCCTCAAACAGGCCCCTGCAAGTGTGCGATCTTTTGCCGCTCCCAGGGTCCTACCGCAGCGAGGGCTGGAGAGACAGGCTGGTGGAGGAACCCCTCCGGAGCACTGACGCTGTGCCCCGGCTCTGGCTTACTAGCGTGTGCAGGCAAACTCTCTGCTTACTCTACTGCCGGAGAGCACCTGCTCCTCAGTCTTACTGCCGGTTCCTTGGCCCCGAGCCTAATCTCTCTTCTCGGCAGCTGTCTTCAAGGCACCGGAGGGCTGGCACGGTGGGGGAGGGGGGGAGGGAGGAACAAGGGAGAGGGATGAAGCCTCAGCACTCTGAGCACTCCGACCTTATCAGTAATCTAATAAATTTAAAATCCTTTTTTTTTTTTTTAATTCAATTCAATTTTAAGTCAATCAACTTCTCTAAACTGACTGCCTTAATTGCTGCTCTAGTGAGCCTGAACCTCCAGGCTCACCAGTCCTCCAGCTGCTTGGAGACTGAAGTAACTGGTGGGAGAAGGCGGAACCGGAGCTTATATACCAGTGACATCACAAGAGTAACGTTTTCAGACTCCAAGCTGCTGGAGGAGGATGACTACCCCAGAGGTTTGGGACTAGACTGGAGGGACGATAAGGAAATAGTTCTTGTTTTAAGTTCCGTGTTCAAAATATGAAGCGGTTAAACATCTTCCATGTACCTTTTGCGTTATAGTTCCATGTAAACCACCCCCGATTGCTGGAAGGGGCAGTATAAAAAAACTGTTCAAATAAAATAAATAACAAAAATTTTACAAAATCAAAATCATTGCATCTAAAAGATTATGTTGTTAAGTGCTGTCGAGTCGGAGTCGACTCATGGCGACCATCTGGATAGCTATCCTAAATTGTGTTCGGTCTTGAGTCAGGCGGCTCATTGTTGACAGACTGGTACCCATAGCTGCTGTTATTGTATCGATCCATCTCATTGCTGGCCTTCCTCTTTTGCGTTTACCTTCTATCTTGCCAAGCATGATGTCTTTCTCTAATGATCTCTCTCTTCGCATGATGTGTCCAAAGTATGAAAGTCGAAGTCTTGTCATCTGAGCTTCTAAAGAAAGCTTAGGTTTGACCTCCTCTAGTACCGACTGGTTTGTTCTTCGGGCAGTCCATGGTCTACACAGTATTCGCCGCCAGCACCATAATTCAAAGGCATCAATTTTCTTCCCGTCTATCTTTTTCACTGTCCAGCTTTCACATTCATATGATGTTACTGAAAATACCATGGCTTGAACAAGTCGAATCTTTGTATGGAGAGAGACATCTCTGCTCTTGAGAATCTTATCTAGGTCTTTCATAGCCATTCTGCCAAGAGCAATGCGTCGTCTGATTTCTTGACTGCTTGTTGCTTCTTTATTGATAGTTGATCCAAGTAGGTTAAAGTTGTTCACGATTTCAATTTCTTCTCCTTCAACGATGAACCTGTTATACTACTTTAGATTAAAGATTATACTACTTTAAAAAAAATTTGATAACCCCAATAGCTGTATCAAGTGACTGTTCTCTATTGTCTCCTCTCTGACCTTGCCACAGATAAGTAATTGCTATACTTCTTTATGGAAGTTTATGGAATAAAGATATTGATGAAATTCTTGTTTGCTTGCAGGCTTTGAGGAAAAGCAAATTGTGAATCCAGAGCGGGCTAGTCTTGGCGTATGCCGCTAAATATTTTTAAGATGTTGGTCTTATGACTAGCATAAGAATGATATATTTTTATATTAATATATAATGGAAATCCTGAAAAATACTTTTTTGGATAGTATTATTGAATTTGATTAAAGCGTGATTTGGTTAAAAGCTATGAAAGGGAAGAGGTTGAAGACCAGTGATGTGAGTATTTGCTATTCCCTATGGTGATTGTGTTCGCCAAGTGAAGAGTGTGTAGCCATCCTGAGCTCTCTCTCAACCTTAGAGTAAAATGTTGGTATTTGTGAATTGCTAGCCATCATTTCAATTTGGTTTAAGTTGGTGTCTAAGTGAATATTTTTGCCAAGAGATATTGTTTTGTGGATTAGTTTTGCACATACCATGATGTCATGAACCTCACTTCTAAGCCAGCGTATGTGGAGTATGATCTCAGTCTCTCAAATTTACTACTGATGCTCGGCGTAGTATTTGCATCATCCCATACCATACAAACAGGAACAGGGTCTCCCCCAGGGCTCCGCTCTATCAGCCCTGCTCTTTAATATTTACCTACAACCCATCTGCGCCATATTTAAAAGATTCCGGGTAAACTACCACATTTACGTGGATGATATTATGATATACCTCCCATTTAACATTAAGATCCCCCCCCCAATACAATTACTCTGATTGTTTCGCAGAAATCCTCACTTGGCTAAAAAATCATAACCTCATGATCAACTCGACGAAAACCGAAGCCATGTTCGTCACTAGGAACCAGCATTTTACCCTACCAACCACAATCAAACTCCAGGATTTCAACATCTCCATCAGCAATGAAGTAAAATACCTGGGAGTAATTATAGATCGCACTCTAAGCATGACATCCCACTTAAAACAACCAACCAAAAAGATCCTATACAAGCTAAGACTATTAAAGCAACTGCGCCCCCTTCTTCACCATGACGACTTCAGATCGATCATCCAACGTATAACGCCTCACTTTGATTATGCTAACATCACGTTACAGGGTATCACCAAACAAGCACTAAAACGGCTCCAAACTGTCCAAAACATGACTGTGAGAATAATCATGAACATCAACCCAGTGGAACACATAACCCCAACCCTTTATGTCCTCCATTGGCTTTCCCATACAAAGCCATATCAATTTCAAAATACTGATATCCACCTTCAAAGTAATAAACGACATTGCCCCCTCCCCCCTAGCCATACTAATATCTAAGGAGCCCAATAATAGAAATCAACACAACTGCAAAAAACAAACTGGCTATTCCAACAGACTTCAGGAAAGCCAGGAAGCAAACAAATAATAAAGCCTTCTCACATGTAGCCCCAAACCTATGGAACGCCCTATCAGACAACCTCAGAGACTTAAATGACTTGCAAACCTTCCGCAAAAACCTCAAAACGCATCTATTCGCCAGCCACTATGGTACACTCTCTCAACATGATACACATATAACTACCACCACTGCACCCTAAAACACCTCTTACCAATAAGAACAGAGATGTAAATAACTTCGGCTGCCCAGGTTCACTTATGTACAAAGTTTAAATGTTATATTTGAGATTAAGTAACTCCAGCTGCTTAGAACTTCTAAGCACACTCATGTACATAGTTTAAAATTGTATTAGCTTCTCTGTATATAGTTCTTATAGCGTTCTCTGTAATAGAATTTGTACTAGTTCCTGTACAATCTACAATGTTGTTATTTGTAAACTGCGTTTGATCGCACGGAAAACGCAGTATAAAAATGTCAAATAAAATAAATAAAAATGCCAAAGAGAGCTTCCTTCTGGAGTTCATAAGATGTAACATGTAGTAGTTTGTCAAGATGTGCTTGGAAATTCTTCTTTATCAAGCCTGTGGCTCCAATACAATGGGAACTATTTCTGCATCTTTCTGCCACATGATTTCTGCATTTCATGGTACTTCAGGATCTTCTGCCTCTCCACGCAATTCACAGAATAATCTCTTGGAACAGATCCTTCTATTATCAATGTCATTCTGGTGTTTTTCTCCTTTACCACTATGTCAGGTTTCTTCGCATCTAGTTTCTTATCAGTCAGAATGGGAATGTCCCAAATGATCATAACCTCTTCATTTTCTTAGGGTCATGATCCCAGTGCTTTTCAGGCACAGTGATGTTGTAGTGTTTACAGAGAGTTTCCAATGTATGAGGCATGTTACTTGGTTGTGCCTTTCTGTATAGAATTTTCCACCATCAGCACTTCACAGCCAGCTTTAAGGCAAGTCACTATTTCCTCTGCTATGTGGTAGCAGGATATATTCCTCAGGATATATTCCTTTCACCAGTTCTATTTAATACTTTCATCATCCCCTTGGCCACCCTGATTCAAAATCAGGGTCTCTCTGGATACATTTACGCTGATGATAGTCAACAAATGGCACTAAAACCCAACTTAACACACAAACTCATGCCTAGAAGCCATTAAAGACTAGCTTGCCAACAATGGCCTTAAGCTCTACCTTTAAAAATCCACCAATATATGGATCTCAGGCCATGGCATCAAGATCACAAGCTAACCTAAAATACATAGCATTTCACTCATCTTGTCCGGGTCTTTAAAAATCCTAGGCCACATTTTTTATTCTGAACTCTTTCAGTCTAGAGATCTCTAGAGATCAACAGTTATCAAAGCCTCATATTTATTTTATTTATTTATTTATTTGGGAAACATTTGTATACCGCAGCTTCCAGTGATCAGCTGCGGTGATTTCACACAAACGGTTACAAGTTATTCAAGCTAAAAAAGTGGTTACATAATTATGACACATAGAATTTTATACATTAGGACAGAAATCAAGAAATATACATTTCGATTTGGGGGGAGCAAATATATCTATATACAATAGTGCTGAAATGATGCAAATGTATGGGATTATGGAGTATGATAGCTGGTGGGCTTGGGTTATACCAGGTTGTAGTACTCTTGGAAGAGGTGTGTTTTTAATTTTTTTCTATATCATGCCTTATGTAGAATAGGCTCTATAAAGAATTTTCTAAATCAAGAAGCCTTACACACCCCAATTCATGCTTTTGTCATTTCCAAACTAGACTACTGTAATGTCCTATACAATGAAGTCTCACTCAGATATGATCAAGTTACAAAGAGTACAGAATACAGCCCAGAAATATGACCACCCAAACTCCACTCCTCATAGAGGACCACTGGCTTCCCATCATTTATCAAATTAAATTTAAGATCTTAAATTTTGTTTTTTTAATGCTCTAAAATCTGGTCCTTCACATTACTTGGTCTTATCCCTCAATCCATATGTCCCCTCGGGTCAACTATGTTGTCAAGTAACAAATCGGCTGATGTTCCATCACCTTACCAGACATGGTTGGAGTCTGCCCAAATAATGGACTTTTATTTCCTTACCCCCTCTCTTTGGAGCTCATTGCCCACTGATTTACATTTAGAAACCTCCTTTAAACAATTCAAGGAATAAAGATGAACACATATTGCTCTGTAATGGCTTTTAATAAGGAATCATAGTAACATAGTAAATGAAGGCAGATAAGGACCAGGCCGGTTTTTATGTGACTTTTTACTGTACACCGCCTTGATTGCACTTGAAAGGCGGTTTTTATCAAGCTCAATAAACATAAACATAAACATCTAGTCTGCCCAGTAAGATGGCAAGAGTAGGTGCACCTGCTGCTCCGTGCAGGTCACCCCTCCCCATGTCTTTGTTTAGGGGTGAACCCACCGCTCCGTGTAGGACACCCCTGTTTGTTGAGAAATTAGATAGTTAAATTTATTTTGATTTTATCCTGTTGCTGTAAAGGGATCCAACAATCCCTTTACATCAAAGTTAAATGCACAACAACCACCATAGATGGCTGCTACTTTGTTTCTTTTCTCAACTAAATCTAATCTATTTTAGTAACTTTTATTCCTTTACTAAATTCTAAGTTCTTTTCATATTTTTCTGCCATGAAAATTATATTTTACTCAATTTTACTGTAAACTGCTTTCCTATAACAACGAAAGGTGGTATATCCACTTATAATAAACTATAAGCAAAGCAATAAACTATAGTGCTACATGAAGAAATGCTTTCTGTGCATACTCTATTAAATAAAGCTTAAAATATGTTCTAAAAAAGGATGTAGCAGATTTTACTAGACTGTGTCTCTTGTTCTCTACTCTCCCAGTCACAAACAGATTGGCGATAATTCCATGAGACATGTTCTACATGCTTCTGCCACCATGCATCTCCCCCTCCCTCCCCAATGATGCTACCCCCTCTATCCCTGCTGGGCTGTCTATTAGCATTTCTGATGTGTATTTTGTTTTGTTGTAAATTCTACTGTGAAATTTTGAGACTGAATGTATAGCTGCCTCAATGGTTGCTATAAATACTGCCAAGTAGTGGTGGAGAAGCACACCAATCCAACACCTGTTGCTGTGGAAAGCGTAGTTACTCACCTGTAACAGGTGATCTCCGGGAACAGCAGGAATTTAGTCTTCACATATGGGTATCGTCGGTACCGACGGAGCCTGCGCGGGAACGCTCCCCAGCATCCAATAGGAACACATTTGGGAGCATCCCTCAGAACATGCGTTCTGCCTTCCCGCCTTTCCAACTGTCCCTCTTCAGTTAAGTTTGTAGCTGAGTGAAAGGATAGAGGGAGAGAGGAAAGAGACAAAGAGATAGAGAGACAACTCCTAGGGGAGGTGGGTGGGTTGTGAAGACTAAATTCCTGCTGTTCCCGGAGATCACCTGTTACAGGTGAGTAACTACGCTATCTCCAGGAACAAGCAGGAATGTAGTCTTCACATATGGGGGACTCCCTAGCTGAAGATGCCAGGAAGATAGCCCAAGGAAGCTGCCACCCAAGAAAGGTAGGCATCATTCCTCCCATGGATCTCCGGCATTGCACCAGGGTTGGTGGGCAGGAGTTGAATTAGGTCTGAAAGAGATTTTGAAGAACAGCTTGGCCAAAGGCGGCATCCCGACAGGAGGCTTTATCCAGGCAGTAGTGGGCTGTGAAGGTGTATACCGAAGCCCAGGTGGCTGCTCGACAAATGTCAGACAGACACAGAGTGGAGATTAGCCATGGAAGTTGCCATGGCTCTCACGTTATGAGCTGTGACATGGCCTAGAAGAGGAAGACCCTTACTCTCATAAGCAAAGGATATGTATTCAGCAATCCATTTAGATAAAGTTCTTTTGGAGACTGGAAGTCCCAAATGACTAGAATCAAAAGCTATAAAAAGTTGTGAGGACTTTCTATGTTGCTGTGTTCTTTGTAGGTAAAAGGCTAAGGCTCTTTTACAATCCAAAGTATGAAGGTTTCTTTCTGCATTAGAGGTGTGAGACCTCAGAAAAAATACAGGAAGATAAATTGATTGATTTAAATGAAAAGGCGAAACCACCTTTGGCATAAAGTGTGGATGAGTTCTAAGAACAACCTTATCATGATGAAACCTAGTATAAGGAGGATCACCATTAAAGCTTGCAGTTCACTGATGCGACATGCAGAGGTGACTGCAATTAGGAAGATGACCTTCCAGGTCAAAAACGTAAGGGTTGTAGTGGCCAAAGGCTCAAAAGGCAGCTTCATGAGCTGCCCGAGAACTAGATTTAGATCCCATGCCACCAGTGGTGGCCTAATGGGAAGTTTGGTTAATAGAAGACGTCTCATAAATCTGGATATGAGTGGATGACAGGAAATTGGTTGTCCATTCAGAGGCTTATAAGAAGCTGCAATTGCACTAAGATGGAATCTTACCGAATTGGTCTTTAGACCAGAATTCGATAAGTGAAGAACATACTCTAGTATCGATTCTAAGGGTATGACAAGGGGGTTTAATCCCTTCTTGGAGCACCATATAGTAAAATGTTTCCACTTGAAGGCATAGGATCTTCTTGTGGAAAGTTTTCTAGAAGCCTGAAGGATATCCTTTACCTGTTGGGACAGGCTGAAATCCTGGAGGTCTAAGCCTTCAGCAACCAAGCCGTGAGATGCAGGGACTGGGGACTCGGATGCCATAGTGTCCCATCCTCCTGGAAAAGGAGATCTGGAGCATGCCCTAACTCCAGAGGTGCAGCTTGAGAGAGATGTAGAAGCAGGGGATACCGGCGTGGTCATCGTGGCGCTATGAGGATCATGTGACCCCTGTCTCTCTGAAGCTTGAAGAGTGTTTTGGGGATGAGGGGAATGGGTGGGAAGGCATAAAGGAAGTCCTGACCCCAGTGAAGGAGGAAGGCATCCCTTGCCTGACAGTTGTGAGCCGGAATCCTGGAACAGAGCCGGGGAAGTTTGGCATTCAGTGGACTTGCAAAGAGGTCTATGTCTGAAGTGCCCGAGAGATGAAATATCTTTGCCACCTGGTCTAGGTGGAGAGACCACTCGTGAGGCAGCAGTACTCGATAGTTTGTCTGCCCAAAGGTTTTGAACACCTGGAAGATATACCCACTAGAAGGTGAATTTGATACTCTCTGGCGAGGGCCCACAGTCGTAAAGCTTCCTTGCATAACGACAGAGAGCCTTGTCCTGCCCTGCTTGTTCACATAGAACATGGCCACTTGGACTAGGACTGTCTTGTAGCTGAGCTGGGCGTGGAATACTCGAAGAGCTAAATAGATTGCTCTTAATTCCAGGAGGTTTATGTGTAGACCAGCCTCCTGTGGAGTCCAGGTGCCCTGGGTAGAGAGATGATTCAGGTGTACTCCCAAACCCACCTGTGATGCATCTGTCGTTAGGGTGGCCTGAAAAATGGATTGATGAAAAGGAGACCCCATTGTCAGATTCTCTAGAGATTGCCACCATTGGAGGGACAAAATTAGTCATTGAGAGTTTATTATTTTGTTTGATAAATGTCCTGTGGCCTGTGTCCACTGTGTGGATAGGGTCCACTGAGCTGCTCACATGTGGAGGCGAGCATATGGGACTACATGAACTGTGGATGCCATATGTCCCAGCAACTGTAGTAGCTCTCGAGCAGTTAGGGAGGATTTCCCTGCTGCTTCAGAAACTAGTTGCATTATGCAAAGACACCGGGCCTGTGGAAGGAAAGCCTTTGCCTGTCTGGTATCTAGACAGGCCCCTATGAATCCCAGGCATTGAAAAGGAGCAAGTTGGGATTTTGGGAAGTTTATTACCAACCCCAAGTATTGGAGGATTCGCATTGTGCGAGACAGTGCAGTGCCGGCCTCTGCAAATGTAGGGGCTCGAATGAGTCAGTCGTCTAAGTAAGGGAAGACGAATATCCCCAGGGTTCACAGAAATGCAGCTACTACTGCCATGCATTTCGTGAATACTCTTAGTGCTGAACCCTGTACTGGAAATGTTTTCCCTTGAAAAGGAATCGTAAGAATTTCCTGTGATCTAGATGGATCAGAATGTGAGTGTATGCATCCTTTAAATCTAGAGAGCAAAGCCAATCCTGGCTTTGAAGGTATGGCAGAAGAGTTCCTAGAGAAATCATTTTGAACTTCTCTCGAAACAGGTATTTGTTCAATTCTCTGAGGTCTACAATGGGTCTGTGTCCTCCTGTTTTCTTTGGAATAAGAAAATAGGGGGAGTAAACCCTGCACCCCGCTGAAGAATGGGTACCTCTTCTATTGCCCCTTGGGCAAGAAGTGTTGAGACCTCATGATCTAGCAGATTGTCTGTAGAAGTTTGAGAACTGAATTGCCTTAGAATTGTAGGAGGGGCATGCTTTGAAAATGGAGCTTGTACCCCTCTCCTACAATGGACAGAGTCCAATCTTCTGCTGTTATCTGATGCCATCTGTTGGCAAAGTGGCATAACCTGCCTGGGATATTAGGGGGCTGGGGACCCCTCAGAGGCAGGAAGGCGAAGCTCTCTAGGAAGGAGTCAAAGCCCTTGAGGGGGTTGAACCTGCGGAGCTGGTTGGGCTCTCGGGCCTTTTGGCTTCTTTTGCTGTCTAGTTTGTCCCTTATGGGCAACCTGACCCCGAGTTTGACTCTGCTGGGTATAGGAAGGATAAAATTTCCTCTTTTTGCTAAAAGAGGATTTTTTTTATAAGGCTTCTTTTTGGCTGGAGTGGCTGTAGATTTTGACAATCTATCCAGAGTAGTATTGTCAGTATCTAACTCATTAGCCTTTTCCTGCCAGTTCTTGCCAAAGAGATTCTATCCTGTGCAAGGAATATTGCCTAACTTGTCCTGTACCCAAGTCTCCAAGTCTGATGCCTGAAGCCAGGCAATCCGTCATGCCCCAATGGCAATAGTAGAGGTTCTGCTGATGCATTCAAAGCAGTCAAAGGCTGCACGATTCACAAACTTGGAGACATCTTGAGCATGCTTAACTAGAGCAAGGAAGTCTTGTCTCTTATCTGGGAGAAATGGGCTCATAAGCTCCAAGTCTCTTGTAAATTCTTTGAGGAACATTCCCATATATAGTATATATGAACTGATCCTAGCTGAAAGCATGGAAGCCCGAAACGTTTGGCACCCAAAAGCGTCCAGAGTCCTGCATTCACGACCTGGGGGATTGGATGCATGCCTCTTTGCACTTTTCAACCTACGCATGGCTGACTCCACCACCATTGAATGGTGTGGCAGCTGAGTCTTTTGAAATCCAGGACATGGTGGAACTCGATACATAGTATCAAGTCTCCTAGAATGAGGAGATGTGGTCAGAGGCGTCTCCCACATTCTGAGCATCAAGTTATGCAGAATTTCATGGATGGGCAGAATAGCTGCTTCCTTTGGAGCTTTAGGATATTTGGAGAAGTTCCAATTCCTTTGCTCTGGGTTCCTCTTCAAGAGCTACGGTGATTGAAAGGCCCTTGGCCATATCACGAATAAAATCCTGAAAAGACATGTCCTCTGGAGGTGACATTCTGCATTGAGGAGAAGAGGAATCTTCCAGGAGAAACCCTCTGGTAGCAGCAGAATTGTCAGAGTCTTTGGAATCTGAGGATTCGAGGTATTCCTGACCACGATGCTCATGCAAAGCACGGTCCCGGTATTGATCTAAGTTGGTACTGAGTTGATCCGATACCGATCTGTCGATTCCAACCAAAGATGGCGTGGGAAGAATTCCCACCGGGGCCGGTACCGTTGGTGTCTGTACCGGTGTAGGTATCAGCATCAGTATCGATGTCGGTACCGGTGCACATTGAACCATAGGTGTCAACGGTACCGCAGCTGTGAGCAGAGCTGCAATGCTGCGTTCGATAGCGAGGAACCTCTGGTCTATCGATGCTGCCGATGCCTGGGTGTCAGTACTGGTGAAAACGGCCGGGACCCCTGAGCATGGCAAAGGTAGTTCTTGTGAGGTTGAGGCCTCGAGAACATCCTGAAGCCCCATTGATGCTTTGGAAGCCGAAGCCTCCCGCCGGGGCTGTTTTTCGGTGTGGTTCCCTCAAAGGCAATGCCAATGGCCTCTCGATGCTTAGCAGGAGAGCTACCCTTTGAGGACCGGCTTTTATGTTTAGTTACCTGAGATCCATGGGAGGAAGAGGAGGCCCTTGAAGATGTCGATGCAATGGATCTGGCATCCGAAGAAAAGAGGGTACCGAGCTTTGCAGCCTGGTTCTGTCTTCCCCTTTTAGTCATCCCCATACAGGAGAGACATTCAGATGGAGAATGTTCAGGCCCTAAACATTTAAGACACCAATCATGGGTGTCAGGGACGGAAATGGTACCGCCACACTTGGTACATTTTTTGAAACCACTAGTTGGTTTTTCCATGTTTCAGGAATATGGGGCCTAATGCCCAAAATGGCGCCTAGCACCGAAAAAGAAAAGTTTCTGAAGAGAAACAGTTCATAGAAACATAGAAACATGATGGCAGAAAAAGACCACATGGCCTATCTAGTCTGTCCTTCCATATCAACAACTACAACAGTCCACTTTTTTGTTCAAGTTTTTTTGTTTTATTTTAAGAAAAAAAAGAAAAGAAATGGAAATTACACTTACCTGGTAATTGTTGTTCCTTGAGGGAGTACAGTTCAGTCCTCCACCACTGGGTAGTGCACCTCCTCCTGCAGCATGGAGACTGGACAAGTCAAAGGTACAGAAAAGAGCCACCAAAATGGTAAAGGGGATGGAAGGATACTCCTATGAAGAAAGGCTAAAAAGGTTAGGGCTCTTTAACATGGAAAAGAGACGGCTGACGGGAGATATGATAGAAGTCTATAAATTAATGAACGGAGTGGAACGGGTAAACGTAGATCGATTGTTTACCTTTTCAGAATATAGAAAGACTAGGGGACATGCAATGAAGCTACAGGGTAAACTATTTAAGACTAATAAAAGAAAATATTTTTTCACTCAATGTGTAATCAAACTCTGGAATTTGTTACCGGAGGATGTAGTAAAGGCTGTTAGTGTAGCTGGGTTTAAAAAAGTTCCTGGAGGAAAGGTCCATAAACCATTATTAAGAAGTGACCGAAGATATCAATGCTTGACCCAGTACAAGCATTGTGGAACTTGTGTCTCTTGGGGAAACTGCTAGGTACATGTGACCTAGATTGGCCACTGTTGGAAACAGAATACTGGGCTTGATGGACCTTGGTCTGACCCAGTATGGCATATCTTATGATCTTATGTTCTTATGTGACATCACTGGGTATATCCTGCTGGTCTTCTCCCATGATCCCCCAGTGACCTACTGACAAAGCAGACTCAAAGGAGCAAACAAACCACCATTTAAGGTACAAAATACAATACTATGCCTAAACTTCAACTTTAAAACTATAGCGCCCCAAGAGAAAGGGCCAAACACACCCTCCTGTCCTCCTGCACACCAAACAGCGTAAAGCAGACAGCCAGAAGGAAGGAGAACTAAGGAAGAGCATAGGCAAAAAGAGGGCTCTCGCGATTACCGAGCCGACTCCAGGAACCGGAAACACTCCCCTAACCGACGCCTCGCGTCTGAGAACCATCCCTGGGCGGGAATGAGGACTGAACTGTACTCCCTCAAGGAACAACAATTACCAGGTAAGTGTAATTTCCATTTCCTTATCGGTCCTACAGTTCAGTCCTCCAGCACTGGGATGTACCAGAGCAGTAATCATTGGGAGGGACCTTTCCAGTCGGCTCGCCACCCAAACGAACAGAACAGTCACCGATCCCTGCCTGCTCCTCCCATCAATAGACCTTATGAAAACCAGGAAGACACGACCGAGAGTCCACTCCGACCCTCTTCACTGGCGAAACAGCACTGAACTCTGCCCGAAGCATCACTAGTGCCCCAGAAGGACACGCTCTCCACCGCAAACATACTGAACGCCCCAGAAACAGACTCACTGAAAAGGCTACCTGAGCCCCGCTGGAAAAACCGCGAGACCCCCCTAGGTACACGACCTCACCAGGGTGTCAAGGAGGAGCTACCGCTTCTCTCCTGGATGACCCGCCCCCGCGGAGGGACAGGCAGCGAAGAGACTTACCAGAAAGCGACGTCACATTCTCCTAAGGACCAAGGAACGCAGGTTATGAGGAAGTGTTCTTGCGTAAGTCTCACAACCAGCAACAAGACAGGCACAGGCGGATTCCACGAGGGAGAATTGAACCGAGGCCCATCCAGAGAGAGAGGCGGGATGCAACATGGGCGGAATGGAAAACCACGTGCGGCAAAAAAAAACCTATGGAACTGGCCGCCAGGCCACTCTTTCCCTGGATAAGACAAAGAGTACCTGCCAAGCCCATGCCTGCAGCTCCTAAATTCGCCTCGCTGAACTGAAGACCACCAACCTACTGTCCTCCAAACTGAACAGCCCCGGCGGAATACCTAGCCTCCGAGGAGACAGCCATCTGGTAACCACCAGAGCAAGCGTACCACCTTGACTTGGGCACCGCAGCCACTCCCTGCTTGATGACCCCATAGCAGGGTAGAGCTGGCAATGGAACTCCCCAGGATCTGGCTGCGAACTCCGAAGCAACCCGTCCCGCAGGAAAACTCCATCCCAGAAGGACAGACACTGCTAACGCACAAAACTGCCTCCGCGAACCTCCGGTCTAACCGACGCGCTTGAAAAGCACACAAGCCTCTGTTTCTTATTGTCGTTTAAAACTCAACCGAGCCACGGCCACCCTATAAGGGATAACCGATCCACCGGAGACAGACGAAGGAGACCCTGCAGCAACCACTTCGCCAATGTCGGCCACCAGTCAGGGTTCTGGACAAGAATCCGTAAGTGGGCGACGGTTTAACAGAAGCGCCCTAAATCACACCGATTGTTTTTAAAACCTAACCGAGCCATGACCACCCCATAAGGGATAACTGATCCACTGGAAATAGTCAAAGGAAAACCAGCAGCAACAGCGCATCCAACGTCGGCAACCTCCCTGGGTCCCGAGGCGTATCCGTATGCGGGCGACAGATGAGGAGAGTCACAGCTAGCCCGAGACCCCGCATCAAAAGCTTTCCCTGAAGCGTTTGGACTCGCAAAAAATGGCCGACCTACAAGAGCCCCAGGGACAAGTCATAGAAAGGACCGGCTACGGCCTCTGTTGAACCAATGCGTCGATGCTTTCCGGCATCCGCACATGTCACCTGTGAAACATCGACCCATCGTCGCAGACTGAACGTCGCCAAGCGGTCCAATATAGGCTGAACGCACCCGAGCATACGCTATGCAAACACCACCGGATGCAAACCCCCTTCTCCGGCAATTACTCGGACTCCGCGAAGGAAATCCGCCACGACACGGGCCTCACCGAAGATGCAGGCCGCCGGGGTAGTAAGCGCGCACGCTGCCCCTCCGCTCGGGCTACCCTGGCCACCCGACCGACACCACCCTGCCGATCGATGTAGGCCACCATCCCGGCGTACTCGGACAGCACTTGCACCGCTCGATCTGTCACCGTGGCCGCGAACGCTTGCCACGCCCGATGTACCGCTCGCCGGATAAGTCAGATGATTGAACACTGGGCCTGCTGCGTACGCCAAGCGCCTTGTGCAAAAGGGCCTCCCAAATGTAGCCGAGTCTAATCACGATCCGTCCAGGCTCCCGGAGGAAAAGTGGAGAACCGTACATGAAATAAGTTGGGACAACAATTAAGGCTTTTTTTTGTTTTGTTTTTTTTACAATTCCATAAGGGCCACAAGGCACACCTAACAGCATGCCACCATGGATGGACATGTAAAGGACGGCTTTGAATATAAGTCTACAGACATCCAGCGCTTGCTCCGAGACAAGCCCCGTGTAGCCTACCGCTCCTCTCAGAGCACTGTCACGACCCAAAGACCTGAACCGGCCCCCAAAGGAGCCGGACACTGGGTCTGAAGGACCCTAGCCTAACCGAGCCCAGTACTCCCTCTATCCTTAGGATTTGATCCTCCCCAAAGGTCCCCGCCTTGGCAGGGCCGGCTGAGCATAACTCTATGGGCCTTCGGCTAGCCCCCACGAAGCAGCAAGACCCAGCGATGCCTGGAGGGAAGGGAGGGCCTAGAGGATGGAGCAAGTTGCCAGCCGATCAACGGAGTGAATCCCCCTCGGGTACCTCAATGTAGGGTCGGAAGGACTGAGGATCCTGGTCCCACAGGAGTGCCTTCTAGACCGACATACCCTTCCGGAGGTACAAACAAGTAAATTGCGAGCGCCTTCAAGGGCAAGGGGAATAGACTACAGCATCCGACTGTTGACACCCGGTCTTGCACCAACAGACAGCAGAACCAAACCAAATAAATGACTGGGAATATGTGACCTTAGAAACCGACATCAGTGGAATGACTGAAGGACTTGCAGAGGACGGGATTGTCCTGCCCTCACAGCCCCCCTGCCCGTAATGAGAAGAGGTTGAGAATAACTTGAGTGGCGGACCTGGAAGCATGCCTACTGGGCAGCCGGGATGCAGAAGGGAAAACTGATGACTGTGGCCCGAACCCATCAGGACGGCTCCCACTTGCAGCTGCAACCCCCTGCAACACAATGACAACCCTTCTCAAGTTATCCCAATGGACCTCTCTCATTGCTGCACCAATTACCTGAGCATGAGACCACAGACGGAACACAGACATGCAGATGCCCTCAAAGGTGAATGCACAAAATAATTATGCCGAAGGCAATGCGAGCACCTCCCGCATACAGCTCCACACATCCAGGTGTCCCACCCGTGTCACCCAAAACACAGGACAGCGAGCACACCTGAACCTAGGAGACCGACATGGCACAGACAGCGAGGCTTGACTTCCGCTATCAAACCTTCCAGAACCCTGGACCGCTAAGTCCCGAACTGAGCTATCCAACATTACGTCTCATTATCTCCAGCATGGGCCTTTCCCCAGATGGCCCAGACGGGCCAGTGTTCCCGCTAAGTGGGCAAAGCTGCGCTCTGAGTGCATAGGCTCCAGAACTACATCACATACAGCATCTCACAGTTGTCGACAAATCGGGGAGGGAACCTCTGATCCCGGGATGGACCTGCTACAGAAGCTGAGAGACACCGGCACCCCCTCCGGCACTCCTGCCAGTGAAGAAATAGCGGCGGGAAACACCAACAGCCTTGGGCCCGGAAACGTTAGAGGTTGCCTCTAGCATGAACCCAAAAAACGAATGAGATTTCGTAATTTACCCAGCGCTATGGATGGGAGCACTGACTAGTATAGATACTTCATGAACAGTATGTATGCTTCATGGCCTTTAGAACACAAGACCCCGCAAAACGATACAGCAGAGAAGGATTTTAATCCTTGGTCACACCATCTGGATTTGCAGAATCTCACAGCTGCATGTTTGGCGCTAAATCTTTTTTTTTTTTTTTTTTTTTTTTTTAACTTCCAGAGAAGAGGCAAAAAACTACAGTCAGTCACCGAAAGGCATTATAAATGCCCCAGCTGCTCTCTGGTGGCCACGGACAACCGTGTCGGCCTCTATTGGTTTACAGTTTAATTCTTGTGATTATTAGCATTGATCATCCAAAGTTCCCTAAATGCCAAGACATAGGATGAACCACCCCATAAAATGTAAAAGACCACCTGCTATCATAAACTTTTAGGTGGAAAATAATTTACAGCCAAGAAATTCAGCTGCCCTATGAAGTGTGTGAGAATATTCACCCTGCTTTTCCCTCCAGAACATAAGAAAAGCGCAGGGTGAACCTCTATTCCACGGGAAGGGTTTACAGCCCCAAACTTACACCAAAAAAGTAGAACACAGAATAGGTGGCTTTGCTCAACCGCTGTTATAACCGGCCGCAGAGGCAGCTGCATAGCCAAAACCAATTACTGAAGCCTGCTGCTGACAGACGCTGCGAACTGCCAGAATGCAGGCAAAGGCAAAAACACAACACATGACGTAAACCCCAACCTAATCACATTGGAAAATCACACAACCTTAATAAGTACATTAAAATGAAAGTAAAATTAACTTAAAATTAACTTAAAATTAAATTAACAGTAAAATGAAGTTCTTATTTGGATCAAGCAGTGTGGAACAGCGTCGTCCGCCCAAACGCGAGCTGCTCTGCTCTCTGCCACAAGGCCTCAGCCCTGCAGAGAAAATGGCGCCAATCTGAAGCAGGCCCGATTGGCGCCAAACACCACAGCTGCGGTAACAGCCCTGAGCCCCTCCAGTCGGGCTTGAGAGCCTCTCCTGCGGTGTCAGAATTCAGCCGTTACCCCGCTGTACCTCCGGGGTGAAAAGCTGTCAAGACACGCTGCAGCCGTGTGCCACCGGAAATAGCAGACGCTGCGAGACCAGGTCCGCCGCCTGAAGAACCCCGAATGGCCTGAGGCTCCCGCCGCGACAGGGATCTGCCGCATGCACACCGCCAGAATGCAGGTGTGATCCACAGAGCTCTCCCCCGTACAGTCCTGGGGGAGAGATCATCACCGGGCACAGAGACCCCGAAGGAGCCCAAGCAGAGAGACTAGCTGGCAGCATGTACTTGTAAAAGGGACAGATCCTCTCTTTATACTAAGGCAGGCTATAAGAAAATAAATAAATAAAGGAAGTATAAATTGAAAATAAAATTAAATGAAAATTAAATTAAAATGAAACTGAATACCATTTAAAGGGTTTAACCTAAAGAAGGGAAAAAGAAAATCAAGGTAAATCAAATCCTGACTAACTGCTCTTAAACTGCTTCTCAAGTGAGCCCAGCACCTAGGCTCACTACGTCCTCCTGCTGCATGGAGACTGGACACACTGGTGGATCATGGGAGAAGACCAGCAGGATATACCCAGTGATGTCACAAGTTTGACTTGTCCAGTCTCCATGCTGCAGTAGGAGGTGCACTACCCAGTGGTGGAGGACTGAACTGTAGGACCGATAAGGAACCGGCAAACGCGACCACAAGAAAACAATTTTAAAGATGGAATTTTCTGCGGTGACAGGGTATGGGTCCTGTCGGCCCGCGGAAAATGAAGAACTGAAGAGGGACAGTTGGAAAGGTGGGAGGGCAGCGCGTATGTGCTGAAGGATGCTCACAAAAGCATTCCTATTGGACGCTGGGGAGCGTTCCCGAGCAGGCTCCCTCGGTACCGACGATACCCATATGTGAAGACTACATTCCTGCTTGTTCCTGGAGATTAGTACCCACCTTGGTGAGCATTGACCACCAGTAAGCCTAATATCAGTGCCAGGCAAAATGGTAGAAAACCATTATGAAAAGACAAAATTACTGAAAATATAGATATAGATTAATGGATGAAACCAACACTGATTTAGCCAAGGGAAGTCGTGAAGGTGTGAATAAACAGATAATAAAGGTGAGTCAGTTGATATAGTTATCTGGATTTTTAGAAAGACTTTGGCAAGGGCCCTCATGAGACACGCTTAAGGAAACTAAAAAGTAATGAGCTACGAAGTAATGTCTTATTGCTATTGGGAACTGGTTAAAAGATAAACAGAGTAGCCTTTGACAAGGTCCCTCGTGAGACTCTTGGCAAAATTTAAAGAAGTCATAGGATTGAAGACAGTGTACTATTGTGGATCAGGAACTGGTTAAAAGATAGAAAGCAGACAGTAGGGCTAAAAGGCCAATTTTCTCAATGTAAACAGGTGAATAGTGGAATACCCAGAGATCTGTGCTGGGCCCACTGCTTAACATATTCGTAAATTATCTGGAAATGGGAATAACGAGTGAGGCGATCAAATTTAAAGATGACACAAAATTAGTCAAAGTTCTTAAAACACAAGAGAATTGTGAAAAATTGCAAGAGAACCTTGATAAATTGGAAGACTGGATGTCCAAATGGCAGATGAAATAATGTGGACAAGTGCAAAGTTATGCACCTAGAAAAGAACTCAATACGAAATTAGACCTTACCTGCTAATTGTCTTTCTATGAATCCCTCCAGTCCAGTCTCAACGAAAGGGTTCTCCCCTACCTTCAACGGTTGAGAACTGAGCATGTCAGAATTCTAATCTTCCACATAAGAGCTCCCTCTTCAGCTCCAGGATCCAGTATCCTATTGACAAAGCAGAAGAACAAGAGCATATCCCAAAACAAACAAACCTGAATCTCTCTAGGACCCTCTGACGCCACAAAAGCATGTACATGAAAGGACTACCAAGCACAGCCAGAGCTGCTCGGCAAGCAGCACCACCCGTGAACTCATTACAGCCCTCAGAGATATTCTTCACATTTTCTTCTGAACCTCCCCTTTTATTTTTGTTTTTTGGTTTGGCATTTGTGTGTTCTGCTGGACTCGCCACATCATCCTCCACAAGACTTCAACAGCCTGATTGATTCCAGGAGGGAACGAGACTGGACTGGAGGGATTCATGGAAAGACAATTAGCAGGTAACGTCTAATTTCGCCTTCCATAACATCCCTCCAGTCCAGTCTTGATGAATGGGATGTACCAAAGCAGTATCTAAGTATGGGAGGGACCCGCGAGTCCTGCTCGGAGCACTTGTGCCCCAAAACCTACATCCTCCGTCACTTGTACATAGAGATGATAGTGGCAAACAAAGGTATGCAGAGACACCAATGTCGCTGCCTTACAAATATCCACTGGCAGAACCAGACCGTGCTCTACCCATGATGCTCCAAAGGCTCGAGTCGAGTGCTTCTACAGTCCTGCCAACACCGTTCTGCCTCTGGCCGCATATGCGGCCATGAGTCTCCTTCACCCAGAAGGTTTCAGTAGCCTTTGAGGCTGCCTCTCTCCTGCGAGGACCCCCAAACAAGACAAATAAACAGTCTGCTTTACAGAATGGCGCCGTCAGTCTTTGACACCAATGCAGCGCATCAAGCTTGTGTGGCTGCTGGTCCTCCTCTGAGCTCCTCAAACTCGGGAATGGCGGGAAAGAGACTGTCTGCTTGACAGGAAAGAGAGACACCACCTTAGGTAAGAAGGATGGCACCGGTCGACTTTCTCCTTTGATAAGATGAAAAGGCTCTCAGCACAACAGCGCTTGCAACTCTGAAATCTGGCATGCCAAGCACATGACCACGAGGAACACCGTTTTTAAGGTGACGTGCTGCCGCGAGGCCCTTGACAATGGCTCAAAAAGAGCTGCCACCAGTTGCGGCAGCACCAGATTGAGACCCCAGGGGGGCACCACCAGATCTGCTTAATTGCTCACAAGAGCTGGGCCACATCTGGATGGGTCACCAGGGTCCGGCCCCAAACTCTCCCTCTGTAACAGGTGAGAGCCGCTACCTGCACCTTCAGAGAAATGAGTGCCAACCCCCTCTCCAAGCCATCCTGTAGGAAATAAGAGAATCTCCGAGATATCTGCTATGAAAGTCAAATGCTCTTCGACTCCACCCACTCTTGAATACTTGCCAGACGTGTATATAAGCCAGCTTAGTGGACTTCTTCCTGGTTTGTAGGAGGGTGGCAATGACTGAGGCCAAATATCCTTTATGCCTAAATGGCGCCCTCTCAAGGGCCATGCCATAAGTGAGAATCAATCCACTTGCAGCAGCTATACTGGAACCTGCATTAATAGATTGCTCCAGTAGGAAAGTCGCCACAGCTTGTCCAACAGAAGCTGTATTAGGTCCACGTACGACGGTCTGAGGAGCCAATCCAGGGCTATCAGAATCCCCTGAATCCCAGTGCACTCTATGCACTGCAAGAGCCAACCAATCAGAAGCCCAGAAAGAAACATGTACAGGAGGCTGTTCCTCAGCCACTGTTGTGCTAGGGCACTGAACTCTTTGGAGATGCACTCTCTGCACCGGCTAAAGATCCTGGCCACAATGGTGCTGGCAAATGATGCCATCAGATCCATGACAGACATGTCCCAATGCCTTGTGATACTGTGAAACCTGGTCTCATTCAGCTCCCATTCACCCGGATCCAAGTAGTGACATCTGAGAAAATCGACCTGTATATTCTCCTTGCTGGGTGACATGTGCCACCAAAAAAGTGGTGAGCCACTGCTCCACCCATAGCAGTAGAGGCTGAGCCCCTCCGCCAGGGCTGCACTCCCCATGCCTCCTTGGAAGTTGATATAGGTCACTGTGGTCACCTTATCTGAATACACTCGCATTCCTTTTCACTGGATCAGTGGCCAGAAGTACTGGAGGGCCAGAAACATTGCCCTCAACTCTAGCCACTTGATGGGCCAAGCGCTCTCATCTGGGGACCACTGTCCCTGCCTCACCTGTGATTGAAAATATGCTCCCCATCCCATGAGGCTGGCCTCTGTCGTCACCAGAATCCAATCCAGCAGATCCAGGGACACCACCTGCCGCCAAATTCTCTCTCCATAGCCACCAATCCAGATGGAGACCAAACAAAACAGCTTGTGCGACAATGGTTGGCTCTGCGGAGACCAGCATGCCAGCAGCACTTGCTGGAGGGGCTGCATGTGAGTTCACACACAGGGCACCTATTCCAGTGCTGCCACCATGGATCCCAACAGTTGCAGATAATACCATGCTGTTGGTTCTCTCATAGCCAGAAACTGGTGACTCTGATGCTGGATCTGTTTTATCCTGTCTTCTGGAAGCAAGACGAGACCCATTAATGCATCGAACCTCGCCCCCAGATACACCAACTGCTGGATGGGTTGCAAAAGAGTTGGCTAGACTGACTACCCATCCCATACGCCGAAGGAACTGAACCACCCATCGGGTGGCCAGTTGCACCTCCTGTTCCATCTTTGCGCAACTCAACCAGTCATCCCAGTATGAATGACCATGATGCCTTCCTTCCAAAAGACAGCTGCAACTACCAACATCACTTTGTGAATGTGCATGGAGCTGTGGCCAGCCCAAAAGGCTGACATGCAAGTCCTGTGGAACGAAAGGCCAAACGGCTATTCCCGCCAACTTGCGCCAGCAGTGAGATAGGCCCTTTGGAAACAAATCAATACCGATCCTTCGGCTCATGCACAAACACACTCCCCTGAGACCTGAGCTCAGCTCGGCTCGGATGTGAGCAACCACTAGGCAACAAGGCATGTCCAAGTTCATAGAAATGACGGATCACACCAAAGGGCAACCACTACTACCCCTCAATGACAGAATCACCCCGAGCAAGAACTCCTGCTCTGAAGGCTTCCCATCTTCAGTATTCAATAAAGTTATTACATTGATGCCCTTGACTGCATAAACAGCCTGTACATCAGAAATGTCATTTAGATTAGATATCACCTGTACCACAAGAACTGCCTCCATTTCATTCAAGTCATACAGTGCAGTAACCATTATTAAAGAGGACCCATGTAATCCACTGCTTGCCCCAATACAAGCATTATGAAACCTGTATGTCTTTTTGGGAAACTGCTAGGTACTTGTGACCTGGATTGCCCACTGTTCGAAACAGGATATGGACTTTGGTCTGACCCAGTATGGCATTTCTTATGTTCTTAACAACTTATATATGGATATACTTCATGTATAGCATTCAACTCATGTACATCACTCAGATGAGTTACCTCATGTATATCATTTAAGAAATTTCCCATTCAAGGCATTTGCGGCATATAGATTAGTTATTTCAGGTATTTCAGGTATATCAATTACATAGTGTAGGCCATTTCTTATGTATATTCCATGTATTGCAGACACGTCAGTTATGTGAAACGCTTCAGAGAGCACCTCTCATGCTTTCACTTTATTTATGTTATGCCATCTTAGTAGGCCATCAGGCCTGGAAGGAGCGGTAGTACGGACATTCCCACTGAAACCCCAGGAAACAAAAGAAACAACCCAAAATAAAGCTTATTGTAAATGGTTATTGGTTTTCATTATTACCCATTCATTATATCAACTCGGTTCTCTGAAAACCATTTTGACTTGTAGAAAAATGATATATCAAAATGTATTAAATAAAATAAAGCAAAATAGCTAAATACCTTCTCTAAGGTGACAGAGATGCACCCCTCCCCTTGAAGCCCACTTCAGGGAAACTCCCATTCTGTTTCAATCATCGTTTTAATCGCTCTATCCACCAGGTAGCACCTCTGGCTGCCCTTGAACACTGCAGGCTAGGCAATATTACTTGATAAGACCTGCTAATTTCTCTTTATGAATAACCCTGAACAGATTAGGGTCCTCCCACATGGGGAACTCATTTTCTTCCAAGTCCGGACTAGCAGAATCATCCCAGAGGTTTGAGTGGCCCTCCCCAGCATCCTCTGAAGTCTGAGTGGGGGGGATTCTGATGCCCCCCACAGATCCAGTTCAGTCTTAGCTTTCTGCCCTGGAGCCTCCTGAGTAGGCAGAGGAGACTCTTGCAGTGCTTCAGTCGGCATAATGGAAGGCAGAGTAGGCTGAGCAGGGCCTGAACCTGTTGTCTCTTTAAGCTATAATAAATTTAAGCAATAATAAAATTAAAATCTGCAGAGAAAACTGAGTCCCCTTGCTCACTAGCAGGCAAAGACACTGTTCACAATGCTGAGCTGTGGTTTTATCGCTATTTTGCCTTGTTTTCACAGCCTTTTCCTTAGTCAAGGAAATGGCTGCTGAATTTAACATGGCTGCGGCACCTGCCAAAACTGCGAGGCCTTTGGCTCTGCCAGATCAGAAAGTGGCTTCTCCCCTGAACAATTAATGCCCCCTAAGGCCAATCCATGCTCCAGGGCTCTTCCCTGCTTTAAACAATCACGTCAGAAGCTGCTGGCTGACAAACCATGGTTTCTCCCACTGCCAACGCAAAAAGAGAAAGCCATGCACATGCACTGTTCCCCAAGGACCCCCTGTCAAACCAAAACCAGGAAAAAAAAAACAGCTTCAGGTTTGTCAGCTGATCTAGCTGACAAGCCTGAAGCAAGAAACACCGGCTGTAAGCAGACTCTGCAGAAAACCTGGCACAGATCCTTGTGGGACTTCTTGGTGTTTGTAAGGTGTGGATCTCTGCGCCCCTAGGTTTACTTGTTGGAAGCAGTCCGTTAGGTATGACTGGAAACATAAAACTCAAGCAGCTTTTATTATTGAAAGCGACAGCCTCTTTTAAAAAAGGCCCATTTTATCAATCTGAAGTAAAAACCCATATCTCTAACTGAGAGGTATGGGTTGCCCAGCCGGGGGAGAAAGGCACCTGGATCACCAGGTATCTAACTCCTTGGGGCCCACCAGACCCAACAAAGGATCCTGGTGTTAGATAGGCCTCCTGCAGCTCTGTCAGCCCTTTCACCCACAGTTCTAAGTGAGAATAACCCATCTTAAGGCTAGAAGACTTCTGTCTCCTTTCTTAGCCTTTTCTGTCCAATTAGTCCTATCGCTCCTAACCTAATTTGTGGGAGTATCGCTCAGTAAAATTCCCTAACCCTAGGGTTGTGTCTTCAGCTGCTGAGAACCGAGGATACTGGATCCTGAAGAGGGAGCACTTATGTGGGAGATCAGAATTCTAACATGCTCAGTTCTCAGCTGCTGAAGGTGGGAGAGAACTCATTCGTTGAGACTGGACTGGAGAGATGATATAGAAACAATGGTTACATGATGCAAGGTTCCACATTAAGAACCACCACCACCACCACCCAGGAAAAATATTTAAGTGTCATCATGGATATACGTTGAAACCCTCTGCCCAGTGTGCAGCAGCAGCCAAGAAAGAAAATAGAATGCTAAGAATCATAAAGGAATGAAGAATAAAACCAAGGATATTATAATGCCTCCATATTCTATGGTGCGATTGCACCTTTTTTTTTAAATTTAATTTCGGTCTATTTTTCTATACCGCTTAGTCAGGTAATCAAAGCGATTTACATGGAACAACTTCGTTACATATAACTTAGGACAAGTTCTGCTAACAAGTATTACAGGTAACAATAGATAAACATTGGCTAAATATCAAAAACATCTCAACTATGGATTCAGGTAATAGATACATGAACATATTTTCAAAATCAGTGGAAACACAGGGTTGTGGGGAAGGGAATCAGTGCGTCTTAGGGTTGCGGGGAAGAGGGCATTCATGATTTGAGGGGATTTTGATCTGGTCTTTGAATAGGTGAGTTTTTATTATTTATTTATTTATTTATTTACATTCTCTTATATACCGCGCTATTCTGCATCAGTGCAGTTTACATTGAACAAACTGAAATTACATTGAACAGGGCATTATAACTTGGAGATAACTATTTTACAGGGAACATGGGCTATGGAGGGTTAAGCGGCTTGCCCAAGACCACAAGGAGCACCTGTGGGACTAGAAACCCCAGTCCTTCCGGCCCAAGGTTGCTGTCCTCTAGTGGGATATGAATCCCCGACCTTCCGGCCTGAAGTATCTTGCCCCAATCACTAGGCCACTCCTCCACTCCTTGTTAACTTGTTACAAAAGGACGTAAGCTTGGTGATGCTCCCGAGTTTTTCTAGGAGGATATTCCAGAAATCTGGGACTCTATTACATGTTGATTGATTGCTTTTTGTTAGTTCTGCTGGTAGGATCAGCATGTTCTGAGTACATTTTCTTTTTTCTTGTATTTGCTGTTTTATGAATGGTGGATTTCAAGCAGGTTGCAGATAAACTATGTATGATCTTGAATGTTGCTGTTATTATTTTGTACTTTATTCGGCATGTTAGTGGTAGCTAGTGTAATTGCTTAAGTACTAGTGTTACGTGGTTGGATATTTTTGCCCCAGTTATAATTTTTGCTGCAGTGTGCTGTGCCAGTTGTAGCTGCTTCAAGGTGTATTTGGGGAGTCCTTGGAGTATGTTATTGCAGAAATCCAGATGAGGGAAGATTAGGGCCTGGAATGCCATTCAGAAATAATTTGGTGATAGGAGATGATGTAAGTTCTGTAGAATTCTTATATTTCCATATATAGCTCAGGTGTTTTTTCTGATACGGGTTGTGAAGTTTGCTTACTGGTCCAGTGTTATGCCTAGGTATTTCACCTCTTGTTTGACTTCCAGTTCTGTATTACCAGCCTTCAGAGTTTTAAGTGGTGTGAAGATTTTATTTTTTGGTTATGCATAGTACATCTGTTTTCTTGTAGTCTATTGGGAGGTTGTGATTATTGCATTATTTCAGTGATGCAATTTACCATCTTGGTTTGGTCTGGGTTGGATATGTTGTATGGTGTGTATAACATTATATCATCTGCACAAATATGATAGTGGACTTTGTGTTTTCTGAATATGTCACATATAGCTTATACGTAAATATTGAAGAGTACTGCAGATACTGATCCTTGTGGGACTTCTTGGTGTTTGTAAGGTGTGGATCTCTGCGCCCCTAGGTTTACTTGTTGGAAGCAGTCCGTTAGGTATGACTGGAAACATTTAAGTGGGGTGCCTTTAATTCCAATTGCTCTTAGTCTTGCAAGCAGTAGATTGTGCAAGATGGAATCGAAAGCAGCTGCTATATCAAGGGAAATAAGTATAAATCCTTGGTTTGATTTGTCAGTCCCTTTTATGAGTGTCCATGAGTGATATTTATTAGGGTTTCCATGGTGAGGCTTGAAGCCATGTTGCTGCTGATCCAAAAGGATATGTGTGTCAAGATGGTCTAGTAATTGTTGCAGTACTACTTTCTCAGTGATTTTTGATAGGAATGGCAGACTATATGAGAGTCTGAAAAGACTGGGTCTGTTCTATCTGCAGTGGTGCTTTTGAGTGTAGGATGTACTGATGCCAGTTTGAGTTCCTTGGGCAAGTATCCTTATTCAAGTGATAGTTGCGTGTCAGTTTGAAGAGTGCAGGAGATAGTTCAGTTCTGCATATCTTAATCCAGCTGACTGGACATGGATCAATTAAGTGAGGTAGTGGTGTTGCAGTTATCAATTATATTTTCTATGTCATCTTTTATAATAGAGTTGAATGCTTGCCGGGATGTGCTAGTAACATTATCTTCATGTGTGGTTTGTGTTTTAGTTTCCATGCATTTGATTTTGCTTTGGAAAAATGTTACCCAGTGTTTGTGAGCAGGGAGTGGTGTCAGGATTTTTATGGTTTGGGTCTTTTGTTAGAGAACACTCAATATCAAATAGTTCTCTTGGTCTGTTTAGGGAAGTTTTTATGAGTTTGGCATGGTGTAATTGTTTTTGAGTGTTGATTTTGTTGTGGTATTCGTTTAGTTTACGCATATTTCTTAACCAGGGCTCCACACATCAAACAGTAAGTAAGGATTTGAGGGTTTCTTTGTTTGGTTTTTTTTGTTACATTGCTAGCTCTCTGACTGGGAGCTCTTAAAAGGGTTTTGTGTATATTTTTTAAAGCAAGGTTAATTTCATTTTTGCTGTTTTAGGGGAACTGTACTTGAGCACAGTAGTATTGCTGAACTCTGTAACCTCCTCAGGTTCAGGAACTGCTAACACCTAATCAGGGGTTAGTTCCCTCCCTACCCACCCCGACTCCCACCCACCCCTAGTGAGCAGTCTTGCTTTATAGGGCACCTCCCCCTTTAACAAATCACAGTGAATTGGACCAGCACATTTTGAATATAATTAAAGAGATTTAACTGCTTTTTCTCTGAAAGGACAGCTTGGAAACCAGCTGGTACTTCGTAGATCTCTCTTTTGCTTTAACAGATACCTGAGCTCCACAAACAGAACAATGGCTGGGAAAAATCGTATTGCTAAAGCTGTTGCCCCCGTTACAGTTTCTGCCTCGGTCCAGACAGAGGTCCTATTGCCAGTTGAAGAACCGGTTCCATGTGCAGGGTGCCTGCATGCTGAAGCTCTGAGGAAACAAGTGGAGGAACTCAGAGAGGAGGTGGCGAGGCTGAGGAGCATTCAAGACAGTGAGAAGTACATTGATGAGATGCTGCTTGCAGCAACCAGGCTCTCCAGCACAGGAGAAGATGGGTGCCAACAGAATGTCGATGGTTGGACAAAAGTCACCAGAGCCTGCAAAATCACCAATCCAACTTCTCGAGCCCTTGAATTGAAGAATCATTATGCAGCCCTGGAAGTGGAGGAGGTGAAAGCATCCCTGGAAAGGGAAGAACCAGAGTTCAAGTACCCCATAGTTGCAGAATCAGTGACCAGAAGGAAACGAAGGGTAGTGGTGGTTGGAGACTCTCTTCTGAGGGGTACTGAGGCGTCCATCTGCCGACCAGACTTGATGTCCAGAGAGGTATGCTGTCTGCCTGGTGCCAAGATCCAAAATGTTACGGAGAGCTTGCCGAGACTCATCAAGCCCACTGACTATTACCCAATGTTGCTAATCCATGTTGGAACAAATGATACTGCCAGGTATATCTCGGAACGTATCAAAAGTGACTTCATGGCTCTGGGACAGAGGGTGAAGCAGGTAGGTGCACAGGTGGTGTTCTCTTCAATCCTCCCTGTTGAGGGTAAAGGCCAAGGCAGAGAGGCTCGCATCCTGGAGATTAATGCATGGCTGCGTGGATGGTGTCTTCGAGAGCGTTTTGGTTTCCTAGACCATGGGATGCTGTTCCAAGGGTTGCAGAGCAGAGATGGCATCCATCTGTCCAAGAAAGGTCAACACATCTTTGGTAGTAGACTGGCTAATCTACTGAAGAGGGCTTTAAACTAGATTCGTTGGGGATGGGTGAAGAAAGCCCCCAGGTAAGTGAAAACCCCCAGGTAAGTGATACATTAAATACCTTTATGGAAATGGGTAACAGGGGTAACATATGGAAAGCAGTGTGTATTAATGCCCGTAGCATGGGAAATAAGATCTATGAAGTTGAAGCTTTGGTGGGAGTGGCTGACTTAGATTTAGGACTGGAAAGGGGGGCTGTTACTTCTGGAGAGAAATCTGAAATTGTGAGTATATACTTCTGGGAATTTTTCTGAAAGGAATTTTTTTTCTTTTAAAGCTAATTAATCTGTGAACCCACTATTTTTTTTGTTAAATCAGTCAGGGCCTAGTAGCAACAGTTTAAGATTCAATTTAAAAACACAGAAGAGAACTTTCTGGTTACCTTTCATACCCAGTAGACAGCTGTAGTTTAAATTTCATAGTCACTCAGGGCCTAGCATCAGCAAAGTACTTTTAGTTTCAAATTAAAACACAGAAGAGAGCTTTCTGGTTAAATTTAGAATCCAGCAGAGAGCTTGTAGTTTAAATTTCATAATAGGTTAGAGCCTAGTAGCAGCAAAGAGCTATAATTTAAATCAAATCAGAATATAGTTTTCCTCAGCAGCACAGGACAAGGTACTGTGTAGCAGCCCTTTTTTAATAAGTGTTATATCCCTCCCTCCCTCCCCACACCCACCCTCCCCTGGGAAAATCACAGCTTTATAGGTACTTGCACAACTTAAAAGACAGGAGGTGCTCTCAGGTGAAGCTCATTACCCAAATCAGTCATACACCAAGGACCTGAGATTAATTAAGCTTCAGGTGAACAAGGTATATTAAACTTCTTAGGTACAGTTTTAGTGGTATAAATATCCATTGCACCCTTTAGTACATATAGAACTTAAAGATCTAAACACAAACTTAAAACTAAGATGCAGACAGCAGTCCAGCAGCGGGATGTGGGCTTTCCAGTCTTTTGCATTGAGTGTCACATGTATGATTTTCTCCCAGCTGGTGAGAGGTCTTACGTGTGCACTAGGTGCAAGGAGCTCTCTGCTCTCAGGGAACGAGTCCGTTCTCTAGAGACTAGAGTAGCAGACTTGGAAAACATAAGACAGACAGAGAGGTACATAGACGAGACCTACAGGGATATAGTCCTGAAGTCCCACCTCCAGTCTGGCAGCATCCCTGTTGCCATGGAGGAGAGAGGTCACGTGACAGGAGAGCATCACCCTGGTGTGGCAGGAAGTGATCCTGTAACTAGGACCTGTCCTCCAGGTGATGTAAACCCCTCTCGCACCGAGGAGGTTTCTCCAGGGCCAAGTGCCCATGCGGGAAGGGTTAGGACAGCAGTTATAGTTGGTGATTCGATCATTAGGCATGTAGATAGCTGGGTGGCTGGTGGACGTGAGGATCGCCTGGTAACATGCCTGCCTGGTGCGAAGGTAGCGGACCTCACACGCCACCTAGATAAGGTCTTAGATAGTGCTGGGGAGGAGTCTGCTGTCTTGGTACATGTTGGTACCAATGACATAGGAAAATGTGGTAGGGAGGTTCTGGAAACTAAATTTAGGCTTTTAGGTAGGAAGTTGAAATCCAGAACTTCCAGGGTAGCGTTCTCCGAAATGCTTCCCGTTCCACGCGCAGGACCCAATAGGCAGGCAGAGCTCCGGAGTCTCAATGCGTGGATGAGACAATGGTGCAGAGATGAGGGGTTCGGATTTGTTAGGAACTGGGGAACATTCTGGGGAAAGGAGGGGCTCTTCCGAAGAGATGGGCTTCACCTTAACCGGGATGGAACCAGGCTGCTGGCATTAACCTTTAAAAAGGAGATAGAGCAACTTTTAAACTAGATAATAGGGGAAAGCCGACAGTCGCCCAAGAGCGCATGGTTCGGAAGAATGTATCCTTGAAGGATACTACAAAAAGCAGAGAGGTTCCAAAAAAGAGTAAAGTAGCCCAAATGCCCTCGAGTATGGAGCAGACAGAACTTAAAGATCCCAAATTACCCATGTCTACCAATAGCCAAATTAATATGAATAAAATACAGTCTCTAAAATGCTTGTATGCAAATGCTAGAAGTCTACAAAACAAGATGGGAGAGTTAGAATATATAGCACTAAACGAGAGGTTAGATATGATTGGAATATCAGAGACATGGTGGAAGGAGGACAACCAGTGGGACACTGTGATACCTGGGTACAAACTATATCGAAATGATAGAGCTGATCAAATTGGTGGAGGGGTTGCGCTCTATGTTAGAGAGGGCATTGAGTCAGAAAGGATTAAAGTTTTGCAAGAAACAAAATTTGCTGTAGAATCTCTATGGATTGAAATTCCATGTAAAATGGGGAAGGCGATGGCAGTGGGGGTGTACTATCGTCCGCCTGGCCAGAATGAACAAATGGATGATGAAATGCTCAAAGAAATCAAGGAAGCTAGCAAAAGTTACAGTGCAGTAATAATAATGGGTGATTTCAATTACCCCGGCATCGACTGGGTCAGTGTCACAACAGGACATGCTAGGGAGATAAAGTTCCTAGATGAAATAAATGACTGCTTCTTGGAGCAGCTGGTTCATGAACCGACCAGAGGGGAAGCAATATTAGACCTAGTCCTTAGTGGAACACCAGATGTAGTGCAAGAGATAAGGGTGTTGGGGCCACTTGGCAATAGTGATCATAGCATGATCGCCTTTGATTTAATTAGTGGAGGAGGGATAGTAAGGAAATCCACAGTACTACCCTTTAACTTTCGAAAGGGAGACTATGATAGAATGAGGAAAACAGTTAAGAAAAAACTAAAAGGAGCAGTTGCAAAGGTTAAAGACGTACATCAAGCTTGGGTGTTGTTGAAAAATACTATCTTGGAAGCCCAGACCAGCTGTATTCCACGCTTTAAGAAAAGTGGAAGGAAGTCCAAAAAATTGCCAGCATGGTTTAAAGCTGAGGTCAGAGAGGCTGTTGTTGCCAAAAAGCATCTTTCAAGAAATGGAAAAAAGAGCCAAATGATGAAACCTGGAAACAGCACAAGCACTGGCAAGTCAAATGCAAGGCATTGATAAGGCAGGCAAAGAAAGAATTTGAGAAGAAGCTTGCTGCGGAAGCAAAAACACGAAATAAAGACCTTTTCAAGTACATTCGTAGCAAAAAACCCGTGAGAGAGTCAGTTGGTCCATTAGATGATAAAGGGGTTAAAGGAGCACTAAGAGGCGACAAGGCGATAGCGGAGAGACTGAATGAATTCTTTGCTTCGGTCTTTACTGAGGAAGATGTAGGGATGTTACCCACGACTGAAGTGGTATTTAAAGGTGTGGAAGAATTAAAGGAAATATCGATACATCGGGAAGATGTCTTACAACTATTAGATAAACTGAAGAGTAGCAAATCACCTGGGCCGGATAGTATACATCCAAGGGTGTTGAAAGAACTGAAATTTGAGATTGCAGACCTGCTATCAGTAATCTGTGAACTATCATTAAAATCATCTCTAATACCTGAGGATTGGAGGATCGCCAATGTAACACCAATTTTTAAAAAGGGTTCGAGGGGTGATCCGGGAAACTACAGACCGGTGAGTCTGACATCAGTACCGGGAAAAATGGTAGAAACCATCATAAAGAATAAAATTACTCAGCATATAGATAGTCATGACCTAATGGGAGACAGCCAACATGGCTTTAGACAAGGAAGATCTTGTCTTACTAATCTGTTATGTTTTTTTGAAGGAGTGAATAAACAGGTGGACAAAGGTGAGTCGGTTGATATTGTGTATCTGGACTTTCAGAAAGCCTTTGACAAGGTCCCTCATGAGAGACTTTTGGCAAAACTAAAGAGTCATGGGATAGGAGGCAGTGTACTATTGTGGATCAGGAACTGGTTAAAAGATAGAAAGCAGAGGGTAGGGCTAAATGGCCAATTTTCCCAATGGAGAAAGGTGAATAGTGGTGTACCCCAGGGATCTGTGCTGGGTCCGCTGCTTTTTGACATATTCATAAATGACCTGGAAAGTGGAATAACGAGTGAGGTTATCAAATTTGCTGATGACACAAAACTATTTAAAGTTGTTAAAACCCAGGAGGATTGTGGAAAATTGCAAGAGGATCTTGATAAATTGGAAGACTGGGCATCAAAATGGCAGATGAAATTTAATGTGGAGAAGTGCAAGGTTATGCACCTAGGGAAGAACAACCCAAACTATGGTTACACGATGCAAGGTTCCACATTAGGAACCACCACCCAAGAAAAAGATTTAGGCGTCCTTGTGGATACCATGTTAAAACCCTCGGCCCAGTGTGCAGCGGCGGCCAAGAGAGCAAATAGAATGCTAGGTATGATAAGGAAAGGAATGGAAAATAAAACAAAAGATATTATAATGCCTCTATATCGTTCCATGGTGAGACCGCACCTTGAATATTGTGTGCAATTCTGGTCGCCATATCTTAAAAAGGATATAGCAATTTTAGAAAAGGTTCAGAGAAGAGCCACCAAAATGGTAAAGGGGATGGAAGGCTACTCCTATGAAGAAAGGCTAAAAAGGTTGGGGCTCTTTAACCTGGAAAAGAGACGGCTGAGGGGAGATATGATAGAAGTCTATAAATTAATGAACGGAGTGGAACGGGTAAACGTAGATCGATTGTTTACCTTATCAGAATATAGAAAGACTAGGGGACATGCAATGAAGCTACAGGGTAAACTATTTAAGACTAATAAAAGAAAATATTTTTTCACTCAACGTGTAATCAAACTCTGGAATTTGTTACCGGAGGATGTAGTAAAGGCTGTTAGTGTAGCTGGGTTTAAAAAAGGTTTGGAAAAGTTCCTGGAGGAAAGGTCCATAAACCATTATTAAGAAGGGACCCAGGATATCAATGCTTGAACCAATACAAGCATTGTGGAACCTGTGTCCCTTGGGGAAACTGCTAGGTACGTATGACCTAGAGTGGCCACTGTTGGAAACAGAATACTGGGCTTGATGGACCTTGGTCTGACCCAGTATGGCATATCTTATGTTCTTATGTTCTTATGTAGTGGCAATTACAGAAACATGGTTCACAGAAAACCATGACTGGGATGTAACTATACCTGGCTATACTTTATTCAGAAAGGACAGGGTAGGAAGAAGGGGAGGAGGAGTAGCACTATATGTAAAAACTACTATTAAAGCTTTGGAATTACAGAGCTTAAAAGGGAGAGAGGAGGCATTGTGGGTTAAACTAGAAAGAGGGAAAGAGAAATCTATTTGCATTGGTGTGATATACAGACCTCCCTCACAAGAGGAAGAGGTGGACAGAGAGTTAATTGAAGACATACGCAGCATTGCTAGGAAAGGGGAAGTGCTACTGCTAGGAGATTTCAATATGCCAGATGTTGATTGGCACATTCCTGCTGCAGTATCATCTAGGAGTAAGGAGATCCTGGATTCTCTACAGGGAGAACTATTCAGGCAATTGTTAACAGACCCCACACGTGAAGGGGCCATACTGGACTTGGTGCTTACCAATGGTGAAAGTGTTTCTGATGTTGTAGTGGGAGATCATTTTGCATCCAGTGATCACCAGATGGTGTGGTTCAGTATTAGGACTAGGGCTGTTAGAATCCATTCCAAGGTGAAGATCCTAGACTTTAGGAAGACTAACTTTGCGAAGATGGGCCAATACCTAAGGGAGTCGTTAGTGGGATGGGAACAGCTGGGGGATGTAGAACAACAGTTGGCAAAACTGAAAGGGGGTATTTTAAAGGCAACCAACCTTTTTGTTAAAATGGTAAATAAAGGCAAAAGGAACAGGAGACCGCTATGGTTTTCGAAGGAAGTAGCTGAAAAAGTGAAGAAAAAGAGGGAGGCCTTCATGAAATACAAGAGATCACAGAGAGAGGAAGACAGGCATCTGTATTTGGAAAAACTTAGAGAAGCTAGCAAAGTAGTCAAGAAGGCAAAGATTCAAAAGGAGGAGGAAATAGCCAATGCAATAAAATGGGGGGATAAGACATTTTTCAGATATATTAGTGAGAAGAGTTAGGGCAAAAGTAGTATTGTCAGACTCAAGGGTGCAGGGGAGGAATATGTAGAAGCTGATAAGGATAAAGCGGAATTGCTTAACAAATATTTTTGTTCTGTGTTCACAGATGAAGAACCAGGAGCAGGACCTCAGAAAACACCCACAAATAAGAACAGAAGCGAGGGACATCTTGAACAATTTTCAGAAGACTGTGTTCGTGAGAAACTAGCTCAACTTAAAGTAGACAAAGCGATGGGACCGGATGGGATACACCCTAGAATACTGAGGGAACTTGGGGACGTTCTAGCAACTCCACTGACTGACCTTTTCAATGCCTCGTTGGAGTCGGGAGTGGTGCCAAAGGACTGGAGAGAGGCTCATGTGGTGCCTTTACACAAAAGCGGAAGTAAGGATGTGGTTGAAAACTACAGGCCGGTTAGTTTAACTTCAGTGGTGAGTAAATTAATGGAAACACTGTTGAAAGAGAAAATAGTGAGGTTTCTAGAGTTCAGCGGATTACAGGATCCGAGGCAGCATGGATTCACCAGAGGCAGGTCTTGTCAGACAAATCTGATTGATTTCTTTGACTGGGTGACCAGGGAGTTTGACCGAGGGAGAGCTCTAGATGTGGTGTATTTAGATTTCAGTAAAGCCTTTGACACTGTTCCTCACAGGCGACTTATAAACAAACTGAGCACCCTAGGGATGGACCCTAAAGTTACTGCTTGGGTTAGAAATTGGTTGGGTGGGAGGCGACAAAGAGTACAAGTAAATGGAGCTCACTCTGAGGAGAAGGATGTTGCCAGTGGTGTGCCCCAGGGATCTGTCCTTGGTCCGATTCTTTTTAACATCTTTGTTAGTGATATAGCGGAAGGGCTGTCGAGTAAGGTTTGCCTCTTTGCAGATGATACCAAAATCTGCAATAAAGTAGACACCCAGGAAGGTGTAGATAACATGAGGAGGGATCTAGCTAAGCTTGAAGAATGGTCTAGAATTTGGCAGCTGGGATTTAATGTTAAAAAATGTAAGGTCATGCATTTGGGCTGCAGCAATCCAAGGGAGCAATACAGCATAGGAGGTGAAGTACTTTTGTCCACTAAAGAAGAGCGGGACCTAGGCGTAGTTGTGTCCGATGATCTTAAAGTAGCTAAACAGGTAGAAAAGGCGACGGCAAAAGCTAGAAGGATGCTTGGGTGCATACGGAGAGGAATGGCTAGCAGAAAAAAGGAGGTGATAATGCCTCTGTATAAGTCTTTGGTGCGACCTCATTTGGAGTAAGGTGTGCAATTCTGGAGACCGCACCTTCAAAAGGATGTGAACAGGATGGAGTCGGTGCAGAGGGTTGCTACTAAAATGATAAATGGGCTTCATTATAAAGCATATGAGGACAGACTTAAGGATCTTAATATGTACACCTTAGAGGAAAGGCGGGATAGAGGTGATATGATTGAGATGTTTAAATACCTCCGTGGCATAAATGTTCAGGGAGAGAGCCTCTTTCAATTGAAAGCAAGTTCTGCTACGAGGGGACATGGGATGAGGGTGAAGGGAGATAGATTCAGGAGTGATATGCGGAAATATTTCTTTACGGAAAGAGTAGTGGATCCGTGGAATAGTCTCCCAGTGGAGGTGGTAGAGATGAGGACAGTAACTGAATTCAAAAAAGCATGGGACCAACACAGAGGATCTCTAAAGGTAAAAAGTGGACTGTTGTAGTTGTTATGGAAGGACAGACTAGATGGGCCTTGTGGTCTTTTTCTGTCATCATGTTTCTATGTTTCTATATAATTTGTTCAGTCCTCTGTCAATTTTGAGGGTCTCCATTTCCTCTCAATTCTTCTGAACTCTTATGTTTCTTAGATATTTTGTATATCAGTTTACATTCTGCTTGCGTCTTGGGGTAGATTTGGCTGTTGGTGCTGTTGTTGCATTGTTTAGGACGTTGTTCCAGGTGTTTATGAGTAGGATCAGTGTTGGTGGTGTCCAACCATAGCTGGGGAACGATTTCCTTCAAGAATGATTGTTTATCAAAGAATAAGAATCTGTGGTTGGATATGTTTTTTTTAATTTGTCAGCTAGCATGTTCATGTTATTTGGTATAGTGAAAATTAGTATGCAGTGGTCTGACCATGGGACTGGCTGTAGTTGAGGAACTGTAAAGTAGTTGTTCGCGGTCATCTCTTTACAGATGAAAATTAGATCAAGAATGCTTTTTTTCTATGTGTGGGTTTGTCTACTACCTCTTAACAATCTAAATAGTTCTTGGCCTCTAGGAATGTGTTGGCCTTCTTTATGGAGAGAGAATTGAGATTAAAATCTCCTAGCAGTATTAGCATGAATATTGTATGCAATTCTGGTTGCCATATCTTAAACAGGATATAGCAGAATTAGAAAAGATACAGAGAAGAGCCACCAAGATGATAAAGGGGATAGAAGGATACCTCTATGAGGAAAGGCTTAAAAGGTTAGGGCTTTTCAACATCGAACAAAATGGCTGAGAGGAGATACGATACAGATTTACAAATTAATGGAGTCAAAAAGGTAAATGTAGCTAGGTCGTTTACACCATTAAAAAGTAGAAAGACTATGGAACATGCAATGAAGCTAAAATATAACCCCTTTAAGAATAAGAGAAAATATTTTTTTTTTTACTTAACGCGTAATCAAACTCTGGAATTCGTTACCGGAGGGTGAAGTAAAAGCTGTTAGTGTAGCTGGGTTTGAAAAAGGGTTTGGACAAGTTCCTGGAGTAAAGATCCATAAACCTTTATTAAAGAGGAAAGCACAGTTACTTACCTGTAACAGGTGATCTCTGGGAACAGCAGGAATAAGTCTTCACATATGGGTACGTCGGTACCGACGGAGTCCGCGTGGGAACGCTTCCCAGCGTCCAATCAGAAAGCTTTTGGAAGCATCCCAACACGCCTGCGTGCTGCCTTCCCGCCTTCCCAACTGCCTCTCCTCAGTTAAGTTTTAAAGCTGAGACAAAGAAAGAGAGAGCAAGGAAGGGAAAGATAGAGATAGAGAAATGCAACTCCTAGGGGCGGTGGGTGGGTTGTGAAGACTTATTCCTGCTGTTCCCAGAGATCACCTGTTACAGGTAAGTAACTGTGCTATCTCCAGGAACAAGCAGGAATGAGTCTTCACATATGGGGACTCCCAAGCTGAGATGCCCGGAGGGAGTCCTAGCATGTTGCAAGTCTAGAACGAACCATGCTATTCCTCAGGACCTCAGGCATCCTGGGGATGGAGGGTAGGAGTTGAATACAGAAAAGAGCTGTGGAACAGCTGGCTAGGACAGGGCTTCAAGGAGGTATCAAGGGCATTTAGTAATAAAATATTGTAATCTGGGCCTCCCTTGTTGGCACTGCACAAGTGCACTGAGCTACATATTTTATTATTTATTTATTTATTACAATTTCTTATATACCGCACTATTGTCAGCGCGGTTTACATACAACAAAATGACCATAACAAACTGTTTGGCTTCACATAGAACAGGAGAAAACAACTTGGATAACATGCTTTTGCTTTACATAGAACAGGAGTAATAACTTGGATAAACGGGGTATGCAAACTAAACTACTTACATATGTACAATGAGATCGAGTATTGGGAATTCAGTGTGAACATGTGTACAATAGAGTTGATATGTTAACTTGAGGGGGTGAGGGAGAGGCACTTATGTAGGGGTAGGGTTAATCTGGTAGTATTGAGTAAATAAATGGGATTTGAGAGCCTTTCTGAATTGTGTTAAGTCAGTAATCGCACGGATGCCTGGAGGTAATGCGTTCCAACATTTTGGGGCATAGATACTGAATGCCCTGTTAGATGTTGCGGTTGTGTACTTTGTTGAAGCCTTTGGAATTACTAGCACATTTGTAGATGGGGTTCTCCTTGTTCTGTTGGGAGGAGCGGGCTGGATGATGTTGGTTAATGAGGGGGAGGTGATGCCATGGATGGATTTGAAGGCGAGTAACAAAGATTTGAAAGTAAGCCTTCCTTGTACGGGGAGCCAATGAAGTTGTATTAGGATAGGCGTTATATGGTCGCATCTTGCTGCTCCTACTAAGATTCTAGCTGCGGCATTCATGGCAAGTTGCAACGGATTTAGAGATGATTGAGGGAGACCTTGGAGAATAGCGTTGGCAAAGTCGAAGTGTGGCAAGATAAGGGCTTGGTATATTGTCCGGAAGTCTTCAGGGCTTAGAAGGGATTGCAGGTGTCTGAGTGACCGGATTTTGAAATATACGGCTCTGACTATGTTGGATATATGGGTTTTCATATCTAGTCGTTGATCGAGGGTGACCCCTAAGTACCGAATTGCTGATTTGGTTTGGAGCTCAGCTTCTTTAACCTTTATATGAGGTGGAGGGCAGAAATTCTGGTCTCTGGTGATAAATAGCACCTCAGACTTTTTGTGTTGAATCCTGAGGTTTTGTGACAGAAGCCATTCGGAGACTGTGTTGAAGCATTCAATCAGTGGCAAAAGGTCCATTTGTTCTGTGGAAAATGGCATGAATAGGAGGATGTCATCAGCATAAATTAGACAGTCGACCTTGAATGATTCGATAATGTTGAAAATAGGTTGCATGTAAATATTAAATAATAGAGATGAGAGGGAGGACCCTTGGGGGATGCCTTGTCGCTGATGGAAGGGTTCGGAAGATCTTGAACCTGATTTTACATGCTGCCATCTGCCATCAAGGTACGATCTGCACCAATCGAGGGCGACGCCACTTATGCCCTTTTCTTTTAGTCGTTCTACTAGCAGACCATGGTGTACAGAGTCAAAGGCTGCCGCAATGTCTATAAAGATGAGAGCGAAACCTTGATGGATGTTGTCGATACCTGTGACGAGTTTATTGAAGAGGGAGGTAAGTAGGGTTTCGACGCCATGGTATTCCCTGAAGCCATGTTGCCGATGGTCTAGTGGGGAGGCTAAATCTATATGGTCTTGCAGTTGCCTTTGTGCTTCCTTTTCGATTATTTTGGCTAATAGAGGTATACTGGCTATGGGTCTATAGGATTCAACTTTGCTTGGGTCCAGTTTAGGGTTCTTTAACAGAGGTCTGATGGATGTTTGCTTGAGTGCTGCAGGGAAGGATCCATTTGAGAATGATAGGTTCATCATTTTTGTGATAAGTGGGCTGAGTTCTGATCGTAAATTTTTAATCCAATATGCGGGGCAAGGGTCGGTTTGTGCAGTCGTGGTGTTGAGGGCTGCAATAGTATCTTCCACATGTTTCTTGGATGGTGTGGAGAACTTATAAAGTAAAGTTGGACTGGTGGTGCCTTGTGTTATGAACGTGTTAACTTCATCAGTTTGAAGTAGCTTGGATTGTAAATGGTTGGCAAACTCTTGTGGGTGGATCTCTTCAGGATGGCTTGGGGATGGTTCCTTAGAGAATGATTTAACTAGTTCGAAGAGGTCACGAGGTTTGTTTAGAGATCTTTTGAGGGTGTCAGTATGGTATTGTTTCATATTTGTTAGGATAGCCTCTTTGTAGATTGCAAGGTGAGTTCTGTAAGCTGAGAGGTCTCCGGCGGAGTGGGAACACCTCCATCTTTTCTCTAGTTTCCGTAAATGAGAACGGGAGATACATAGTTCAGGAGAGAACCAAGGAGAATGTTTTCTATTATTTGCGATGTTGTTCTTCGTAGGTTTTTGGGCAATAGAGCTAACATTCTTATTCCATGAGGAGATTAAATTGTCGAGGTTGAGGGTTGCATTGTTGTATAGGGGAAGAGTTTCAGCCAGTATGAGATCTTTGTTGAAGGCTCTGAAGTTTCGAGAAGTGGTGTTGCTTAAAGTTCCATTGTTGTGTAGTGAATTGTTGTTGATAGGTATGCTGAAATTGATAAGCTTGTGATCTGACCATGGTACAGAGGTGAGTGATGTCACCAGTTTTTCATTTGGATCTTGTACTGACAGAGGGGCAAAAATCATGTCCAGTATGTTCCCTTTGGTGTGGGTGGGTTCGTTGATGATTTGTCTGTAGCCCAGATCATTAATTGCTTCTAGTAGGGCAGTGGCATGACTGGAGTGAAGTGAAGGGAGATTGAAATCTCCTAGTATCCAGTTTGATAAGTTGAGGTTGCGAGTGTTGGCTGCTAGGTCGAGGATGTTGCAGAGATCGTCAGTTGAGGATGAGGGTGCTCTATATAGAAGGTTGATGGCGCATTGGTCATTTGCAATGGATATGATATCAAGATTGTTGGTACTGGAGGAGTCTGTTGTATGAAAATGCAAGTCCGTTTTGGTCAAGATAAGGGCCCCCCCCTCCTCTTTTGATTCCTCTATGCCGGGAGTGGCTTGTGAAGTTGTTGGGTAATAGTTGGTTGAGAATTACATTGTCTACGTCGGAAAGCCACGTTTCAGTTATTAAGAGAATATCCAGGTTGTGGGTTGCAATTAATTCAGTGACAACTGGCCATTTATTACGAATTGATCTTGCATTTATAAGGGCGCAATTAAGAACTAGAGTGGATTTCTCTGGTTTAGTTTGTTTGTTATGTTGGAGGGCTATGTGTAACAAGTATGATTGCCGTGTGTGTGTGTTCTTTAGGTGGTTAGGGTAGGCAGAGTTTGTCCATGTTTTGGCATGGTGCTGGAGTATTGGAATATGATTAGTAGCGTGGAATAAGGCTAGGGACTCAACAATCAGCCAAGAAAAGATCATGAGGCCGCTCATTATGGCCGTGATGGGTGGGGCCATTTCAGTGTTGATCTTGGATGCTGAAGATCTGGTGTCAGCCTTGTTGTTAGTGTATTGGTGGTAAGTCTATGCTGTGTTAGTGGGTGTTACTGACTGCTGGGAGTTGCCAAGGGAGCAAATGCAATATTTTGTAGTGGTTTGGAAGTGAATAGAGATCAGAGTGTAAACAGATGTGAAATATGCAAGTTCTAGTAGTGTACAACAGGCAAAAATGGATCAAACATATCAATAAGACAGTATTTAGAGGTAAAGCTATTAAGTATTACACAAAGTATATGACGGATTTCAGAATATATCTATTTCTGACTGAGTTTTAGAGACAAGGCTGTTCGGTGGGGTACAAATTAGCAGGTAAATATTATATGAGAGCTTACTGAGAGATGGTTAGTCAACAGTGTAACATTACATGAGAAACTCCAGGTATAAGGCAAACTAGCAGATACATAAGGGGTCTATCTAATCTTACTTGAGGCAATGAGAAAGAGCAGTAACTTCAAAGTTCCTGAGTATGCAGGGAGTGGATGTGAGTCATGCCCAGCCAAAGCGTTCACGTGGGTGGTGGTGTTGGAGACTCCGGCCAGCTCTACCCCGACTGGGAGAGAAACTGTTATGTGGAGCTGAAATCTTGCCTAAACAGCATGACGATGAAGAAGGTTCAGACGTTGGCAAACGCTGGTTCAGTAGTGTTGGGTGAGTAGTAGGTGAGGACTCTGTTTTCCGCCTATCGAGCTCCGCCTAAGGGCCACACCAAAGGGCCCTCTGGCGAGGCCCTCAGGCGCGGGCCCGCCAGTCGCGGGCGCGCCTGATGGCGCGAAGCTTTAAAAGTTGGCTGTTGAGCCCGGATTGGGCTCCGATGATCGCTGGCCCCTCCTGCCGCTGGTGGCTCGATCCCCGGGTAGGGGAGAGCTGCTGGTGGTAGCGGGGGCTTTCTTGTGTCGGCGCCTGATGGCGCGAAGTTTTAAAGTTGGCTGTTGTGCCCGGATTGGGCTCCGATGATCGCTGGCCCCTCCTGCCGCTGGTGGCTCGATCCCCGGGTAGGGGAGAGCTGCTGGTGGTAGCGGGGGCTTTCTTGTGTCGGCGCCTGATGGCGCGAAGTTTTAAAGTTGGCTGTTGTGCCCGGATTGGGCTCCGATGATCGCTGGCCCCTCCTGCCGCTGGTGGCTCGATCCCCGGGTAGGGGAGAGCTGCTGGTGGTAGCGGGGGCTTTCTTGTGTCGGCGCCTGATGGCGCGAAGTTTTAAAGTTGGCTGTTGTGCCCGGATTGGGCTCCGATGATCGCTGGCCCCTCCTGCCGCTGGTGGCTCGATCCCCGGGTAGGGGAGAGCTGCTGGTGGTAGCGGGGGCTTTCTTGTGTCGGCGCCTGATGGCGCGAAGTTTTAAAGTTGGCTGTTGTGCCCGGATTGGGCTCCGATGATCGCTGGCCCCTCCTGCCGCTGGTGGCTCGATCCCCGGGTAGGGGAGAGCTGCTGGTGGTAGCGGGGGCTTTCTTGTGTCGGCACCTGATGGATCTGATAGAAGAACCAGTGAATGTGCTCAAGGGGTACCTCACTGAAAAGTAGAGGTAATAAAGTAGAACAACCAACAAGTGGAGGTCAGAACCCTTTAGGGTGAGAAAAATAGCCCCAGGTGAAAACTGGGGTAGTATGAGAGGTAGAGCTTCAGCCAATACAAAAGATGCAGAGGCCTTCCTTCAGGCAATGTCATCACTTCAATTCACACAGATAGTCAATGCACCAACACACAGACTAGGATCATCCCCAGACCTCATCTTCGCATCAAACTACCTAACTTCAAGAGACCTAATCTCTACACCCACCATCACCCCAGTACCATGGTCTGACCATTACTTAATCGAGACAAATCTGCAATCACAAGAAGACTGGACAAGCGAAAGAGCGAACTTCCCACACACAAAGACGATTCAAGTCCTTTGACAAGGACGAATTCATCCAGGACACAATACAACACTTGAACATTGACTCAGAGGACCTGGAGGAACAAGTTTCCAACTGGAACAATGTCCTAGCTAACGCCGCCAAACCATCCGTTGACAGGACCAAGAAACAACACCACAACAAGAGACAAAACAAACCATGGTACTCAGCAAAAATACGACAGGAAAAAAAGGGGAGCTCAGGAAAATTGAACGGAGATGGAGAAAAAACAAAACTACTTCCGACCAACATCTTTACCTAACAAAGCAAAAACAATACAATGAACACATCAACCAATCAAAGAGAGAATTCCACACAAACCTGATAAATTCTTCCATCAACAAACCCAGAGAACTTTTCGAAATAGTAAAAACCCTGACAAAAGAGCAAGCAGCAGAAAGAGAAATACAAGTGGATCCACAGATATTCGCCGACCACATCAAAGACAAATTTCACTCCACAGAGCGCTCAACTCCCAGTAGAACCAACAGAACGAACGTCCACCCCAAAACCTGGGGCACATTCCACTCACCCTCAAAAGAGCAGATATCAGACATCATCTCCACAATCAACACAAGCACTGCTCCTACAGACCCTTGCCCAGTGTCATGGGTCAAAGCCACCAAAGCAAGCCTCATACCAAACATTCATAAAATGGTACACAACTCACTCACTCAAGGACTCATGCCACAGCAATTAAAGCTTGCCTCAGTAAGACCAATCACAAAGAAAACTTCTCTCGACAAAAAGGACCCAGCAGCATACCGACCAATCTCCAGCATACCCTTCCTCGCAAAAATAATCGAAAAGACGGTTCAACTACAACTTCAGGAACACATTGACGAACACGGAACTCTCGACGACAACCAACACGGATTTCGTCCCAAACATGGAGTCGAAACTCTCCTGATCTACCTCTTCGACAGCATCATAAGAATAATTGACGACATCAGGAATGGAATTATAATGATCTTCATCGACATCTCCTCAGCGTTCGACACAGTTGATCACAATATACTCCTGGAGAGACTGAAGAACACTGGTATACACGGTACCACTCTAAAATGGTTCCACTCGTACCTAACAGAAAGACAGCTACAGGTCAAGGTGGGACAGGACACCTCCCGGCCCATAAACGTCCAACAAGGAGTACCACAAGGATCCGCACTCTCAGCACTCCTTTTTAACATCTACATCCAACCAATATGCAACATTATGAAAGAGAACAACATACAATACACAATATACGCAGACGATATAATGGTATACTCCCCGATATCAATCGAAAACCCGGACTTCTCTAAGATAGCAGACTGCCTTACCCAAATGGCGAAGTGGTGCCAAAACAACAATCTAGCTATAAACTACAACAAGACTGAAGCTTTAATCATCACTCGAAACCAAAGCTTCACACACCCACCAAACATAAAGATACAAAGCACCACGATACCGATAAGATCGGAGGTGAGATACCTTGGGGTTACTCTGGACAGTAAACTCAACCTCAAACCACACATAGACAAAACAATCCAAAAAGCATATTACAGGATGCGAATCATCAGGAGACTGAAACCACTCCTCGCTCCAGAACACTTCCGTACAGTCTGTCAAGCACTGATAACCCCAATACTGGACTTCTGCAATCCGATATACCTCGGACTACCAAAACAAGCTCTCAAACCACTACAGCTGGCACAAAACACTGCAGCTCGAATCATATCCGGAGCCGCAAGGCAGGAGCACATCACACCTACACTAAAGGACTTACACTGGCTCCCAATCATTGCTCGCATCAGATACAAGACTATCATAAACCTATTTAAGATAAAAGAACACACATCAGCCAACAGCCTCCACCTGCTCATACAACCGGAAACCAGCGCACGTCCCAGAAGAAGTCAAACACGCAACCGAGTCAGCACCCCAAATGAGTACAAGCACACACGCAAGGACACAACAGACAGAGCTCTCTCCATGGCTGCTCCAACAATATGGAACAATCTACCGGACGATCTAAGGGCAACTCCAGACCTCAAAGACTTCAGAAAACAACTGAAAACCATGCTGTTCATAGAGCACTATGGTCACATCACATAACCTAAGAGAATGGATAACAGCACTCCAATCCTCCCAAACAACTGAATATATATAAAATATGATTCTAGCACCACTGTAAATAGCCCACCCTGTATATAGCTCAAACAAATCAAGCACCCAACACATCCCTCACACAACTAAGTTTTATCCTCACTGCATGTACAACACACACACTTTACCTGATTGCTTGCTGTGATACCACCTTGATTATTAAGATAAGGCGGTTTAGAAATACTGTTAAATAAATAAATAAATAAATAAATAAATATTAAGGAAAGCTTAAGCTGCTTTGGTCCAAAAACAGTACAAATTTAGGGCCAAGAGAAAAATTTAGTCTGACCCAACTGGACTGGGTTGGAATCAGTCCATGTAGGGAAGAAAGGGTATGGAAACCCTTGTATCTGATAAAAACGTAAGGACAGACTCAGGAGCGCTAAGCTTTAGAGCAACAGAAGCTCCGCAATGTCTTTCCTAAATGGGGTCAATTAGGAAAGAAAGGTACATGGAGAGCTTCAGGAGTACCTAACCTGAAAAGGTTAATTACCACAGGAGTGGTTCTAGGTGTAGTCCCCTAGGTATGCTGGTACAGCATTGATAAGGTTAGTGCCCGTCTGTCAGGATCATAAAGGAATGTCAGGATATCTGATCCTAACAGACAGATAAGTAGATGGATACAGATCTATCTAAAATTATATATATATATATATATTATATGTGTATATATATATATATATATATATATATATTTTAAATATATATACACATATAGGGTATATATGCATATATCTATAAAGAGATATGTATGGGCAGAAGACACACAGATAGATATTTTATATATATACACACATATATATATATATACACACATATATATATATATATATACACACACATATATATATATATATATATATACACATACATATATATACATACCTAGATGAATAGGCAGGCATATAGAGACATGTCTCCAGGTATATGGATGGAGAGATGTCCAGAGAACCCCATCCTCCCTTATAGGGAGAAAGAAAGATCTATCTAATAGCAAGAAGGTTGATACCTGCTTGAATAGATAAAATAGAAAAAATCCTCTTCTCCTGGTTATGACTGGCATAGTCAGAGGAAAGGTGTCCCTGACAAAAAAAAGAGGCTTAATTCTTTGCAGAATTTGAGCTCTTGAGTAACCAGGATAGCCAACGTGAAAATGGCAGAGGATGACGGCAGTCTGCAGACAGGAAGTCCAGATATCTCCAGAATTGTAGTATGGAGATTGGATAGAGGCGGCCTCTGGAGGAAGATATCCTAGTGATCCGCCTATGAGGGCAAGATGGGTATTAGGTATCCTCTAGCTGCCAGTGAAGAATTTATCTCTGACGGGAGACCCCAGGAGATATGGGCCAAGCCAGGGAATTGGCCCTTCTTTAGGCTTTCACGTATTGAAAGGCCTGAGGCGTATGCCTCAAAAGATTTTTAAGATAAGATGGAAAGGGTAGAGAATACCTGCCAGGCATGAAACATTTATTTATTTATTTACATTCTCTTATATACCGCGCTATTCTGCATCAGTGCGGTTTACATTGAACAAACTGAAATTACATTGAACAGGGCATTATAACTTGGAGATAACTATTTTACAGGGAACATGGGCTATGGAGGGTTAAGTGGCTTGCCCAAGACCACAAGGAGCACCTGTGGGACTAGAAACCCCCGACCTTCCGGCCTGAAGTACCTTGCCCCAACCACTAGGCCACTCCTCCACTCCATGACTGGGGAAACCCCTTTTAACCATCTGGGGTTATCTGCTAGGCAAGATACTAATGCTCTCTAGCAAGGGCCCATAGTGCAAAGCTACTCTAGTAGAGTTGCAGAGAGCATGCTGCAGGTTGGTCAGAAGAAAAACTGGCTGTGGAAAGCCAGCAGGTAACCAGCTATTCTGCCACGGGCAAGGGGCGAAGAATAGAAGTTAACCAACCAAACTGTGATAATAGGGTTTCCCAAACGAGGTTGATACCCTGTTTGGGACTTAGCACTGAGGCTAGGAGGATTGCTAGTGGAGGGGAAACCCTGGTTGTGTAGTGAACAAAACCAATGGTTTAACCACTAGGAATTGCTGCATTTGCAGCAACTATCAGGGCAGCATGGAGAATTTCTTTTCCCTCCCCCTTTTTTTTTTTTTTGGAAAAAAGAAACAGACATGGTAGGACTTTCTATTGTCTGAGGGGCTGCCCTAAGGTAACAAGGGGAAAGCGTAGTTACTCACCTGTAACAGGTGTTCTCCAGGAGCAGCAGGAATCAGTCCTCACTTACGGGTGACGTCGGCGCCGACGGAGCCCTCGCGGAGCAATTTTCCCCAGCTTTCAAAGAAAGCCTTTGGGAATTGCAGCGCGCATGCGCGGTCGTCTTCCCGCCCGAGGGTGCCATCTTAGCCAGTCAGATGACATAGCTAAAAAAGACAGCATAAAAATTTGCAAAAAGAACATAAGCAGACGATTGCAACTCCAAGGGGAGGAGGGAGGGTAGTGAGGACTGATTCCTGCTGCTCCTGGAGAACACCTGTTACAGGTGAGTAACTACGCTTTCTCCAGGACCAAGCAGGAAGTCAGTCCTCACTTATGGGACTCCCAAGCTCAAGGCTACCGGAGACCCTAAGCACAAAAATGAGCTCCCTCTAGCTCAGCAGCACAGAAGGATAGAATCTTCGCTGAATTATCACCCACCGGTAGCCCACATCCGGGATGGAGGGTAGGAGTTGCTCAGACCTCAAAGAGATTACGGAGGACTGCCTGTCCGAAAGCACTGTCCCTACGGGACTCCCTCTCGAGACAGTAATGGACCGCAAAAGTCTGGCTCGAAGACCAAGTAGCGGCCCGGCAGATGTCTGCCAGCGGAACAGAGCGGAGGTAAGCCACTGACGTGGCCTTTGCCCGAACGCAATGAGCCGTGACTCTACTTTCTAAGGAGAGTCCGGCTGCCCCATAAGCCCAAGAGATACAGTCCGCAACCCAGATGGACAGAGTACGCTTGGAGACCGGGAGCCCCAATCTATTGGGGTCAAAAGACACAAAAAGCTGAGCAGCTTTACGGTGCTCCCGCGTACGGTCAAGGTAGAAGTTCAGAGCCCTTCTACAGTCTAGGGTATGGAGGACCGTCTCAGCTCGGCTGGAGTGTGGTCTGGGAAAGAAGGTTGGAAGTACCACCTCCTGATTGATGTGAAAAGGGGAGACCACTTTAGGCAGAAATTTCGGATGAGTCCGTAGGACCACCCTATTCTTGTAGAACCTAGTGTAAGGGGGATCAGACACGAGGGCCTGCAATTCACTTACGCGTCTAGCGGAAGTGAGGGCTATCAAGAACAGTGTTTTCCAAGACAGAAAACGGAGAGAACAGGTAGCCATAGGTTCAAAAGGCGGACAGGTGATCCGCTGCAAAACCACATTCAGGTCCCAGTCAGGCGCTGGCGGGCGCAGAGGTGGTTTAAGTAGAAGGAGACCTCGGAGAAACCTCGCTACGAGAGGGTCATTGGAGAGAGGTCTGCCGTCCACCGGCACATGATGTGCTGAAAGAGCACTGAGGTGAACTTTGACGGAGTTGGACTTAAGTCCCAGATTAGAGAGGTGCAGCAAGTACTGCAAGATCACCGACACCGGGCAGGAGAAGGGATCCTGAGACTGTTGGGTACACCAGACTGCAAAGCGACGCCATTTAAGGGCGTAGCATTTGCGGGTAGAAGGCCGTCGCGAAGCCAAGACGACCTCCTCCACCTCCGCCGGCAGGAGAAGGGGAGCAAGGACTACCCTCTCAGCAGCCAGGCCATGAGGTTGAGAGACCTGAGGTTGGGGTGCAGGAGGGACCCCTGATCCTGAGTGAGGAGATCCGGTTGTACCCCCAGAGGGATTGGATCCTCCACCGCCAGTTGCAGCAGGAGCGGAAACCACGGCTGTCTGGGCCAGCGAGGGGCCACCAGGATCATGAAGGCTTTGTCTCGGAGAACCTTGAAAAGAGTCCGAGAGACTAGCGGGATGGGAGGGAAAGCGTACAGAAGGCTCCCCGACCACGAGATCAGAAAGGCGTCCGCCGCAACCCGAAGGGGGTGTGGCTGACGAGAGCAGAAGCGAGGAAGCTGCCGGTTGTGAGGACTGGCAAAGAGATCCACCGTGGGGAGACCCCACTTGAGGAAGAGCTTCTGAACTACCAAGGGATCCAGACGCCACTCGTGCGGCTGGAGGACCCTGCTGAGTATGTCTGCAAGGCAATTTTCTTGGCCCGGGAGATAAACTGCCTTGAGGAGAATGCCGTGACTGACGGCCCAAGAGCAGAGCTTCTGTGCCTCCCGGCAGAGGAGGAAGGAGCCCGTGCCCCCCTGCTTGTTCACGTAGAACATGGCAACCTGATTGTCCGTCTGGACAAGGACGGACTGTTGGGAAGTCAGGTGGGAGAAGGCCTTGAGAGCTAGGCGGATCGCCCTGAGCTCCAGGAAGTTGATCTGCTGAGCCGACTCCCACGTGGTCCAGAGGCCCTGAGTACGTGCCTCCTGGCAATGTGCTCCCCAGCCCAGGAGGGATGCATCGGTGGTCAGCACCCGGGTCGGCTGAGGTGACTGGAAAGGCATTCTGAATATCAGGTTCGGCTGCCGGAGCCACCACCGGAGAGACGAGACCAGCGGCTCGGAAACGCGCACTAGGTCTGCGAGGCCGCCCGTGGCTTGTCGCCACTGCTGGCGGAGACACCATTGAGCAGACCGCATATTCAGGCGGGCATTGGGGGTCACATGGACGGTGGAAGCCATATGGCCGAGCAGTCTCAGGAAGCGCCTGGCGGAGACCAGGGGCTGGCTGCGAAAGCGGTCGGCTAGGTCCATGAGCCGTTGAGCCCTGTCGAGCGGTAGGTACGCTCGCGCCTGAGGAGTGTGCAGCCTTGCGCCGATGAACTCGAGATCCTGTGAGGGGAGCAAAGTGGACTTTGCGAAGTTTATAACAAAGCCCAAGTGCTGCAGCAGAGTCACCGTGCGGCACGTGGCGTTGGTGACCTCCTGAGCGGACGCTGCTCTGATGAGCCAGTCGTCGAGGTACGGAAAGACATAGAGGCCGTGAAGCCGGAGATGGGCCGCCACGACCGCGAGACATTTTGTGAAGACTCGCGGTGCGGAGGACAGGCCAAAGGGCAGTACTCTGTACTGGTAATGATTTCCTGCCACCACAAACCTTAGGTATTGGCGGTGGCTTGGGTGGATGAGGATGTGCGTGTAGGCATCCTTTAGATCCAAGGAGCATAGCCAATCTCCCTGCTGGAGGTAGGGCAGAAGGATTCCAAGGGTAAGCATTTTGAACTTCTCCCGCACAAGGAACTTGTTGAGGTTGCGCAAGTCCAGGATGGGTCTGAGGCCCCCTGTTCTCTTTGGTATCAGAAAATACCTTGAATAAAAGCCTTGACCTCTCAGGTGGTGTGGCACCGGTTCCACCGCCTGTTCCTGCAGAAGACCTGCTAACTCCTGAAGGAGCAACTCCCTGTGCAGAGGGGGGCGCGGAGGTTCTCCCGGAAAATAGGAGGGAGGGACCTGATGGAAGTGGAGAAGGTAGCCTTCCCGCACGACCTGAAGCACCCAGGCATCTGCGGTGATGCTGGACCACCTGTGGGCGAAGTGAACCAGCCGGCCTCCGGTGCTGGGAGGAACCAGCGGGGGGCGAGAGGCTATGCTGAGCGAGTCAAAAGCCCCCCCCCTGCTGAGCAGGGGCTGGTGGTGCAGGCTTGGGGGCTTGCTGCCTACGGGACCCGTTACCCCGTCCCTTGGCCTGCTGGCCCTGTTGGGGAGCTGCAGGGGCCTGATAATGGGGGTATTGTTTGTAGGCAGCCGCCTTCCTCGGGTAAAAGGACTTTTTCCCCGAGCCCTTCTTTTTCTGGGAAGGGGCGGAGGTCTTCCTAGAAAGCCTGGTCCTGGTGAGAGTCTCAGTCTCAATTTGTGCAGCCTTTTCCGCCATGGGCTTGCCAAAGAGGTTTTCCCCTCGGCAGGGGACATCGACCAACTTGTCCTGTACCCAGGGCTCAAGGTCTGACGACTGAAGCCAAGCCTGTCGGCGGGCACCGATGCCGGCTGCGGCCACTCGAGCCGAGGCTTCAAAGCCATCATAGGCTGCTCGGGACATGAACTTTGAGCATTCCCGAATGCCCGTGGACAAGGCTAGGAACCTCCGCAAGGGCTCCTCGGAGAGACCAGCGGAGAATCCGGCTAGCTCTTTAGCCAGATCCCGGAGATACATGCCCATGTATAGCTGGTAAGTCTGGACACGACATGCGAGCATAGAGCCCTGGAAGCACTTCTTGCCAAGGCCATCCAGGTTACGGGCCTCCCTTCCAGGAGGCACCGAGGAGTGCATCTTCTGGCTCTTAAGACGATGCATGGCCGATTCCACTACCATGGAATGGTGTGGCAGCTGTGCCTTTTGAAAGCCAGGGCTCTTGCGGACCCGATAGATAGAATCGACCCGCTTGCTCAGGACCGGCGAGGAGGCCGGACTCTCCCACATGAGGAAGAGTAGTCGTTCCAGCATAGGAGGAACCGGCACAGTAAAGTGTTCCCTCGCGGGAGAGTCATACTGGAGGGCGTCGAGCTCTTCGGCTCGAGGCTCCTCCTCGGGATCCGCAGGGAAGGCCAAAGCCTTGGCCATATCCCTAACGAAGTCCGAGAACCGGGCATCCTCCGGGGGGGACTGCTTCCGAGGCTCGGACTCCGGTGAGTCCGATGGGACACACCGAGTCCGGAAAGAATCAGGTGACTCTTCCTCCTCAGACTCCCAGACCGACTCCGACGAGGACTCGGTGGGGTCGGCCCGGGCAGGGTGCGGCGCCAGCCGCCCCGACGCCGAGGGAGTTGGCGTCGGCGACCTCGGTCCCGAACGGGAGGCCGAGGGTGACCTCGACCGAGGATCGACTCGAGTTCTCATAGACTCGAGGATCAGCTCGGTCTCCAGGGTCGACTTGGACGTCGACGTCCCGGCGGTCGGGGCAGCGGCGCCAGCGAAGCCAGCGAGCAGTGCCCTCTGCTGGTCCATGAAGGCAGACAGTCTGCTCTCCAAGGCCGTCAACCTGAGTCCGAGCTCAGGTGACCCAGCAGCCCCCGACTTGGGCCCCGACGGCGTCGGGCCCGACGTCGGCTGTCGCGGAGGCGAGTCCAGAAGGACCACAGGACTTACCCGGGCAGGCATCTCCGACTCCAGGCGAGGTCGCTTCGGGATGTGTTCCTTCTCCAAGGACCCGGGGCGGCTGTCGGGGCTATGCGACCTGGCCCTCGCGGAACCAGGAGCGTCCACCGACGCCGCCCTCGTGGGTTTTTCCTTCCGACGATGGTCCCCGGAGGGAGAACCCCGGTCGGAGGAGCTCCGGCGACGGTCCGAGCTGGAGCCTTTCGACGCGGAGGCCTCCGACGAGGTCCGGGTACGGCTGGGGTCAGCGAAGATTCTCTCACGCTGATGCCGCCGACTTCTCAACGCCTTTGAGGACAGTTTGCTGCAGGGCCCACAGATCAGTTCCTCATGATCCGGGCCCAGGCAGCGGAGGCAAAAGTCGTGTGTGTCGGTTAGTGACATATTTCGGTCACACCGACCACACCGCTTAAACCCACTGGCAGCCAACGGGGGAAAAAGGGCCCCTGCGAGGTCAAAGGACCGGGCTGCCAGGGAAACCGAAAACGAAAGCTGACTAAGTCAGAAAAACCGAAAAAAGTAAGAGGACTCGAGACCGGCGTCGCGAGTCCGGGCGGGAAAACGATCGGCGTCAAACCGAAAGAAAAAAGGATAAAATAAAGAAGAAAATCAACTTTTTCACGGGGACAAGACGGGGACGTCTGTAGGGCTCCGCGGAAAAAAGAAGACTGGCTAAGATGGCACCCTCGGGCGGGAAGACGACCGCGCATGCGCGCTGCAATTCCCAAAGGCTTTCTTTGAAAGCTGGGGAAAATTGCTCCGCGAGGGCTCCGTCGGCGCCGACGTCACCCGTAAGTGAGGACTGACTTCCTGCTTGGTCCTGGAGAAAGACAACTCCAGAAGGGAGAATCCCCCGGTAGAACAGGTAGAGGACCATAAGGGCTTACCCGTGTAAAAGTCACTCTTACAAACTAAATGTTGTAGTAAGAGGGAGGTAAGACAGAGTTGCAAGAGACCAATTATGGAGGAAGCGTCCGACAGGTGAGATGATACATGCCAATACAGGGAAAACAACTGTCTATTGATAGTTGTTACCTCTCTTTCCTCCAAGAGGAAGAGGAAATCTGTTAAGTATGGGCAAGATCATCATAAAGACTCTTAGAGAAAAGATGTCTCATGAAGAGATATCTAGGTAGGTTAGAATAAATTAATGCAGATACTGCAAGTGAAAAGAAGCAGACTGCTACCCTAACCAGCAACCAAGCGGGACAATGATCTATTTGAAACCCTGCGACTGCTGGGTTTGTTGACCCTGTTGAGTTTGTAGATTCTTCAGACCAGGGCGATGTTTCCCCTGTTTGGGAACATCTGTATGATGGGCAGATGATGGACAAAACCTTCTCCCCCTAGGGGAAGAAAGTTTGGTAGGACATTTCCTACCTACTAGGAAAGAAGGCGGCGTAGATTAGCCTCTGGAAACAGGAAAGTCAGTGGATAACTGAGTAACCTGGAGTAAAGACTCCTTGTTGAAGAGATTTTCTCCAGTGCAAGGAATATTTCCCAGTCTTTCTTGCGCCCATTTGTCCAAGTCTGAAGCTTGGAGCCAGGCTCTACGTCGTGCCCCTATAGCTATAGCAGAAGTCCTGCTAACAGACTCAAAGGAGTCTAGGGAAGCACGAGTAAGAAACCTAGAGATATGAGCATGACTAACCAGTAAGGAATAGTCTGCTTGTTTGGGCTCTTGAAGAAAGGAGTCAAAAGATGTAATTCTCTTGTGACCTATTCGAGATAGACCCATATACAAAATATATGAGAGAATTCTTGCTGAAAGCATGGATGTCTGGAAGGTTTGACGTCCAAAGGCATCTAGTGTCTTAGACTCACGACCTGGCGGACAAGAAGAGTGCTTTTTATTACTCTTCACTCGTCTCAATGCTGATTCCACTACAATGGAATGATGAGGAAGTTGAGTCCTTTGAAACCCTGGAGAGAGGAGCACCTGATATAGATAAGTTGCTCTGGAAAGTGGGGGTACCTTTAAAGGAGCTTCCCACATTCGTAGAAGGAGATCCTGCAAAGAATGATGCAAAGGAAGCATTATATTCTCCTTTGCTTCGCTAGTAACAGAGAGGTATTCTGTATTCCCTTGTGTAGGATCTTGTCCAGGAATAGGAACGGCAAGTGATTTTGCCATATCCAGGAAGAAAGTCTGGAAAGAAGGATCCCCAGAGGGAACTTCCCTTGGATAGGCTAGATCTGATGAAGAACTAGCATTGGCACCGAGGGATCTATTCCAGTATATAGGAATAGAAGATCCTGAATGGTGCAGTATGGGATCCTTAGATTTTTATTTATTTATTTATTAACATTTCTTATATACCGCACTATTTGCCAGCAGCGCGGTTTACATGGAACAGAAACATCCGACAAATTACATATGGTGGTGGTTGCTGGTACTGCAGGTCAGAACCAGCGATAGTCGGTAACAGATCATCCATGCTAGGGATCGATTCCAGACTCAGCATCGAGGGAAGCGAGCCTGACGAGAGAAGCATGGAAGGTACCAACCGTAATGGTACTGTGGATATCGGTACCGATCTCGGTACCGTATCTGATACCGGTGGAAGAAGACCAGCCGGTGGCAACTCTAACGGCATCAGAGGAACCGAGAGTTGCGGATCCGAAGTATCGGAACCGAGCCTTCGGTACCAACGGGAGTCGGTACCAAGGCGAGTCGGTACCCAGTCCTCCAGACTGGAGATCGATTCCAGACTCGGCATCGAAGGAAGTGAGTCTATCGATGCACAACTGGAGGGTACTGACGTCGGTACTAGTATCGGTGTTGATACCGATACTGTAAAGTCGGTCTGAAGCGTATCCACCGGGCCCATAGGTACCGAGGATGCCAGACGACGATCCTTGGTGAGGAATATTTCATCCAACACCAGTGCATTGGTACCGCTCGAAGCGGATGCCACCACCAGACATGGCTCAGGTATGTCCTGTGAGGGGTGAACCTCAGGAACAACCTGAAATCCCACACAGGCTTTGGAGGCCGAAGACTCCCACCGGGGTTTTGGAGCCAGTGGATTCTCGAGGGCAAGGCCGGAGGCATCTCTATGCTGTGCATGAGAACTGCCGCTCGAGGACTGGCTAGTCTTAACAGACTGTTTTTAGGTTACCTGATCCTGTGTAGAAGATATGGTCGGTGCCCTGAAGTTAGAGGGGACCGCGTGTCGAGGGGAACTCGATGTTGAAAACTTCCTCTCACCATACTGGCGCCCGAGGGCTCCGGAGGAAAATGGTCAGGACCCAAGCAGGTTAGACACCAATTGTGAGTGTCTAAAAATAAAGTTGTACCGCCACAGTTTGTACATTTCCTGGGGAAAGCGGCTGGCGGTTCCATGAGGAAGAATGGAGAGGCCTAGAAGGCCTGAGAACCGTGAGACACTAAAAAAGAAAAATATATTCCTTAAAGGGAAAATATTTTACAAGAAAAGAAAAAAGAAACATCGGCGGTACTGGTGGCGTCGGGTAAGGCAGGCGCGACCACAAGAAAACTAAAAAATAAAAGAAGAATTTTCTGCAGTGACAGGAGAATGTCCTGCCAGCTCTGCGGAAAAACAAAAACTGAGGAGAGGCAGTTGGGAAGGCAGCACGCAGGCGTGTTGGGATGCTTCCAAAAGCTTTCTGATTGGACGCAGGGAAGCGTTCCCGCACGGACTCCGTCGGTACCGACGTACCCATATGTGAAGACTCATTCCTGCTTGTTCCTGGAGATCAGGAAAATCCACTGTTTACTTCGTGACAACCATTGTAGAATCTGTGCACCTTTTAGGAACCTGCCAGGTACTTGCGACCTGGACTGGCCACTGCTGGAAACAGGATACTGGGCTCGATGGACCTTGGTCTGACCCAATAAGGCAGTTCTTATGGTTAACTTGCTCAATGAAGGAAGTGGAATAGTGGCATGCCCCAGGAAACTGTATTGGGCCCACTACTTTTTAACATATTTATAAATGACCTGGAAATGTGAATGAACAAGGTGATCAAATCTACAGACAACACAAAATTATTCAAAGTTGCAATTTCTCACAACACTCTTGTGATTTAAGAGGAGAATCATGAGAAATTGGGAGGATGGAATTTAATGTGGACAAGTACAAAGTTATGCACATAACCCAAGCTACAGAGTGGAGTAGCAGCCTAGTGGTTAAAGCAACAGCCTAGTACCCAAGAAAATAGGGTTTGATTACCAGTGGCACTCCTTGTGACCTTGGGCAAGTCACTTTACTCTCCACTGCCTTGGAAGAAAAGGCCTGGCAATCTACTTCCAGTCATACCTTGCCAATAAAACCCATGGGTTTCTGGGTCACCAGGAGTCAGCATTGACTTGACTACACTATTTTTTTTTCCAAAAAACCAAGCTATAGCTTTGTGATGCGATGCGATGCAAAGTTTCACATTAGGACTCACCACACAGGAATAGGATCTAGGCATCACGGTGGACATGTTGAAATCCTCTACTCAGTGTGCAGCAACGGCCAAGAAAGCTAACAGAATTCTAGAAATTTAAGGAAAGGCTTAAGAACATAAGATATGCCATAATGGGTCAGACCAAGATCCATCAAGCCCAGTATCCTCTTTCCAACAGTGCCCAATCTAGATCACAAGTACCTAGCAGTTTCCTCAGAAGACACAGGTTCCACAATGCTTGTACTGGGACAAGCAATGGATTTCCCGGGTCCCCTTTAATAATGGTTTATAGACGTTTCCTCCAGGAACTTGTCCAAATCTTTTTTAAACCCAGCTACACTAACAGCTTTTACTACATTCTTCGGTAACGAATTCCAGAGTTTGGTTACGCGTTGAGTGAAAAAATATTTTCTCTTATTAGTCTTATATGGGTTACACTGTAGCTTCTTTGCATATCCCCTAGTCTTTCTACATTTTGATGGTGTAAACCAATCTGCGTTTACCTGTTCCACTCCATTCATTAATTTATAGACCTCTATCACATCTCCCCTCAGCCGTCTCTTTCCAGGTTGCCCTAACCTTTTTAGCTTCTCTTCATAGGGGTATATCCTTCCATCCCTTTTACCATTTTGGTGGCTCATCTCTGTACATTTTCTAATTCTGCTATACTCTTTTTAAGATACAGCGACCAGATTTGCACACAATATTAGAGATGCGGTCACACCATGGAACGATACAGAGGCATTATAATATCCTTGTTTTTATTCTCCATTCCTTTCCTTATGATTGCTAGCATCTTATTTGCTTTCTTGGCTGCCATAGTACACTGGGCAGAGATTTTCAACATGTTATCCATGATGATGCCTAAATCTTTTTCCTGGGTGGTGGTTCCTAATGTGGAACCTTGCATTGTGTAACCATAGTTTGGGTTCTTCTTCCGTAAGTAGAAAACTTTGCACTTGTCCACATTAAAATTTCATCTGCCATATGAATGTCCAGTCTTCCAATTTATTAAGTTCCTCTTGCAATTTTTCACAATCCTCTTGGGTTTTAAGAACTTTGAATAATTTTGTGTCATCTGCAAATTTGATTACCTCACTCGTTATTCCCATTTCTAGGTCATTTATAAATGTTAAAAAGCAGCGGAACCAACGCAGATCCCTGGGGTACTCCACTATTCACCTTTCTCCATTGGGAAATTTAGCCCTACCCTCTGCTTTCTATCTTTTAACCAGTTCCTGATCCACAATCGTACACTGCCTCCTATCCATGACTTTTTAATTTTGCCAAAAGTCTCTCATGGAGGACCTTGTCAAAGGCTTTTTGAAAATCCAGATAGACTACATCGACCAACCCACCTTTGTCTAGCTGTTATATTTCTTTGAAGATGTAAACAAACAGATTAGTAAGACAAGACCTTCCTTGGCTAAAGCCATTTTGGCTGTTTCCCATTAAACCATGACTATCTACATGTTCAGAAATTTTGTTCTTAAGAATGGTTTCTACCATTTTTCCCCGATACTGACGTCAGGCTCACCGTTCTGTAGTTTCCCGGATCACCCGGAACCCTTTTTAAAAATTGCCATTAGATTGGCCATCCTCCAATCTTCAGGTATAACTGATGATTTTAGTGATAGTTCAAAGATCAGTAATAGCAGGTCTGCAATCTCATATTTAAATTCTTTCAACACCCTTGGAAGTATACTATCTGGTCCAGGTGATTTGCTACTCTTCAGTTTATCAAATCGTTGTAATATATCTTCCCGGTTTATCAATATTTCTTTCAATTCTTCTGCTGCATCAGCTTTAAATACCATTTCAGGCATGGGCAACTTCTCTACATCAACTTCAGTAAAGACCGAAGCAAAGAACTCAGACTCTCTGCTATGGCCTTGTCCCCTCTTAGTGCCCCTTTTACCCTTCTTTTCATCCAGTAGTTCAACTAACTCTCTCACAGAGTTTTTTTTGCTATGAATGTAAATGAAAAAGTTTATATTATGCGTTTTTGCTTCCACAGCAAGTTTTTTTTCAAATTCTCTCTTTGCCTTCCTTATCAACGCCTTGCATTTAACTTGCCAGTGCTTATGTTGTTTCCCATTTTCGTCATTTGCTCCTTTTTCCATTTCCTGAAAGACGCTTTTTTGGCTACAACAGCCTCTCTGACCTCACCTTTAAATCATACTGGCAGTTTTTTGGACTTCCTTCCACTTTTCTTAAAGCATGGAATACAGCTGGTTTGGGCTTCCATGCTTGACATAAATCTTTAACCTTTGCAGTTGCTCCTTTTAGTTTTTTCTTAACTGTTTTCCTCATTTTATCATAGTCTCCCTTTTGAAAGCTAAAAGCTAGTACTGTGGATTTACATGCATTTATTAAATCAAACACAATCATGCTACGATCATTACTGCTAAGTGGCCCAGGCACTGTTATCTCTTGCACCAGATCTTGTGTTCCACTAAGGACTAGGTTCAAGATGGCTTTCCCTCCTGTCTGTTCATGAACCAGCTGCTCCAAGAAGCAGCTATTTCATCTAGAAACTTTCTCTCTCTCTAGCAGGTCCTGCCGTGACACACAATTGATACCGGGGTTAACTGAAATCACCCATTATTATTAATGTGCTGTAAATATTGTTAGCTTCCCCAATTTCTTTGAGCATTTCATCATCCATTTGTTCATTCTTCCAGGCGGTCGATACATCCCCACTGCCATCGCCTTTCCCTTTTTACCCGGAATTTCAATCCATAGAGATTCTACAGCCTATTTTCTTTCCTTCAAAACTTTAATCCTGTGTGACGCAATGCCCTCTCTAACAGAGCACAACACCTCCACCAATTTGATCTACTCTATCATTGCGAAATAATTTGAACCCAGGTATCAGTGTCCCACTGGTTGTCCTCCCTTCCACCATGTCTATGAGATACCAATCATATCTAACTTCTCAATTAGTGCTATATCTTCTAACTCTCCCAACTTATTTTTTAGACTTCTAGCATTTGCATACAAGCATTTTAGAGGCCGTATTTTATTCACATTAATCTGGTTACCAGTAGGCAGGGGTAATTTGGAATCTTTAAAGTTCTGTCTGCTCTGTACTTGACGGCATTTGGGTTATAATTGTCTTTATTGGAACCTCTCTGTCGAAATGTCCTAACTGCAATCTTTTTCTAGTATCCTTCAAATATAAATCCTTCCAACCCATGCGTTTTTGGGCAACTGTCGGCTTTCTCCCATTATCTAGTATAAAAGTTGCTATATCTCCTAGGTTAAGGTAGAGCCCATGCTGCCAGACTGGAGGTGGGACTTCAGTACTATGTACCTCTCCGTCTTCCTTATGTCCTCCAAGTCTGCTACTCTAGCCTCCAAAGACTGGACTCGTTCCCTGAGAGCAAAGAGCTCCTTGCACCTATTACATACGTAAGACTTCTCACCAACTGGGAGAAAATTGTACATGTGACACTCAATGTAAAAAACTGAATAGCCCCCCATCTCGCTGCTGGACTGCTGTCTGCATCTTAGTTTTAAGGTTGTGTTTATGTATTTAAGTTGTTTACTTATGTAGATTTTCTGGGGATACTTATGCTAATAAAACTATATCTAATACATTTAATAGACTTTGTTCAGCTCAAGATTAATCAATCTCGGGTCCTTAATGTATGCTTGTTGAGGATACACAGCTGCACCTGAGAGTGAATTTGGGTACCTCCTTCTTTTTAAGAGATTTAAGAGCCTATAAAGCTACGATTATCCCAGGGATGGGTAACAGTGGGGTGGAAGGGAGGGAGGGGAGAGAGAGAGAGAAGGAACGAAGACCTATCAAAAGTTGACTTGCTTCTAAGTTAAAGGCTCACCAATTTCCTGGGTGATTCACGCAGCCCTTGGTTTGATAGAAGGGGCCTTTTAAATTGCCCCTTTGATTTGTCACTTGCCTTTAACACCTATTTAAGACAACTTCACAAATCTTTTGCCTCCTAACTGGAAGGCCTCTTTGTAAAGGTCACTAGAAAGGTGAAAATAGACTTACCTACTAATTGTTGTTCCTTGAGGAACTCCAGTCTAGTCCCGACCTCTAGGGTTTAAGCACTTCTTCCAGCAGCTATGGAGACTGAGAAACATCATTCTTCTGATGACACTGGTACAAATACTCCTGGGACCGCCTCCTCTGTACAGTAATCTATTGACAAAGCAGACTCACCCGAGCAACAATCAAGTAGCAATAACATAAAAAATTGAATCTCAATTTAACATTAACTAACAGGAAAAAACTACTCCCGCTATCAATGTTTGGAAAAAGTGATTGTACTTACGCATATGAACCTGTGCTAAGGAAGACCACCCTTCCCTGCTCTCTGAAGGATCCAGACGTACCCCGGATCACCCTTTTATTTTTTCCAAACCTTCCCATTTCTATATGGCCCACACTTTCACATTAGCTTCTTCCTCTTATGCTTTAGTGGTAATGCCGTGCTTCAGGCCAACACCAGATAACAAACCAGGGAGGGATACGGGACTAGACTGGAGTTCAAGGAACAACAATTAGCAGGTAAGTCTAAATTTCACCACCTTCCTCATCGTCCCTCCAGTCTAGTCCCGACCTCTAGGGATGTAACAGAGCAGTGAAACATTTTTTACCGGGAGGGACCCGCCAGGCCAGCCTGAAGCACCACTGCGCCAAACATAGTATCCCTTTCCACCTGCACATCGAGATGGTAATGCTTAACAAAAGTATTAAATGATGATCAAGTAGCCGCCTTACAAATCTCAATAGCCGGCACTAGACTGTACTCTGCCCATGATGCGCCTGCGCCCTCGTCGAATGAGCCCTAATGCCTTCTGGCACTGACCTTCCTTTTAGAATGTAAGCTGACGCTATTGCCTCTTTAAGCCATTGTGCAATGGAAGCTTTACTAGCCGCTTCACCCCTTCGTGCTCCTCCAAAGAGGACAAAAAGTCTATCCGTGTTTCTGAAACTCGCCATCCTCCGAAGATACCTCTTCAATGCTCGCCGAACATCCAGAGAGTGCAAGGATCCGGAGTTTGACTTCCCTCTCGGATCGACAAATACTGGAAGAGAAACTACTTGATTCACATGAAATGCTGACACTACCTTCGGTAAGAAAGACGGCACTGGCCTCAAGACCACCTTGTTATCATAAAAGGACAAAAAGGGCTTTTGACACGATAGAGCCTGCAGCTCTGAAATTCTACATGCTGAACATATCGCCACTAGAAATACTGTCTTGAGTGTCAGATCTTTATCCGACGCCTTCGCCAAAGGCTCAAAAAGTGTGTGTGCTAACGCATCCAACACCAAAGCTAGATCCCACCAAGGAACCGGATATCTACAAGGTGGCCTCAGAAGAGACACTGCTCGTAAAAATCTTTTAACATCTGGATGCGTTCCCAGTGTCTCCCCTTTTATCTTGCCTCTGTAACATGCCAGAGCTGCTACCTGCACTCACAAGGAGGCAGGCACCAATCCCTTGTCAAAACCATCCTGCACGAAAGCCAGTACGTGCGACACCGAAGCACTCAAAGCCTGAATCCTCCTGTCCGTACACCATGCCTCAAACACACACCAGATACGTACATACGCCAACAACGTAGATCTCCTCTAGCCTTCAACATGGTGGAAATGATGGCTGAGGAATACCCTCTTGCTCTCAGCCTAGCCCTTTCAAGAGCCAAGCCGTAAGCGAGAATCGATCTACCTGGGGCATGGAGTATGGGACCCTGGAACAACAGGTCCTTCCGGTCCGGAAGAAACCAGGGCCGGTCCACCAAAAGTCTGACTAGATCCGCGTACCACAGCCTTTTCAGCCAATCCGGCGCTATCAGAATCAACTTTCCCTTGTGAACCTCTATTCTCTGCAGTACACGACCTATTAAGACCCAGGGGGGGGAAACGTACAGGAGCTGCCGCTCCGGCCACCTTTGAATGAGAGCATCGAGCCCCTCTAACATTATTTCCTTTCTTCTGCTGAAGAATCTGCTTGCCTTTGCTGACTCTAATGTCGCCATTAGATCCATCACTGGCTCCCCCTAGCGGTTCACTATCAATTCGAAGACCTCTGGATGTAGCACCCACTCTGCTGGGTCCACTTTGACTCGACTCAGAAAATCAGCCGTCACACTGTCTACTCCTGGTACATGTGTCGCCGACAGCGCCACTAGATGCGTTTCGGCCCACTCCAAAAGTTGATCGGCCTCCACTTCCAGTGGTGCACTGCCGGTGCAACCCTGCCGATTGATGTAGGCCACCGTGGTTGCATTGTCAGAGAATACGCGCACCGCTCTGCCCTCTAAACAAGTTTGAAAGGCCCTAAGCGCTAGAGCAACCGCTCTTAACTCTAATCTGTTGATGGACCATGCCTTCTCCACGTCGGTCCACTCTCCCTGGGCAAAAGTTCATTCGATGTGTGCCCCCCATCCCAAGAGACTGGCGTCTGTCGTAAGGGGTATCCACACGGGAGCCTCTAGGGGCATTCCCTCTTCCAGCATCCCTGGCCTCAACCACCATTGTAGAGCCTGCTTCTTCTCCAGCCAACATGGCAGTATCAGGGACAGAGGATCGTTCAGGTGTGACCATCTTCTGAGTAACGCCCTCTGTAACAGCCGCATATGCGCCTGCGCCCACGGAACCAATTCGAGTGTCGCCGCCATTGTACCCAGCAACTGCAGATAATGCCATGCCGTGGGAACCCTTCGGCTTAGAAAGGTGCTGACTAGGTTTCTCAAGCCCTGTGCCCTCAACCGAGGCAGAAACACCTTCCCTATCTGTGTATCAAAACGTGCTCTGAGATACTCCAGGGTTTGCTAAGGCTCTAGTCTGCTCTTTGCTCTGTTGATCACCCAGCCTAAACTCTGAAGGAACTCTACCACTCTGGCAGTCGCCAACTTGCTCTCTTCCCTGGACTTTGCCCATACTAACCAATCGTCTAAATATAGGTGCACCAGAATTCCTTCTTTCCTCAACGCTGCCGCCGCCATGACCACCATGACCTTGATGAATGTCCGTGGAGCTGTTGCTAACCCGAACGGTACTGCGCGGAATTGAAATGCCCCATCAAAAGTACAAATCTGAGAAACTTCTGATGCTCTTGCCGAATGGGTATGTGAAGATAAGCTTCCGACAAATCCAGAGCAGTAAGAAACTCCCCTGCCCTTACGGCTACAATCACTGACCGCAGAGTTTCCATACGTAAATGCGATATGCGCAGACACCGATTTACATTTTTGAGAGCCAAGATCGGACGAAAGGATCCCTCCTTTTTTGGCACCACAAAATAAATGGAGTATTGACAGGACCCGCACTGTTCCTTTGGTACCGTAACCACCGCGTTGAGTCTCAGTAGCCTCTCCAATGTCTCTTGCACTGCCTGGACCTTCAGAGGCGCTTTGCATGGGAATTGAACATAAAGCATCGGCCACTGGGTGTTGGAACTCGAGAGCATAGCCCTCTCAAATGATTTCCAACACCCACTGGTCGGTAGTAATTTAGGCCCAAGCAGAATAAAACTCCCGTAACCACCCTCCTACGGCTACCACTTCCCCCTGGGCAGTTCTGGCTTCACTGTGACTTTCTAAGATTCGAGGGAGAGGGAGCCATGAATCCTCTGTTTGCTCCTCTAAAACCTCAAAACCCTTGATTTCTATAGGAGAAACGTTCCCTTTGAAATTGTCCAAACCGAGTTGGTCGGAAATGGCAAAATTCTCTTTGCTGATTCTTGCTAGCCGGCAAAGGCCTCCCTTCCTTTTGTTTGCCCTCTGGGAGTCTTCCTCCCTTAGACTCCCCTAAATCTTTTACCAACTTATCCAAATCTTCACCAAATAGTAGCTTACCCCTAAAGGGTAGCTTATTCAATCTAGTTTTTGAGGAACCATCAGCCGCCCAATTCTGCAGCCAAAGATAACGCCTAGCTGCTATCACCGACGCCATACTTTTAGACAGACTCCTAATAAAGTCATAATGAATGTCAGCTAGGTAAGCAGTTTCCGACTCTAACTTGGATGCTTCCCCTTCACTCTCATCCAATTGGTCGCAGCATATTCAGGGAGACCATCGGAGACAGGCACGAGCCACGCAGGCTCCACAAACCGATGCCTGCAAGGAAAGTGCACTGATGTCGAATACCTGTTTCAACAAGGTATCTAGCTTCCTATCTTGCACATCCTTGAGAGCGGCACTCCCTTCCACCAGGATGGTAGTATTTTTGGTCACTGCCGATACCGCCGCATCTACCTTCGGAGACTTAAACAACTCATGATCCTGATCTATCAACGGATATAGCCGAGACATAATCCTGGAATCTTTAAGTCCTGTTTCCGGCATGTCCCATTCCTCCTGAATCATTTCCCGCATCATTCTATGAACTGGGAAAGCTCTTTGTGTCTTACGAAACGCCTGTAGCAAGGGATCCTCTAAAGATGTATCCTCTGCCGGCCCTACAGAAATGATAATTACACTTACCTGGTAATTGTAGTTCCTTGAGTGATGACAGTTCAGTCCTCTTCCTCTGGGTTGTCAAATCTCCTCCTGCAGCCTGGAGACTGGTATGTCAGAATCATGACATCACTGCATATAGCCTGCCGGACACTCCCATCAGACCCAGTGTAAACTATTTAACAAAGCAGACTCAAAGGAGCAACAAATAAGTAGCTACAGTGCATATAAGAAAACTAGAACCAAAACTTCGCTAACAAACCTTTCTTACACTCTTCCCCGCCAAGCCTTGAAATAGCAGAAGGAAATAGTGCAATGAGAATAATGAATAATCAAACTTACCAGTAAGTCCTGCGAGTGCGCCACCGAGCTGAGAACAGTCTAATACACCCGGGTGGGAACGAGGACTGAACTGTCGTCACTCAAGGAACTACAATTATAAGTGTAATTCTCATTTCCTTATCGTTCCTCCAGTTCAGTCCTCTACCTCTGGGATGTACCAGAGCAGTAATCAGTGGGGTGGACCTTTCAAGCCAGAACGCAATACCGCCGATCCGAAGCGGGCATCACTCGCCACCGCCACGTCCAGACAGTAATGTTTACTGAAGGTATGCAAGGACGACCAGGTCGCCGCTCTACAAATGTCCGCCGGAGGAACCAAGCCATGCTCCGCCCAGGAAGACGCTTGCACTCTAGTAGAATGAGCTCGTAACCCCACCGGTACCACTCGACCTTGAAGGAGATGGATTCGAGAAGCGATTGCTTCCACCTATCTTGCTACAGAAGCCTTTGCCGCCGCTTCCCCTTTGCACACTCCGCCGAACAAAACGAACAAGCGATCCGACTTGTGAAACACCTTCGTCACCTGCAAATAGCGCTTCAAGACCCTTCTCACATCCAAACAGTGCAAGCTGCGATCTGCGATAACTCCTTCCCGCGCCCGTAACACCGGTAAGGAAACCGTCTGATTGACATGAAAGGACGAAACTACATTAGGGAGAAAAGAGGGAACTGTTCGCAGTACCACCTTCTCTCTAGAAAACTACAAAAAGGGCTCTCTGCACGAAAGTGCCTGCAGCTCGAAGATGCACCTGGCCGAACAGATGGCCACCAGAAATACGGCCTTCAACGTCAAGTCCTTCAGCGAAGTCAGATGCAGCGGCTCAAAGGGAGGCTTGGATAATGCTGTTAACACTAAATTGAGATCCCAAGGAGGAACAAACACTCTACCTGAAGGACGCAACTTGGCTACCGCTTTGAGAAAGCGCAACACATCCGCATGCGTGCCTAGACTAACTCCCTGAATCTTGCCACGATAACAGGAGAGAGCTGCCAGCTGCACTCGCAAGGTACTGGCAGCTAGGCCTTTATCGAACCCCTCCTGTAAAAAACTCAGAATCGACGGAAGGGCTACCGTCGACGTCCGAAGTTGACATCGCAAACACCAATCCTCAAAGATATGCCAGGTCCGAACATACGCCAGGGAGGTAGACTGTTTCCTAGCCCTAAGCAACGTAGCTATGACTGCCGACGAATAACCTCTCTTCCTCAACCTAGCCCTTTCAAGGGCCATACTGTAAGCAAGAATCGATCCACTTGAGGCATGAAGAGCAGCCCCTGCACCAATAGATCCGGCCTGGTCAGGAACCGCCAGGGCTCTCCATCCAGGAGCCGCACTAGGTCCGCGTACCACAGGCGCCTCGGCCAATCAGGTGCCACAAGAAGCACCCTCCCGAGATGAGCCTCGATCCGCTGAATCACCCGACCGAATAACGCCCAACGGGGGAAGACATACAGAAGACCCGGGAACGGCCACTGATGCAATAGTGCGTCTATTCCTTCCGACATTCTTTCGCGCCTTCTGCTGAAGAAACGGCTGGCCTTTGCCGACTGGAAGGTCGCCATTAAATCCATTATGGGACTTCCCCAATGACCTACTATTTGAGCAAAGACGTCTGGATGCAGTTCCCACTCCCCCGCATCCACTTGTACTCTGCTGAGAAAATCTGCCATCACATTGTTCTTCCGGCGATGTGCGCTGCCGAAATCGCCGACAGCTGACTCTCTACCCAGGCAAACAACAAGTCCGCCTCTTCCTCCATGGCCGCATTCCCGTGCCGCCCTGGCGATTGATGTAGGTGACTGCCGCTGAGTTGACTGGTCACCAACGTCTCGAACGCTTGCAGGGCCCTGAAGATCGCTTGGAGTTCCAGCCAATTGATCGACCAAGAGCTCTCCAGCGGGGACCAAACCCCCTGCGCAAACCTGCTCTCGCAGTGGGCTCCCGAGCCCCCAAGGCTAACGTCCGTCAACAATGGAAGCCACTCCGCCTGCTCCAATGGCATCCCTGCCGCCAATGACCCGCGAAGCAGCCATCACCTGAGGGACTGCTGGACTTTGATGGGACACGGCAACCGCTTGCCCAAAGGATCCCTCTGGTGCAACCATCGCTGGAGAAGAGATCTCCGCATATGAACTTTGGCCCATGGAACCGCCTCCAGCGTCGCCGCCATCGTTCCCAGTACGCATAGGTAATCCCATGCCGAGGGCGCTGGAGTGGCCCAGAAAGAACGCACTAACTTCCTGAGGCTTTGGGCTCGCTTCTCCGGAAGAAACACCCGGCCGCTCTTCGTGTCAAACCGAACCCCTAGGTACTCCAGGTTCTGAGACGGCTCCAACCTGCTCTTGAGTGGGTTGACCACCCAACCAAGACTTTGGAGAAACTGGACCACGCGGTTTGTCACCTGCATACTCTCTTCCTTGGACTTTGCCCGAATTAACCAATCGTCGAGATACGGATGTACCAAGACTCCTTCTCTGCGCAACGACGCTGCCACCACCACCATGATTTTGGTGAAAGTTTGCGGCACGGTTGCCAATCCGAAGGGCAACACTTGAAACTGGAAGTGTCCCCAAGGAAAAGCGAACCTCAGAAACCTTTGATGAGTTGACCGAATGGGAATATGCAAGTACGCCTTGGTGAGGTCTAGCGACGTCAAGTACTCCCCTTGTCGCACCGCCACAATGACGGACCGTAACGTCTCCATCTGAAAATGCGGCACTCTTAAACAATGATTCACGCCCTTCAGATCCAAAATGGGCCGCAGCGCACCGCCCTTCTTTGGCACCATGAAATAAATGGAGTACCGGCCCTGGCTGCGCTCGCTCTCTGGCACTTCTACGACCGCCCCTAAAAGCATGAGACGTCAAAGTCGCGCGAATTGCCAGCGCCTTCCTTGGGCCTCTGCAAGGAGACATGACAAACGAGTCCCGCACGGGCCGTGCGAACTCTCCCCAATACCCACTGGTCGGACATGATTTGGGTCCAGGCAGGCAGAAACTTGCGAAGCCTCCCTCCAATTGCCGTTTCGTCCACCTGGACCCGCCTCACTTCATTGTGGCTTTCGTGACACCGGCGCAGACCCGGCTGCGAAGCCTCTATTTGCTCCTCGAAAGCCCCGAAAGCCTTGGCCCCGTGAGGAAGACCGTCCTCTCTGGAAACCGCCCTCTCTGGAAACCGCCGAAACGCGATGCGCGGAACCTGCGGAAATCCCGAAACTGCCCCTGAAGACCCAGTCCGGACTTCCCCGCTTGGGCTTATCCTCGGGTAGTCTACCACCTTTGGTCTCCCCGAGATCTTTCACTAATTTATCCAAGTCTTCTCCAAAGAGCAATCGCCCCTTAAAGGGCAACTTACCCAGGCGGGATTTGGACGAACTATCTGCCGCCCAGTTACGCAACCACACCAATCTGCGGGCTGCAACCACAGACACCGTGCTATTAGCGAGGGCTCTGATCAAATCGTAATGATCATCAGCCAAATATGCCGTGCCGGACTCCAGGCGGCCGAGTTCCCTGAGCTCCTCCTGGTCCAGGTGAGATGAAAGACGCAGCTGCTGGACCCAACGTAGACAAGTCCGAGCTACCCAAGCGCCACAAATGGATGCTTGCAAGGACAACGCGTCCGCTTCAAAAACCTGCTTCAGCAAACTCTCAACCTTACGGTCCTGAGCATCCTTCAACGCCGCACCGCCTTCCACTGGAATAGTGGTCTTTTTCGTCACTGCTGCAACTGCCGCATCCACCCGGGGCAACCTAAACCTGTCCTTATCCTTGTTGGCTAGAGGATAAAGCCTATTCATCGTCCGCACTCCTCTGAGCCCTGCCTCTGGCTTGTCCCATTCATCTTGAATCATGCGGTCTACCACCCTGTGCACCGGAAACGCCACCTGCGTCTGCCGCACAGCCTGAATGACCGGATCCTCTACCTCTTCTTCACTAATAGTTCTGAGACTTGGGGAAGCAAACAGCCCAAAACCCCCCAGAACTCTATATTCTCTGCTTTTCCTTATTTTTTATTTTTTTTTTAATATTTGCCAGCTAAGGAAAGTCTGAGCACTCACAGCAAAAATTAAAAACGTACGGCTCTTATTAAGAGAGCAAATTCAAGAAAAGTGAACCTTCTAAGGGCACAGAGTACCTCGGGAAGCCGCTTAGCGTCGCAATCAAAAATACCAAAATAAGCAAACCCCGAAATAAAAGGAATGCTGACTACGTCCTCCTTTGCCTCCAAAGGACCAAAACAAATTTCTCTGTCTTCGCTGCTACAGCGAAGCTTCCCCACTGCCCGGCAGCCATGCGGCTCCTTGTACCACTGTAAAATGGCCGCTGGCAGTCTGGAGGGAAAAAGGGCGCCAAAACGCGGCGCGAAACTGTAGGCCCGGCTCTGCTGCCCTTGCCGAGCAGACAGTACGGGAAACTCCACCGAACAGAGCTTCTCCTCTTGAAACTGTCTCCCTTACCGCACAGCTCTATGTCTAGCCCCAAGAGCCGTCAGCAAATTACTTACAGTTCTGCAGTGATCTGTAACTGATTCACCGCAGCAGCATGCTTGCTTGCTGTGCGGTTCTGGAAGAACAAGGAGACCCACAGGGGAGCTCTCCCCTGACAAGTCCAGGAGGAGAGGAGTCCCAGAGACAGAGGGGCACTAAGGCGTGAGAAAATAAAAACTGCTAAGCCAGAAGCAGTGAAGAAAGGTATGTAATCTCTTCTGCTGCCTCTTGTCTGTTCAATTATTTTCTGTTTTTTGTTTTTTTGTTGTTGTTTTTTTAAAGCGCAGAGCCCAAAATAAAAGCAGATAATAAAGCCAAGAAAATAAACCCAAACACTAAACTAATCTATTCTCTATGCTCCTTATTCGTTCCTCTAGTGACCCCTACTAGGCTCACGAAGTCCTCCTGCTGCCTGGAGACTGGTCACACTGGGTCTGATGGGAGTGTCCGGCAGGCTATATCCAGTGATGTCATGATTCTGACATACCAATCTCCAGGCTACAGGAGGAGATTGACAACACAGAGGTAGAGGACTGAACTGGAGGAACGATAAGGAAGGCATATTTAATGCTTTTAGTTTCCCCTATGAGATCAGGTAACTCGTCACATCTAAACACCCTGACCACCTTCGCTTGATCGTCGTGCTCTGCTAACTCTCCTTCTAACCCATCCTGTATCTCCGCATCCTGCTCTCCGTCCTCTGAGAAAGGACTCTCCGAGGCCACTGACTGCTCCTGCAAATGCTTTCCCTTCCTAGACTTCTTTGAAGGAACTTCCATAAGTCCAAGTCCAGAGGGGTCCCGGGACGCTTTACGCCCAGGTCTGCTTCCAGTGAAGGCGCTTCAGTGTTCTTATTACTGCACCTGAAGGCTTGTTGCAACAAAGCCACGAAAGCTCTCAAGAAACAACTTCATTTCAGTAACTATTTACTCTAGTTAACTTTCTATGTTTAAGCATGGAGAATAAGACATCGCTCCATGGTGGAGTACTGCATGCAATTCTGGTCACCACATCTAAAAAGATAAAGCAGAATTAGTAAAGGATATAGTGGGCGACCAAAATAATAAAAGGGGATGGAAATATACCCCTATGAGGAAGGGCTTAAGAAGTTAGGGCTCTTCAGCTTGGAGAAAAGAGAAGGCTGAGAGAGACAGGATATAAGTCTATAAAATAATGAGTGTAGTGGAACTAGTAAAGATGATATTGGTCATTTACTCCTTCAAAATGTACAAAGACTAGGGGCTACGTAATGAAGCTACAAATGTAGCACATTTAAGACTAATCAGAGAGCATATTTTTTTCGCTCAACGCATAATTAGCTTCTGGAATTCTTTGTTGCAGGATGTAGTAAAAGCTATTAGTGAAGCTAGGTTTAAAAAGGGTTTGGACAAGTTCCTGGAGGAAAAGATTGTAAATCATTGTTAAAGTGAACTAGGGAAAATCTACCAGATATTTGTGACCTGAATTGCCCACCAATGGAATCAGAATACTGGGCTTAATATCTTATAGAAAGACTTTACATACCTGATTATTTTCTTTCCTTGAATCTTACTAGAACAGTCCAGATGAGTACGTTACGACCCAGGCCAGAAGGTTATGTCATCACTAGTATTGTCCAGTTGTGCAGCACTGAGAGAAGCCAATATGACACTTCCCAAGCAGAAAGCAAGACTGAAAAATCAAGAAAAAGTATTAAACAATAATAACTTTGGAAAAATGTTTGCCTTTCTTAACATAACTGACTTCATGTGAGACACTAACAAGACAATTAAGAGGCAGCGGGACTCCCAAATCTGTATGAGCAGTCTTTCAGAGTGGGTCCTGGATTGGTCCAGAACGATTCAAGGAAAGAAAAAAATCAGAGATGTAAATGTATCCTTCCTTACCATCCTGCTAGACTAGCTAAGTGGGATGTACCCAACCAGTCAGGAGCCTGGTGGGATGAAGACTGTCAGGACAGTACTGCCCTGCCAAAAGCACCATTCGCTCTAGCTACCACATGCAACCTGTGGTGCTTCACAAAGGTGTCCTCTGTGGACACCAAAGGCAGACTCCACCCAGAAGGAGGCCTGTGCCTTGTGGCGTGAGCTCCGACTCTCTCTAGTATGAGCTTCCCACACATGGTAGGCTGAATTAATGGCCTTCTTAATCCAGTGGGCAATCAAGGATTTAGGCACTGCCTATGCTTTTTGTTGGATCACTGAAGAGAACAAGAGATGGTCTGACAGACAGAAGGAAGTAATCTCCTCCATCAGATGCAGAGAGGTCTACCCGAAGGAGGGAAGGATGACAGCCTAATTAGGATGAAAGGAAAGATGTACCTTTGGGAGAACAGATGGCATGGCAGAGAGAGAGAGAGAGAGAACTGAGCTTACCCAAACTAAAAAAGGGGGGAGATCCCTGCAGGACCAGGCCTATAGTTCCAACAGTCACCAGGAAAACCACCATTAGGGTCAAGTCCTTGAGAGAGATCTTTTAAAAGGACTCAAAGGAGGGAGCTTTCAATGCCGTCACACTAGAAAGAGTAGTTACTCACCTGTAACAGGTGTTCTCCAGGAGCAGCAGGAATCAGTCCTCACATATGGGTGTCATCGACGCCGATGAAGCCCCAGCGGAGCATTTCCCCAGCTTTCTATGAAAGCCTTTGGGAATGCAGGCACGCATGCGCGGTTCCCTTCCCGCCTAAAGGTGCCATCTTACCTCAGTCAAATGACATAGCTAAGAACAGCACACAAAAAATGTAAAAACAAACTATGTACAACTGCAACTCCCAGGGGAGGAGGGAGGGTTGTGAGGACTGATTCCTGCTGCTCCTGGAGAACACCTGTTACAGGTGAGTAACTACTCTTTCTCCAGGACCAAGCAGGAAGTCAGTCCTCACATATGGGTGACTCCCCAGCTCTGGGCTACCGAGGAACCCAGGCTGAACAAGAGAACTCCCTCTAGTCTCAGCAGCAAAGAAAGGTTTTTCACTGACACAACCTCCACCGGTAGCCCAAAAGAGAGCAGGAGGGCAGGAGTTGCCTAAACCTCAAAGAGATTCCGGAGTACTGCTTGGCCAAAAGCACTGTCCCTACGAGACTCCCTCTCCAGACAGTAATGGGCCGCAAAAGTCTGGCTTGAAGACCAAGTTGCAGCCCTGCAGATGTCTACCAAGGGCACAGAGTAGAGATGAGCCACTGAGACAGCTATTGCCCTGACACGGTGGGCCATGATCCAACCCTGCAAAGGAAGGTCAGCCGCCTTGTAAGCCCAGGTGATTCAGTCAGCCACCCAGATGGACAAGGTACGCTTGGACACAGCCAACCCTAACTTATTAGGGTCAAAGGATACGAAGAGCTGAGTAGCCCTTCTATGCCCCTGTGTACAGTCAAGGTAGAAGGATAAGGCCCTCCTACAGTCCAGGGTATGCAGAACCGCTTCAGCCTGGCTTGCATGAGGCCTAGGGAAGAATGTTGGAAGAACCACCTCTTGGTTAAGGTAGAAGGAGATGACAACCTTTGGAAGGAACTTAGGATGAGTCCTAAGGACTACCCTGTTCCCATAGAAGCGAGTGTAAGGCCTATCACAGACCAAGGCCTGAAGCTCACTCACTCGCCTAGCCGAGGTAAGGGCTATCAAGAAGAGAGTGTCTTCCAGGACAGGAAGCGTAGAGGGCAAGTAGCCATCGGCTCAAAGGGTGGGCGAGTCAGCTGCCGCAAGACCACATTCAACTCCCACTCAGGAGCAGGACGACGGATTAGAGGCTTGAGCAAAAGAAAGCCCCTGAGAAAGCGGGACAACAAGGGGTGAACCGACAGAGAATGTCCTTCCACTAGTGAGTGGTGAGCTGCTAGAAGTGGACCCGAACAGAAATGGACTTAAGTCCCTGATTGGATAAGTGCAACAGATACTGAAGTACTACAGGGACAGTACAGGAGAAGAGATCTCCTGTACGTAGCTGACACCACCCAGAAAACCTCTTTCATTTGAGCGCATAGGTTTTCCTTGTGGACCATTTCCTAGAGGCTAGGACAACCTCCTCAACTTCCTAAGGTAGGCCCCAGGGAGCCAAAACTACCCTTGCAGCCTCCAAGCCATCAAATTGAGAGCTTTGAGATTGGGGTGCAGAAGAGACCCCTGATCCTGAGACAGGAGGTCGGGTTGCAACCTTAGAAGCAGTGGGGGATCCACTGCCAGCTGAAGCAAAAGTGGAAACCAAGGCTGTCTCGGCCACCTGGGAGCCACCAGCAGGACAGAGGCCTTGTCCTGGAGAATCTTGAACAGAGTTCGGGCCACCAGAGGCGTGGGAGGAAACGCATACAGGAGGCCCTGAGACCATGGAATCAGAAAAGCATCTGCTGCTATCCGCAGAGGATGCGGTTGCCTGGAGCAGAACTTTGGCAGTTGCTTGTTCAGTGGACTGGCAAAGAGATCTATCAAAGGGAGACCCCATTTTAGGAAGATCTTCTGAACTACCAAGGGATGCAGCTGCCACCCGTGGGGCTGCAAAATTCTGTTCAGCCGGTCAGCCAGGTAGTTTTCCTGGCCTGGAAGGTATACCGCCCTGAGGAGCATGTTGTGCTTGAGGGCAAATGAACAAAGGTCCTGAGCCTCCCGACAAAGGAGCCTGGACCCAGTTCCGCCCTGTTTGTTCACATAAACATGGCTACCTGATTGTCTGTCTGAACCAGGACAGATTGATGAGCCAGGGCAGGAGAGAAAGCTTTGAGAGCCAAGCGAATAGCCCTGAGTTCTAGGAGAATGATCTGTTGTACAGCCTCCCAAAGAGACCACAGGCCCTGGGTGCACTTGTTGAGACAATGAGCTCCCCAGCCCTGTAGGGAGGCGTCTGTGGTCAGTACCACTGTGTACCCTGGAATCTGAAAGGGCACCCCCTTTAGTAGATTGGGTGGGTGCAGCCACCAATTGAGGGAGTCCAGAAATGGTCTGGACACCCTTATTCTGTCTCTGAGGCTGCCTGTGGCTTGTGACCACTGATTCCAAAGGGACCACTGTGCAGGCCGCATATGGAGCCTTGCATTGGGGGTTACATGAACTGTCGAAGCCATGTGGCCAAGCAGCCTCAGGCAGAGTCTGGCAGAGACTAGTGACCTGCTCAGAAATTGGTTTGCCAAGCTGATGAGTCTTTGGGCTCTGTCATCTGGCAAGAAAGCCTTTGCCAGCAGAGAGTCCAATCTTGCCCCTATGAACTCCAAGTTCTGGAAGGGTAGCAAAGTGGACTTTGCGAAGTTTATTACAAAACCCAGGCTTTGAAGAAGAGCAATAGTTCTGAGGGTGGCTTGTCTCGCCTCCTGGCACGTTTGACCCCTGATGAGCCAGTCGTCCAGATAGGGGAAGACAAAGATTCCCTGATTTCTCAGGTAGGCCGCCACCACTGCCAGGCATTTGGTGAAGACCCTGGGAGCAGAGGTGAGGCCAAAAGGCAGGACCCTGTACTGATAATGGTTTCCTCCCACAATGAACCTGAGGTACTTTCTGTAGTCTGGATGAATGAGGATGTGTGTACACGCATCCTTTAGATCTAAGGAGCATAGCCAATCTCCCTGGAGGTAGGGCAGAAGTGTTCCAAGAGTAAGCATCTTGAACTTTTACTTCTCTAGGAACTTGTTGAGGTTCCTGAGGTCCAGAATAGGTCGAAGGCCACCGGTTCTTTTGGGCACCAGGAAATACCTGGAGTAGAACCCCTGACCTTGCAAGTGGGGAGGCACAGGCTCCACCGCCCTGTCCACCAACAGACCTTGAAGCTCTTGGAGGAGAAGATCTGTGTGCAGGGGAGGCCTTGGAGGCTCCCCTGGAAAGTATGGCGGAGGCAGTTGGTGAAAATGAAGAGCATAGCCCCTGTGGACTAATGTTCAACACCCAACTGTCCCCAGTGATGTGGGGCCACTGGTGGGCAAAGAGGGCAAGGCAATCTCCTGTGCAGGGTTGGGAAAGCAGGGACTGAGAGGCTACGCTCAAGGAGTCAAAACCCCCCACCCTGCTGAGTGGGAGCAGGGGCCGGAGGCTTGGGGGTCCTCTGCCTACGGGGCCCATTACCCTGCCCCTTGGCTTGCTGACTCTGGGGTGCAGCTTGGGCAGCCTGATACTGAGGGTACTGTTCGTAGGCAGTGCCCTTCCTCGGGTAAAAGGGCTTCTTACCAGAGGCCTTCTTCTTGTGAGAAGGGGGCAGAGGTCTTTCTGGACAGCCTTGTCCTTGTAAGGTGCTCAGTCTCGAGCTGTGCGGCCTTCTCGGCCATGGGCTTGCCAAAAAGGTTCTCACCTCGGCAAGGGACATCGACCAATTTGTCCTGAACCCATGGCTCGAGTTCCGATGACTGCAGCCATGCCTGGCGTCAAGCCGCGATGCCGGCTGCCGCAACTCGGGCCGAAGCCTCGAAGCCATCGTAGGCGGCGCGGGACAAACTTCGAGCAGTCCCGAATCCCCGAGGACAAGGACTTGAATCTCTGCAAGGGCTCCCCGGAGAGACCAGCGGAGAACCCGGCCAACTCCTTGGCCAGGTCTCGCAAGTACATGCCCATGTACAGCTGGTAAGACTGGACACAGCAAGCAAGCATCGAGCCCTGGAAGCCCTTTCTACCGACACCATCGAGGTTCCGGGCCTCCCTGCCGGGGAGCACCGCAAAGTGCATCTTCTGACTTTTCAGGCGATGCATGGCCGATTCCACCACCATGGAATGGTGTGGTAGCTGCGCCTTTTGAAAGCCAGGGCTCTACCGGAGTCGATAAATCAAATTGACCCGCTTGCTTAGAACCGGCACCAAGGCCGGTGCCTCCCACATCTGGAAGAGGAGCCGTTCCAGCATCGGAGGAAAACGGGACAGTAAAGGCCTCCTTCGGAGGAGAGTCGTACTGCAGGGCCTCGAGCTCTTCGGCTTGAGGCTCTTCCTCGGGGTCCGCCGGGATAGCCAACACGGTGGTCATATCCCGGACAAACTCCGAGAACCGGGTATCCTCCGTAGGGGATCTACTCCGGGGCTCAGACTGCGGTGAGTCCGACGGGATGCACCGAGTCTTGAACATGTCGGGGGACTCCTCATCCTCCGTCTCCCAGGCGGACTCGTCCGACAAGGAGTCGCGGTCCGACCCCGCGGGGCCCTGGAGCACCCGCCCCGACGCCGGAGGCACCGGCGTCGACACCCTCGGTCCCGAACGGGAGGTCGAGGGAGACCGCGACCGAGGTCGACCTCGAGCCATCGTGGACTCGAGTATCGGCTCGGTCTCTGGGGTCGACTTCGATGTCGATGTCCCGGTGGTCGGGGCAGATGCACCAGACAGGCTGGCCATCAGTGCCCGCTGCCGGTCCATGAAGGCAGACAGTCTGCACTCCAAGGCTGTCATCCTGAGACTCAGCTCGGGAGATGCAGAAGCCACCGACTGGCCCCGGGGCACCGGGCCCGACGTCGGCTCTCTGGGAGGAGAGTCCACGAGGACTACGGGGCTTACGTGTCCAGCAGACTCCGGCTCCACGCGAGGAACTTTGGCAGGCTTCTCTTGTTCCATGGGCCCGGGGCGACGGTCGGGGGTCTTAGACCTGGCCCTCAAGGAGCCAGGGACATCCTCCTCCGACGCCCTCACGAGCCGCTGAGTCGGAGAAAAGCCTTTCTTTCTGCTGCTGACGACTTCGTAGTGCCTTGGAAGACATCTTCCCACATGGTCCACACGTCTTAGGGTCGTGATCAGGACCGAGGCACCGAAGGCAGCAGTCGTGTGTGTCGGTGAGAGACATCAACTTCTTACACCGATCACACTTTTTAAAACCGCTGGAAGCCATCGGGGAAAAAAAAGAATCCCCGCGAGGTCAAAGGACCGGCTTTCCAGGGAAAAATCAAAAAAGGGCGTGAACGCCAGCCACGAAGGGCAAAAACCGAAAAAGAAGAATCGGGTTCGATACCGGTGTACCAAACCCAGCGGGAGGGGAACCGGCATCGAACCGGGAAGAAAAAATAGCAAAAAACGCCGAAAAATCACACTTTTATCCAGGATGACAGGACACACGTCCGGTGGGCTTCTCGGAAAAAGAGAGACTGAGGTAAGATGGCACCTTTAGGCGGGAAGGGAACTGCGCATGCGTGCCTGCATTCCCAAAGGCTTTCATAGAAAGCTGGGGAAATGCTCCACTGGGGCTTCAACGGCGTCGATGACACCCATATGTGAGGACTGACTTCCTGCTTGGTCCTGGAGAAAAAACATTATTGAAGAGTACCTTAACATTACAGAAGAAGATAAAAGCCATCAATCAGATGGCAATTCCTGTACTCATACAGCTTTGGGACTGCAGACTGGCCCAAGATCTTGAAAAACTACATGTGAACAAGAAAACTCCCCCTACCCATAAAGTAATTTACAAGAATCAGTGTACGCCATGACTGTACAATACTAGAACTGAAGAAGGTCTAGGCCTCAGAGATTGATTACATCTATAGAGCTACTATCATAGGCTTCCAAGCTTACCTAACAGCATCATCGGATTCAAATATGCAGAAAGTGCTGAAATATGAAAACATACAGAATCTATCTCCATCAAACGGACAAGTGTTCCGACAATTAGAAGGAATGAGTGATAATCCACAAGCACACATGGGAAAGGAAGCAACAGAATTTGCAAAACAAGAAGAATCAAAGAATTAGTTCAGCAAATGAGGAAAAACAAGTGGAAAATGCACAAATACAATGGGAAATACAAAAAGTTACTCCAGGACCCCTCTGTCGATCAGGAACGGACACGAATTGTTAAGGAGAGGTGAACTGAAACAAAAGGATGAGCGATTGATCATTGCAGCCCAAGACAACAGATTACAGACAAGATGGTTTACAGCGAGCATGGAAAAACCTGGCAAAACAGACATATGTTGATTCTGTAAGAAAGACCTGGAAACAGTGAGACTCGCCTCATAACTGGCTGTGAACTTCTGATGTTGTACCTTTCTGTATAGAAATTTTCCACCAAAGTAGCACGCCTCATACATTGGAAGTTTTGCCAACACTCCATCACTGTCCCTGAAAAGTACTGGGATCATGACCCTAACAGAATTACAGAGAGTGAAGAGGTTATGATCACCTGGGACATTCTCATTCAGACTGATACGAAACTGGATGCGAGGAAACCAGACATAGTGGTAAAGGAGAAAAACAGCAGTGATAACATAGATATCAGTTCTAAGTGATTATTCTGTGAATCGTGTGGCGAGGCAGAAGATCCTGAAGTACTAATAAATGCAGTCAGAGACTAAGAATAAAATACAGTCTCTAAAATGCTTGTATGCCAATGCTAGAAGTCTAAACAATAAGATGGGAGAGTTAGACTATATGGCACTAAATGAGAGGTTAGATATGATTGCACTCTCAGAGACATGGTGGAAGGAGGATAACCAGTGGGACACTGTGATACCTGGATACAAACTATATCGTAATGATAGAGCTGATCAAATTGGTGGAGGGGTTGCGCTCTATGTTAGAGTGGGCCTTGAGTCAGAAAGGATTAAAGTTTTGCAGGGAACAAAATTTGCTGTAGAATCTCTATGGATTGAAATTCCACTTATGAAGGGGAAGGTGATGGCGGTGGGGGTGTACTATCGACCGCCTGGCCAGAATGAACAAATGGATGATGAAATGCTCAAAGAAATCACAGAAGCTAACAAAAGTCACAACAGAGTAGTAATAATGGGTGATTTCAATTACCCCGGTATCGACTGGGTCAGTGTCACGGCAGGACAAACTAAAGAGATAAAGTTTCTAGATGGAATAAATGACTGCTTCTTGGAGCAGCTGGTTCATGAACCGACCAGAGGGGAAGCCATACTGGACCTAGTCCTTAGTGGAACGCCAGATCTGGTGCAAGAAATAAGGGTGTTGGGACCACTTGGCAATAGTGACCATAATATGATCATGTTTGATTTAATTATTGGAGAACAAATAGTAAAGAAATCCACAGTACTACCTTTTAACTTTCAAAAGGGAGACTATGATAGAATGAGGAATATAGTTAGGAAAAAACTAAAAGGAGCGGTTCCAAAGGTTAAAGACTTACAGCAAGCTTGGGCGTTATTTAAAACTACTATCCTCGAAGCCCAGACCAGCTGTATTCCACGCATTAAGAAGAGTGGGAGAAAGTCCAAAAAACTGCCAGCATGGTTTAAAGGTGAGGTCAGAGAGGCTGTTGCTGCCAAAAAAGCAACCTTCAGGAAATGGAAAAAAGAGCCAAATGATGAAAACTGGAAACAGCACAAGCACTGGCAAGTTAAATGCAAAGCATTGATAAGGCAGGCAAAGCGGGAATTTGAAAAGAAACTTGCTGCGGAAGCAAAAACACGAAATAAAGACTTTTTCAAGTACATTCGTAGCAAAAGGCCTGTGAGAGAGTCAATTGGACCGTTAGATGATAGAGGGGTAAAAGGGGCAGTAAGAGGAGACAAGGCTATAGCGGAGAGACTGAATGAATTCTTTGCTTCGGTCTTTACTGAGGAAGATGTAGGGATGTTACCCAAGACTGAAGTGGTATTTAAAGGTGATACTGCAGAGGAATTGAGAGAAATATCGCTACACCGGGAAGATATATTACAACTATTTGATAAACTGAATAGTAGCAAATCACCTGGACCGGATGGTATACATCCCAGAGTGTTGAAAGAACTGAAATATGAGATTGCAGACCTGCTATTGGTAATCTGTGAACTTTCATTAAAATCATCTGTAATACCTGAAGATTGGAGGGTCGCCAACGTAACACCAATTTTTAAAAAGGGTTCCAGGGGTGACCCGGGAAATTACAGACCGGTGAGCCTGACGTCAGTACCAGGGAAAATGGTAGAAACCATCATAAAGAACAAAATTACGCAGCATGTAGATAGTCATGGCCTAATGGGAGACAGCCAACATGGCTTTAGACAAGGAAGATCTTGTCTTACTAATCTGATATGTTTTTTTGAAGGTGTGCATAAACAGGTAGACAAAGGTGAGTCGGTTGATATAGTGTATCTGGATTTTCAGAAAGCTTTTGACAAGGTCCCCCATCAGAGACTTTTGGCAAAGCTAAAAAGTCATGGGATAGGAGGCAGTGTACTATTGTGGATCGGGAACTGGTTAAAAGATAGAAAGCAGAGAGTAGGGCTAAATGGCCAATATTCCCAATGGAAAAAGGTGAATAGTGGAGTACCCCAGGGATCTGTACTGGGTCCGCTGCTTTTTGACATATTCATAAATGACCTGGAAAAGGGAATAACGAGTGAGGTTATCAAATTTGCAGATGACACAAAACTGTTTAAAGCTGTTAAAACCCAAGAGGAAAGTGGAAAACTGCAGGAGGACCTGGATAAATTGGAAGACTGGGCATACAAATGGCAAATGAAATTTAATGTGGACAAGTGCAAAGTCATGCACCTAGGAAAGAACAACCCACACTATAGTTACTCGATGCAAGGCTCCACATTAGAAGCCACCACCCACGAAAAAGATTTAGGAGTCATCGTGGATAACATGTTAAAACCCTCCACCCAGTGTGCAGCGGCAGCCAAGAAAGCAAACAGAATGCTAGGTATCATAAGGAAAGGGATGGAGAATAAAACAAAGGATATTATAATGCCTCTGTATCGCTCCATGGTACGACCGCACCTTGAATATTGTGTGCAATTCTGGTCACCGTATCTTAAAAAGGACATAGCGTTATTAGAAAAAGTACAGAGAAGAGCCACCAAATTGGTGAAGGGGATGGAAGGCTACTCCTATGAAGAGAGGCTAAAAAGGTTAGGGCTCTTTAGCCTGGAAAAGAGACGGCTGAGGGGAGATATGATAGAGGTCTATAAATTAATGAATGGAGTGGAACAGATAAACGTGGATCAATTGTTTACGCTATCAGAATATAGAAAGACTAGGGGACATGTAATGAAGCTACAGGGTAAACTATTTAAGACAAATAAGAGAAAATATTTTTTCACTCAACGTGTAATCAAACTCTGGAATCTGTTACCGGAGGATGTGGTAAGGGCTGTTAGTATAGCTGGGTTTAAAAAAGGTTTGGACAAGTTCCTGGAGGAAAGGTCCATAAACCACTATTAAAAAGGGACCCAGGATATCAATGCTTGACCCAGTACAAGTATTGTGGAACTTGTGTCTTTTGGGGAAACTGCTAGGTACGTATGACCTAGATTGGCCACTGTTGGAAACAGGATACTGGGCTTGATGGACCTCGGTCTGACCCAGTATGGCATGTCTTATGTTCTTATGTTCTTATGTTCTAAGAAGATGTGGTAGAAAGATACAGAAATATTTCCCATTGTATCAGGAGCCACAGGATTGATAAAGAAGAATTGTCATGCACGTCTTGACAAATTATCCATACCTGTTACATCTTATGAACTCCAGAAGGACGCTCTCTTTGGCACAATGCAAGTACTACGCCGAGCATTAGCAGTAAATCTGAGAGACCGAGATCATACTGCACATACCCCGGCTTAGAAGTAAGGTTCATAACAATCATGGTATGTGCAAAACTAATCCATATGGAGAAACTGCCCCAAGAAAGACTCCACTAAAGAACAACCAGACACTCTGGCAAAAGGAGATATCAGGATGTGCCACCAAAGACAACCCTTCAACATGCCTATAGTAGCATATCGGGCTGCTATCTGAACCTTGAGAGTGCAGGAACAATCCCTGTTCCAAACCTGACTGTAGGAAGAACAAAACGGCAAACTTTTGGACTCTCACATAAGGTAAGGAAATTGAGGCCCTCTGGGGTCTTGAGAAGGGCATCCACTACTCCTCAGGGACAGCCTACACCTCTAAAGGGCCAGGCCATAAATGAAAAAGGAACAGAATCCTCCATTACCAGGGTCCCTTGCCACAGAAGACCCTTCTCTTGAAACATGAGAGGGGAAGCTGCCAAAAAGCTCGAGTGTAGTCAGTCCAGCACCAGCTCAGGTAAAACCAAACAGACGATGGCTCATCAAGGGCCATTGGGGCAGGGGTTAAGATATACAGAAGCCCCTCCTAGTAGTCAAACCTGAAGGAGGACATCGAAGCCCTCCATCCATAGCTCCTTACTATGACAGAGAAGTTCTCCACTTTGGCACTGCCCTGGGCAGCCATCAAGTTAAAACACTCTATGCTAGAACAGAAAGTCATCGAAAAACCATGAAGGATTCTCCCAAAACTTTCAATGAGCTTGCCTGAATACTTTTTTTGTCAGGACCAACCGACAAGAGAGGGGAGAAGGAAACTCCCGCCTCAGCGTCGGGAGGGCCCTTTTATTCAACAAGATCAAAAATCAAAGAACGGTGATGTGAAAAAAATAGTGTAACAAACACTTATCTGAGAGGATAGACGATGAAATCTTCATAGTGGATTAGCACGACATGTATGTTTCGGGCTTGAAAAAGCCCTGTATCAAGTGTTCCCCTTGGTCTAACTAGAAGATCGCCTCTGCGTGAACACGATCCCACGGTTAACTTATTCGTAGCAAAAATGGCAGCAGATTGGTTGCTCAAAACCCGTGATGAAAACACGTGATGAGAAGGGGTAGTGGACAAAAAATTGCCGATTTAAGACATGGCTTCACTCAATGAAAAATCATTTAATCCGTTAAATCACACTCCACCGATCACATTCCATGTTAAGTCCCAGAGGTTCAATTGTGTTCAGACGGAAGATCCAGCGTTGTTCACAAAGTTGAAGTCGATGCGCCCAATCAATGACCCGCCATTGAAGGTCAGAAAAAGAATGGTGCCTTTGAATACAATGGTCAACTATGGGTGCAGAGATGATCCTATTATGCAATCTGGAAGCATGCTCGCCCAATCGTATCCGCACCGGACGAATTGTCCTGCCGATGTAAGACAAACCACAGGATCTGATCAACATATATACCACGAAGGAGGACTGGCAAGTAGAACTCCCAAGAAAGGTAAATGATTCACCCATGGCCGAGTGAGACCATTGTACGCCCTTCTACAGTGGTGGAACAATGTTTACAATTCTGGCAAGCCCAATGGCCCTGTCTGGATTCAGTTTGAGAAGGAGAAGGGGGGTGGGCATGAACCAATCGGTCACGTAAGTTGTGCCCCCTGGTATAAGCCAAACGTAAAGGTTTCTGAAAGCAAGGATGTAATTGCAAAATATGCCAATGTTTTTTCAAAATGCAAGTGACCTGGGCTGTGTCAGTCATAAAAGGGAGCACTCCCGTTATGACAGTCGGATCACCCTCCACCCCCGAGGATGAACGGGAGGCTGAAGCATCCATCAACCATTCGCGATGTGAGAATCGTGCCCTAAGGTATGTCTGATGAACGATTGTCCATGGGCATCCCCTGTCCAGAAGTCAGGATCTGAGAACCTTTGCTTGAAGCTTATAATCCTGCAACGAGGAGCAAATGCGGTGTAACCGTAGAAATTGACCGTAAGGAAGACCCCGCCGTAGCGCGGCGGGGTGATGACTATGATACCGCAATAAACTATTTCTTTGGCTCAGTTTTCGAAATAGCGTGGTCGAAAACCTACCCTCCTGTTTGAACACCAATACATCAAGAAACTCAATCCGCTGATTACTCATGTGAGCCGTAGACTGGATATTGGACTTGATGGTATTCAACCAGCTGAGAAAATCAGTCAATTGCTGCTCCGTTGATGACCACAGTAAAAAAATATCATCGAGGAACCGGAGCCAAAGTTTTACATGTTGAAACTGTTCCGCAGGATAAATAACTGTTCCTCCATAGCCGCCAAATATAAAGTGGCTATGGAAGGGGCTAAGGTGGCTCCCATCGCAATCCCATAGCATTGTTGATAAAATTGCCCCTGGAAAAGAAAATAGTTTTTTGTCAAAACTAGCCGAGTGATGTCCAATAAGAAGGTTTTAGCTATTCTCGACGGAGCTGTTCAAGGAGGGTCAAAGCCTCCTCCTGATGAATGTTAGTGTACAACGCTGTCACTTCCAAAGTAAATAATATAAGGTCATCCAATGGTTCCGTAAACTCAGAAAGAATGGTAAGAAAATGAGAGGTATCCCTCAAATAAGACTTCACACATCGAGCCTCTTGTCGCAAAAATACATCGCTAAATTGAGACAAGGGTTCAAGGACAGAATCCCTGCATGACACGATTGGACGTCCCGGGGGAGCTGATAAAGATTTATGTACTTTGGGGATGGTGTAGATGACCGGTACCAAAGGATGCCGCTGAACTAGAAAAGAAGCCTCCTTAATTTTATCAACAATGCTATGGGATTGCGATGGGAGCCACCTTAGCCCCTTCCATAGCCACTTTATATTTGGCGGCTATGGAAGAACAGTTTATTTATCCTGCGGAACATTTTCAACACGTATAACTTTGTCTCCGGTTCCTCGATGACTTTTTTTTTTTTTTTTTTTTTACACTGTGGTCATTAACGGAGCAGCAATTGACTGATTTTCTCAGCTGGTTGAATACCATCAAGTCCAATATCCAGTTTACGGCTCACATGAGTAATCAGCGGATTGAGTTTCTTGATGTATTGGTATTCAAACAGGAGGGTAGGTTTTCGACCACGCTATTTCGAAAACCGAGCCAAAGAAATAGTTTATTGCAGTATCATAGTCATCACCCCGCCGCGCTACGGCGGGGTCTTCCTTACGGTCAATTTCTACGGTTACGCTGCATTTGCTCCTCGTTGCAGGATTATAAGCTTCAAGCAAAGGCTCTCCGATCCCGACTTCTGGACAGGTGATACCCATGGACGATCGTTCATCAGGCATACCTTAGGGCCGGGGTCTCAAACACGCGGCCCGCGGGCCGCATGCGGCCCGCAACCGAACTTTGTGCGGCCCGCGACGGAGGAAAAAAAAAAAACACAAACCCTGTCTTCTGCTGCTGCTGCCGCCGTGGTAGCAGCACAATCAGCTGTTCGCGGTCCCTTCTCCTCAGCCCGGAAGAGCCCCGAGTCTGCTCCTTTAGCGGCGGGCTTTTCAAGATGCAAAGAGAATATTTCCCTCTCGCGCGGCTTGTCAAGCCGCGCGAGAGGAAAATACTCTCTTCGCGGCTTGAAAAGCTCACCGCTAAAGGAGCAGACTCGGGGCTCTTCCGGGCATAGGAGAAGGGACCGCGAACAGCTGATTGTGCTGCTACCACGGCGGCGGCAGCGGCAGCAGCAGCAGCAGCCAGGGTTTTGTTTTTAGTTTATTTACTTGGCCTGATGGGGGGGGGGTTAGGACTGGAGGTGGTCTGATTGGGGGGGGGCTAAGACTAAAAATGGGGTTATGGGGGGGGGGGCTAAGAATGAAAATGGGGTGATGGGAGGGTTAGGACTGGAAGTGGGCTGTTGGGGGGCTTAGGAATGGTAATGGGCTATGGGGGGGCTAGAACTGGAAATGGGCAGTTGGGGTTTGTACTGGAGGTGGACTGATTGGGGGGGGCTAAGACTAAAAATGGGGTGATGGGGGGGCTAAGAATGAAAATGGGGTGATGGGAGGGTTAGGACTGGAAGTGGGCTGTTTGGGGGCTTAGGAATGGTAATGGGCTATGGGGGGGCGAGGACTGGAAATGGGCAGATGGGGTTAGGACTGGAGGTGGTCTGATTGGGGGGGCTAAGACTGAAAATGGGGTTATGGGGGGGCTAAGAATGAAAATGGGGTGATGGGAGGGTTAGGACTGGAAGTGGGCTGTTGGGGGGCTTAGGACTGGTAATGGGCTATGGGGGGGCTAGAACTGGTAATGGACTGGGGGGTTGCTAGGACTGGAAATGGGCTGAGTAGAAGGGGGGGCTTGAACTGCAAATAACTGATGGGGACGGGGTTTTGGAATGGAAATGGGCTGAGTGGAAGGGGGCTTGGAATGGAAATGGACTGATGGGGAGGGTGGCTTGGAATGGAAATGGGCTGATGGGGAGGGGGCTTAGAAAGGAAATGGGCTGTGAGGGGAGGGAGCTAGGACTGGAAATGGGCTTAGTTGGGGGGAGCAAGGACAGGAAATGGGCTGATGGTGGGGCTAGAATAGGACTGGAATGGGCTGATGATGCGGGGACTAGAAGGGAGCAGATGCTGGGTGGGGCTGAAACTACAAGGGAGCTGATGTTGGGGGAGGATTAGAATGGGATAGGGCTGGGAGAGTAAAATGGAGAGGGGAAAAAATATTTTGTGTGGGAGGGAAGAAAAATCTACAATTGGCCAGGTACTGGGTGAGTAAGTGTGGATTGAGAATGGAGGGGTAAAATTTGAGTGGATGAAATAGGAATGAGGAAAGAGCAAAAGGAAAAAGATTAGTATGTTAAAGCAGATGCAGAGAGAGAAAGGAAAAAAAACTAGAAGAGAGAAGAAAGTACAAATGGACAGCAGACCATGGAGAGTTAGCAGAAGACACCAAGAAACCAGAAGAAAGTGGCTGGCACAATTGCAACTGAAAAAAAAAATGCACAAAAGGTAGAAAAATATCTCTTTATTTTGAATTAACTGGAATATGTCAGCTCTGGGAAATGTGCATCATTAACGTCTGTGCTTTATTTAATACAAGAGGAAATTAATTTATAGTTTTATTTCTACAGTGTTGTTGTACATTCCAAGTTTGGCTTTTGGGGTTCCCAGTTTAATTATTGTCTTCCTGTTTCTAAATTTTGATTCCTTGTTTGGTGATGGTGTATGTTCTGCATGTGTAACTGAGCTGAGGTATTCTGTTTATGTAATTCCTATTTGACATTGCCACTTGTTCTCTTTCCCCAGTAGGTCATGTATTGTTATTCTCTGAAATGTATTGGTTTAATATTTGCAGTGTTGCCTTTTGATAGTTAGGGTATGGTGCTTTGTGAGTCCTGGTAGTGCTGTTACGATACGGTGGGTTTGCTATGGGTTCTAAATGGGTAGTGTTTGTAGTAGTTCCTAATGTGCCTGGCGGTTGGCACTGGATTATAGTAATGTAGAAATCTTTTAGTCTTTCTTTATCCATACGCTCATTAAGAGGCATGTTTACTAAAAGTTAGTTTATGGTAACATTATGCAAATATTTATGCAAATGAGGTCCCTTATGCAAATTAGGCCTGCGTCTTGTGCGGCCCCCGGGTTACTTTACAAGTCCTCATTTGGCCCTCAAAGCAATTTGAGTTTGAGACCCCTGCCTTAGGGCATGATTCTCACATCGCGAATGGTTGATGAATGCTTCAGCCCCCCGTTCATCCTCGGGGGTGGAGGGTGATCCGACTGTCATAACGGGAGTGCTCCCTTTTATGACTGACACAGCCCAAGTCACTTGCCTTTTGAAAAAACATTACATCCTTGCTTTCAGAAACCTTTACGGTTGGCTTATAACAGGTGGCACAACTTACGTGACTGACTGGTTCATGCCCACCCCCCTTCTCCTTCTCAGACTGAATCCAGACAGGGCCATTGGGCTTGCCAGAATTGTAAACATTGTTCCACCACTGTAGAGGGTGTACAATGGTCTCACTCGGCCACGGGTGAATCATTTACCTTTCTTGGGAATTCTACTTGCCAGTCCTCCTTTGTGGTATATATGTTGATCTGACCCTGCGGTTTGTCTTACATCGGCAGGACAATTCGTCCGGTAAGGATACGATTGGGCGAGCATGCTTCCAGATTGCGTAATAGGATCATCTCTGCACCCATAGTTGACCATTGTATTCAAATGCACCATTCTTTTTCTGACCTTCGATGGCGGGTCATTGATTGGGTTCCTTCAAATTTGCGAGGGGGTGATCGGGAGCATCGACTTCAACTTTGTGAACAACGCTGGATCTTCCGTCTGAACACAATTGAACCTCTGGGACTTAACATGGAATGTGATTGGTGGAGTATGATTTAACGGATTGAATGATTTTTCATTGAGTGAAGCCATGTCTTTCATCGGCAATTTTTTGTCCACTCCCACTTCTCATCACGTGTTTTCATCACGGGTTTTGAGCAACCAATCTGCTGCCATTTTTGCTACAAATAAGTTAATCGTGGGATCGTGTTCACGCAGAGGCGATCTTCTAGTTAGACCAAGGGGAACACTTGATACAGGGCTTTTTCAAGCCTGAAACATGCATGTCGTGCTAATCCACTATAAAGATTATCGCCTATCCTCTCAGATAAGTGTTTGTTACACTATTTTTTCACATCACCGTTCTTTAATTTTTGATCTTGTTGAATAAAAGGGCCCTCCCGACGCTGAGGCGGGAGTTTCCTTCTCCCCTCTCTTGTCGGTTGGTCCCGACAAAAAAAAGTATTCAGGCAAGCTCATTGAAAGTTTTGGGAGAATCCTTCATGGTTTTTCGATGACTTTCTGTTCTAGCATGATTTTGTAGTCATTCAAGATACGGGGGTTTATTTTCATTGATATCAAGTTAAACACTGGCAGGCTCCACCTCTTCATTATGAGGTTGAACACGCAAGGGCTTAAATTCTCACTTGTCACGATCCAAAGTATTCCAACTCAAGAAGTCAGCCTGCAAATTTATTAATAATTGCTTTTTGTGAGCCATCGATGGGCAGAGAAGCCTCTGCTTGCTCTAACGACACAGTTCTGCCACTTCAATACCTACCGCAGCACTGCAAGTGCTACCTTGCTCATTGATGTAAGCTACTGCCATGGCATTGTTTGAGAACACTCTGACAGCTTTGTCCACCAGTAGAAACCAGAACTCCTCCAGGCCGTGGTGGACTGCTCTGGTCTCCAGCTGGTTGATCAACCAGGACGCTTCCTATGGGAACCAGTACCCTGAACAAACTGAGCCAGTGAGCTCTCCAGCCCTTCATGTCAGTATCTGTGGTGACTATCACTCAATCCTGCGTATCCAGAGGCATCCCATCCATCAAAAGGAAAGACTATGAAACCACCAAAAAGGCACCTTGATCTCCTAGGGGAGAAAGTGGTGATCAAAAAAACTGGGAGCAGGGAAATTAGCGAGTCAGCAGGTGCTTCTGCAGGGGGCACATATGTGCCCTGGCCCAAGGAACCAGCTCCAGGGTCGACGATGTAGATCCCAGGCACAGAGAGCTGACAGATTGCAAAACTCCCTAAGCTGCGACTGCAGCTTCTGCAGCCTCCCCAGAGTGAGAAACACTTGCCCAAAAGAGTGTTGACCGAGCCCCGAAACATTCCAAGGTCTAGGAGGGAACACGACTGCTCTTGGGATAATTGAAGAAAGCCTAGATGTATAAGCCAGCAAATCACAGAGGATTGAACCTGCTCTGGACTACTACAAGAAGTTGGACCAAATCAGCCAATTGTCCAGGTATGGGTGAACACAGATACCCTGTTTGTGCAGGAACACCGCCGCCGCCGCCACTATGACCTTTGAGGAGGTACGAGATACTTTGCCCATGATAAATTGATAGAGTCCACAACTGGAAATGGAAGCTCAGGATAGAGAAGCAGAAGGAACCACTGTTGCTGCTTCTGGATGAGAATATGAAGGTATGCTTTACAGAGGTCCAGGGCCCTTGCCAGACTAATGCAATGACCAACCTGATCATCTCCATGCTTAAGTGAGGCACTCAAAGCTTGGCAGTGTCTACCTTCAGGTCCAAAACGTGTCAGAGAGAGTCTTCTTTTTTGGATACCATGGGGTAGATAAAACAACATCCCTGATCTTGCCCTGCATAGGGCACAGGTACTGCAGAATTTTCTTCTCTATTACCAACCACTTGAGCCAAAGTCAGATGCCACAAAGGAATCCTGAAGAGGCTTTGCAAACTTCAGTGCATATTCCCAACTTAGACTCTCAAGGATCCATTGGCCTAATATATGGGCCCAACCCAGGTAAAAGAACAGAACAGGAGCTGCTCCCAATCAGCTGTACTTTGTAAGAGACCTGACTGATCTCACTGCCAAGGCTTACTGGTTCCAGAGAAAGCCACTGCTGAATCCCAAGAATGCTGGGAACCCAAAAGTGATGACCTTTTTTGGATTTAGGCCTATAAAAAGGCATTAACTCCTATCAGCCTGAGGCCATGTTTCATGCAGAGCCCTGAGGCACTCCTGGGACCTCTCCAGGTAGGGTTCTTCAGGTCCTCCCCAAAAGAGCAATCTACCCTTAAAGGGGAGCTTGCTCAGCTTCAACTTGGAGGCAGCATCGCTGAACAATTCCAGACCCAAAGCCGACATCTGGCTACTATTACCACTGGCATGGACTTGGAGGGCATCACACATCTCACAACAGCTGGATTTGCTGATAACAGCTGGATCCAGTGTAAGAGAACTTGGGTCACTAAGCCTGCAGACGGGCCACTTGAACGCCCAAAGCCAAAGCAGTAAAGGCATTTTGAAAGAGAACTATTTTATTATCATAAGACGACTTCAGCACAGAGCCCCCTTCCACCAGGATGGAAGTGTACTTAGTCACTGTCATACGGAGAGGAATGGCTAGCAGAAAAAAGGGGGTGATAGTGCCTCTGTATAAGTCTTTGGTGCAACCTCATTTGGAGTATAGTGTGCAATTCTGGAGACTGCACCTTCAAAAGGATATAAACAGGATGGAGTCAGTACAAAGGGTGGCTACTAAAATGGTCAGTGGTCTTCATTATAAAGCATATGAGGACAGACTTAAGGATCTTAATATGTACAACTTAGAGGAAAGGCAGAATAGAGGTGATATGACAGACGTTTAAATACCTCTGTGGCATAAATGCACAGGGGGAGAGCCTCTTTCGATTGAAAGCAAGTTCTGCTACTAGGGGACATGGAATGAGGGTGAAAGAGGATAGATTCAGGGGCGACATGCGGAAATATTTCTTTACGGAAAGAGTGGTGGATCCGTGGAATAGTCTCTGGAGGTGGTAGAGATGAGGACAGTATCTGAATTCAAAAAAGCATGGGACAAACACAGAGGATCTCTAAAGGAAAAAAGGGGACTGTTGTAGTTGTTGATATGGAAGGACAGACTAGATAGAAAAATGACGACAGAAAGAGACCACATGGCCTATGTTTCTATTCAACAGAGCAAGCCAAAAAGATGTTCCATCTAATAGTGGGGAAAAGAATACAGCTGAACCTGGACCATAGAACCCCTCAAGCCCAGCTCCAGTGTCTCTCACTTAGAGACCATGAGCTTATGCACAGGGTCAGGGAGTGGGGGGGGGGGGGGGAAGAGAAGCCAAAGAGCATTGCAAAACTTCCAGAAAAATGCCCACTTGAGAAAACGCTAAAGGGGTGGTTTCTGAAATGCATGAGGCCGCCATACTGTCCTGAACAAGGGTGGAAAGATCCCCCCGTGAAATAGATGGATTGCTGACAGATCCTCGCCTTTCATTAGGGGAAATTGCCCTCATCCGCTGACTCACCTCCTGCAGAAAAGTAATCCTCATCTACACCCCAACCAACCTCCAAGTGGGGTAAGGCAGAGCTCCTGGCAAAAAAAGCAGGACGAGAGCTAGCAGAAGAGGCACCAGAGAACTCAGTCTCCCATAAGGGAGGTCAGGGCAACAGGCCCCCATGAGGCAACAGCTATGCAGCTGATAAAGACTGAGAACAGCCTGTGAGCTGTTTCAGGAGCTGCTATTCAAGGCAGCTGAAAAAAACAACCCGTGAGCCTAAGGCTGTGGCTGTCCCACCATGTTTCCCCCTCTGTTGGACAATGCAGCCATCCAAAATGACCATGGTGCCTGCCGGCAGGAAAATAAAAATCAAGGAAAAAAAAGCAGCATACAGGGAGACACAGCAGAGGCGGCAAACATGGCATCAGGCCCTTCGTAGGGGGTCACATACATGCAGAAAATAAATGTGTTCCGAGGCATTACTGCTGTTCTCAGGGCACAAAGACTACAGCCATGAGTTCAAACCACTAGGACTTGCAAGCTGTATGACTCAGCATTGCAGCAGCAAAAGGACTGCAAAAAGGGAAAACCCACAGTAAAAAAGGCAACTCCCGAAAAAGGAAGCCACTCTAGTTGATAGGTTGGCGGGAGAAAACTGAGAAGGGCTGCCCAGCCACCCACAGAAGCCTGGGAAGGCCTGGCTGCCTCAAGGGTTTTTTTTTTTTTTTAACTTTGAAACTGTATTATTGCAAGCAGCAATTGAAAAATTACTAATAGGAAAAAGAAAAAAAATGACTAGCAAGCAGATAGGACAACTATGCAACTCCTGAGGAGGGTGGTCCTCCCTTCCCTCTTGCTGTCCTATCTACTCTCCAGCCCACTAGCACTGCAACCAGTGGGAAACAACACTGAACAAAAGGCAGCTGTCCACTGCATCTCAAAGATAAGGGACAAGGTTACCCAAGCTCCAAGCATAGTTGTGCCTACAGAACTCAAAACACACAGGTCATAGGACCATGGTCTGAGCCAGGGGAGACAGGCCTATCTGCACCAGTCCAGATCATCTTGCCTTCTGCTGGAAGCAGATAATATAGACTTCTCTCAATGCTGCACTAATGGCTATACTAGTGATGACATAACTGAAAGCTGCTCTAGTCTGCCTCCACCTGCTGGTCTACAAGCAGGATTATAAATTAAGATTTCAAAGGATAGATTTTGGTTTAACAGTGACATCTAGGATAAAGATACATTAATCACCACACTTCGTTTCATTTTATTATTTCCAGACCAAATAGAATGTTTGAGTACCTCTCCATTCAAAATATCCAGTCTTTTCCCCTGTATTATCTATGACCTGAAGATAACACAAATAAACACATTACAGAGGGACTGGAAAGCATTTCATTTATTTATTTTATTTAGTGTACATTTGTAACCCGCTGCTTCCAGTGATCAGCAGCGGTGTCTATACATAGGAGGTTTGGCTGTACTGGCCAGGATTAATTTATATACAATGTGATTTGGGGGGGGGGGGATAGAGCACAGCAAGCATAGGGTTACAAGAGCCATGAGCCATGAGATTCCCCACTTGTCATGTCAAATGTTCTTTTTAACCATTACTTTAAACAGATCTACAAACAAAGGTGAGGCTGAAAAATAAAACACACTTAAGAGTTCTGTCCCCTCATCTCCAACAATCCTAATTTAAAGCTCTCCTTTGCTATTTTGGCAGTTTTGGTCCGGAAGAAAATTTTGCTTCATGGACAGGTAGACCTCATCTCTGGTCCAGGAAGCCAGAAAGAGGAGTTTTGTGTGTGTAGTACTATGAGCCATTCCTACTTTTCCTTAGCTTCTTTTTTTTCAGGGAGTAAGTAATTTGACTTGTGCAGGTAAACATATTGGGTCAACCTGTTACGCTTTGCAATCCTTGTTCAAAAGCTCACAACTTTGGCTTGCAGCTGTACAATTATTCACAACCCACCCAATAGCATCTTTTCTCAAGACCCCTGCCAAACTGCCATTGAGTTCTTGTCACTGGTGCTGCTTTCCTCCCACCTACTTTCTTAAATTTCACTCTTTCCCTTCCTTGGCAGAGAAACATAGAAACATGATGACAGAAAAAGACCACATGGCCTATCTAGTCTGTCCTTCCATATCAACAACTACAACAGTCCACTTTTTACCTTTAGAGATCCTCTGTGTTGGTCCCATGCTTTTTTGAATTCAGTTACTGTCCTCATATCTACCACCAACAAAAGAACAGCTAACTGCCATGAAGGCAGGGAAAATACCAGTCCGAAAACGTGGCAGAAATGGTAAAAACAAGCCTTTATTATCCAGGGAATGAGTGGTGCCAAAACCCGACACAGGCCGTGTTTCGTGTGAAACTTCTTCAGGGGTATGGCTCAACTACAAATAAATACATAAAAAATAAAACCAAAAACATATAAAACATATCAATAGTTAATAAAAATAAGATAAAACATAGCAATAAATATCAATGTTATTACGGAACGTCTAAAAACACAACTCAAATAAGAGAACTACTTGACGACCAATAACATAGTTAATACAAATATAAGGTTAAAACTCATAATGAATTATGGATGACAGCAACAAAAATACATCAAAATGCAACAAATTGTATCAACATTGCATATAAATATAAAAGGAACCAACTCAATAAATAATTAAAATACATAACTGACATAAAAATACATAATAAAGCAATGTGAATACACCAAATATTAAATAATAATCAATACATACAGTAGAGATAAAAAAGTAATAAAAGCTTCGGGGAGGATGTTTTGGAGAAATTAATATCCCAAGAACAACCTGTTGATTGTAATGATGAAAGTGACAATGCATAGTCCCTATGGGAAGATACAGTACGTCTTACGCAGAAGCTAGTCAAAGAAGAATTACACGCAGCCTACCTCCTTGAATGCTGTAAATCTAAAATCATACCACGGGGTTTGAGGATGAATAAGGCTCCAGGACTTTATCAAAGCGAACAAGGTTTTGTGAACTGCTGGAACGCTATACTTAATAAGTGCTCACTTGACTTAATGATTCTGCTTATTACTACAGCAAACAAGAAGTCTGAGCTCTATAAGGTTGAATTAGACGAAAAATTGAGTGATTTAAAAAAATGTGACAGTAACTTTGATCAAATGCATACAGATCATATGAGAAATATGGCTGATTTTAAGAAGGAAATTAAGAATAAAAAAATGGAGAAATTTAGGAGAGATGAGGAGGACTACAGAGTAGGATATGTCTATCATTGGTGTAGAAAAACTGAAAATGATCTGATTTGGATTAAGAGGAAATCCACTTTTTTTGATTGTAGAGATAATGTAACAGAAGAATCCAATGTAACCAATCCTATAGAACCTAAAAAGAAAAGGAGCAGGAGTGAATCAGTAGATAATCCAGATGCATCGGCATCATTATTTTCCACTCAAAAAGATAAACCAGATCCTCATAAAGAAAGAGGTAGAGAAAGGAATAAACATTTTTTAAACATGGACCTTTTATGGAAGGGAGGTGGTCGGAACTCGTCCCGTTCACGCCCTCCGCCCCACACTCCCGAAAAAGATTTCAATCAACAATTGGACAGGAAACACAACGAGCACTATCAATACAGGGGCCAGCCATGGGGACGGGGCCGCAGACGAGGGAGAGGCAACTGGACAACAGATCTTTCACACGAGAGGAGGTTTTGAAACAATGTAATTAATATCTCTAAACATCCTCTCACCCCTGACGAAGTGTCCGTTTTAAGCAAAGGGTTGTCCTTTGTCCCTATCCATAGATATGACCCTTTTCAGGTTCAAGTTGATTTGTACAAATTTTTTAGAAAGATACGTATTCGGCATTTTTTTGAGAATCAAGTTCAATCTGTGCCTAACATTTCCATTGTTAAGAAAAAATCATGTTGGATCCCTCCAGCGCAATCAGATCTGCTCATTGAGGCTTTTGAGCGAGTTGTTACACAACAAGTGGATAAGATTGTAGATGATGGGAAATTACCATTTCATAATTTAACACTAGGTGAGAAACGGGCCATAGTATCTTTACAAAAAAATGCCGGTATTATCATCAAGCCTGCAGACAAAGGGGGAGCAGTAGTCGTTTTAGACACACAACAATACATTCAAGAAGTCAATAGAGAGCTCAGTGATAAATCATTTTATCTTCGATTGTATGATGATCCAACAGAAAATCTCAAGACTACTATTGATAGTTTAGTTCTTACTGCCTATGAGATAGGGCACATTACTGAGAAAGAAAAACAATTTTTAATTGTCGATAAACCCATCATTCCAACTATATATATAATTCCAAAAATCCATAAGTCTATGGATAATCCACCTGGCCGTCCGATCATATCGGCCATAGGATCTCTCCTAGAACCGCTTTCTCAATTCATTGACATTTTTTTACGACCGTTTTACAGATGTGGTCATATGTGTGGGATTCCTCTCATGCAATAGAGATTTTTTCTTCTTTCAAAATCTTGATTCAGATGTGTTGTTAGTGACGTTAGATGTGGAATCACTCTATACAAATATTCCTCAAATGCAAGCGTTGGAGATTGAGTATTTTCTTACTATTAGACAAGAACACAAAAGGATTCCCACAACGTTTGTTAGCTTTGGCTAAAATTGCGCTGTGTAATAATTTCTTCTGTTTCAGAGATCTATTTTATCAGCAAATAAAAGGGGTGGCCATGGGTTCTTCCATAGCACCGGATATTGTAAGTTTATATATGTTTCATTTTGAAGAACAGTTTTTAAAGGAATATGTATTTAAAGAGGAGGTTCTCCTATGGATCCGCTATATAGATGACATCTTTATACTTTGGAAGGGGACAGTAGAACGTTTATCTGAGTTTAATATATGGATTAATGCTTTAGATACACATTTACGATTTCAGCTTCCTTATGACCACATACAGATACCATATTTAGACCTTTTGGTGAAAAAAGAAGGAAATAAACTTATTACAACGTTATACAGGAAACCTAGTGACAGGAACCAATTGTTACACTATACTAGTTTTCATAATCCAGCTTTGAAAAATAATCTTCCAGTTAGTCAATTTCTTAGGGTAAAAAGAGTATGCACAATGCAACAAGAATTTGAAAATCAAGCTAAAAACATGATTAAAAGATTTGAAACACGACAGTACCCCAGCCGTCATATTCATAGGGCATATGTAAGGGCACATGACACCCCTCGGGACACTCTTTTGAGATTAAAACCTAAAAAAGAACAAACTAGTTTGGTGTGTCCACTCTTATATTCTTTACAATCACATAAGATTATTACAATACTTAAGAAGGAATGGCACCTAATACAGAATATTCCAGGATTTCAAGATACTCAATTTATAGTCGCACACAAAAGAAACATTAATCTTCGAAATCTGCTTGTCCCCTCAGCTCTATCCGAACGGAAAGTACTATCACAATTTAAAGGACAATATCAGTGTGGCCGGTGCTCCGTTTGTTTGCACACTCTTCCAGTCAGAGATTGTTTTGTTCATCCTGATACGCAGAAAAAGTTTTCTCTCAAAGATTTTGCCAACTGTGAAACATCAAATGTGATTTATGTAATCCAATGTCCTTGTAGGAAGCTCTATGTGGGAAAAACTAATCGGAGTGTACGTACAAGGATTATTGAGCACAAGAGTTGTATTAGAAGGAAGTTGGAAGACAAACCTTTAGTGTCTCACTGGCTACAATTGGGGCATAAAGTAATGGATATTAAATTTTTCGTTATAAAAAAGGTGCAACAGAATTGGAGAGGTGGAGATATAGAAAAAACCACTTTGCGATTGGAACAGAAATATATATTTCTCCTCAATTCTATGGTTCCACATGGTCTCAATCTGGAGAGAGATTTGTCTGTTTTTTTATGATTTAATTTTTTACAATCATTTGTATTATGTAACATTTTTTCAATAGTTTGGTTTTTACATCTGGGGTACCCTAGATTGTGTGTTTAAGCCTCCTATGTCTATTTCCCATATGATTCATTATAATCTTGTCATTTTACATTCAGTTTCCACTTGGTTTTTTCCCTTTCTTTATTAACATCTGCAATGCATGCTTTGGCTGGCTTGTCTGCCACAGCATTTGCTATGATATATTTTTTATAACAACATTTTTCTTGTGTAGGGGCTTTATTATATCATTCACACGAAGCCCTTGGTTTCTTTTAAATTCTTATGCCGAATGCTGAGCGTCTATGCTGGCTATGTCATAAAAAGTTTGGACTTCTGCCACCCACGGTTCAGATTTTTTAGGTTGTGTGGTTGTGGCTCCCCTTTTTTATATGCCCTGACACAAGGTTATTATTTTACATTTACTTTGTAATTTTTGATTTTTTTCACATTGGTTAATCTTTGTAGTGTTATGAGATAGCTTCATATGTTTTCGTCATCTTGCACTTTTCCTTACAGCTCCTCCCCCTTTTTAGCAACATTCACTGCGCATGCTTCGGCGTTTTCTTTAGTATGACAGATGCTCTGACACGCTTTGGATGTTTTTCCACGGTTTGGAAGGTTCCTGGTTTTGGAAAGTCTTCTTAATTGTAAGTGTTGTTCATCTTTTATCTTTATACAACTTGTCCAATTTTCCGGTTTGGTATTCTGTATTCATGTGAGCTATAGTGGGTTCATAGCGCAATTATATGGCAATCCCAGCGTTTTTTATTTTTGGTTTAAAGCTATAACATGACTATTTCCTTTTGCACTAGCTTCTCTTGGATTTTTTATTCATTTGGTTTTATTTCTTTCGAACCTTAAAGCCGAAGTTACATTTGCTGGGCTTTACAAGTTTGTCGGCAGTTTCATTTGCTTCATATATAGAGTTGGATAGTTTCTTATCCGTGGGAGCTATCAATACAGAGACAATATATGCCTAAGGTGCAGTTTTTTAAAACTATAGTGCTCTTACTGGTGATACTACGTTCGTCATCATTTTAATTTTCTTTGCCCATATAACAAGCATAGTTCTTCAATTATGATGAGTCCGCTGCTCCATGCCTAAGGTGCAGTTTTTAAAGTTATAGTGCCTCTACTGGTGATATTATGTTCGTCATCAATTTAATTCCCTTTGCACATATAATAAGCATAGTTCTTCAATTATGATAGAAGTGTCCCCTGCCCCATGGTTTCTATTTAATATTTAAACGCGCTATTAGCGCAGCACATGCTCACGATTATCGTTGGAGACCTTTCTCCCCCCGGTTTTTCACTGTTAGTTTGTCATAAGATTTAATATATGGTTTTAATTTTTAATTACCTATTTATTTATTTTTTAAGGCACGTGATCCTTCAGATCCTATCCCTAAATGGGTTTATTCAGTCAACATAAGGTTTAAGTGGTAGGTTCAATGTTTCCTGTCCTCCATCTCTGCAGACTTTAATTGTCTACTACTGGCCTCCTCCTGCTCCCCCTCTTCTTTTTTTGACTCTGTAGTCCTCCTCTGTAATAATATTTGGTATACATATAATTTTTACTTTATCTTTATATTTTTATTTTTGATACACGTGACATGTTATATTTATGATTATAGTTTTTAACTGTTATATGTTCCTATTAGTCCTCTCCTATGGGTTCCCCCCCTTTATTCTTTATTCTTTTTATTACTTTATCTCTACTGTATTTATTATTTAATATTTGGTGTATTCACATTGCTTTATTATGTATGTTTATGTCAGTTATGTATTTTAATTATTTATTGAGTTGGTTCCTTTTATATTTATATGCAATGTTGATACAATTTGTTGCATTTTGATGTATTTTTGTTGCTGTCATCCATAATTCATTATGAGTTTTAACCTTATATTTGTATTAACTATGTTATTGGTCGTCAAGTAGTTCTCTTATTTGAGTTGTGTTTTTAGACGTTCCGTAATAACATTGATATTTATTGCTATGTTTTATCTTATTTTTATTAACTATTGTGACATAGTGGGTCCTTCCAGCCCGTTAGATGAGGCTAAAAAGCCTGGTGCTACCATTCAGGGAATGAGTCACGAGCTAATGCAGGACACCTGCTAGGGGGTGGAGTTGAGCATTGCCCTAGAATTCACCCTGATAAAGAGAGTTCAGTTGAGCTTATGGAGTTAAAAGAAGGAGAAGAAGGGTTTGGAGAAGAAGGAGAAGTGGATGAGGCATGTGTGCTGGATAAGGAAGCTAATGAGAGCTACGGTGAAGACAGCAGTGCCAGGAAAAGCCAGAGTCTCTGTGGAAGGGTGAGACAGAGTCTTTCTTCAGGAAAAGAAAAGAAACCCCAAGGGAAAGATATAATAAGGGCAGAGTGGATTACCTGCAGTATCCAGGGGAACACAGAAGTGAAAGGAAGCTAGTAAGGCAAGTGAAATCTTCTGTGCAAGGCTTAGGTTGGGAACCTACAGCCAGTCCAAAGCCACAAAGAAAACCTCCACCAGCTAGGCTAAAAGGTAAGCCAAAAGGCTGGTATAATAATACTTAGTGACTGTATTTACCCAGAGGGTTGGAGCTGGGAAGAGAATACCTGTGCTGATAACGTTTGTGAAAGCCAGTATTTAACTCAAGAATATCAGGTGAAACCTGAAGCAGTTAGAAAGGGCATGGCATCAGGAGTGCCGTTACAAACATTTCCTTCTAGCCAGGAAGAGTTAATGGACTTTGAACCTGAGTGTGTGAATATTGATGAAGATATCATGGACTGTACGATATCGCTGGCTAATGAAATAATCTCATTACGCTGAAGGCATGTTTTGAAAGAGAAAGTACAGCACTACTAGCATTGGGAAGCAGAGAGCTGTGAAGAAACAGCATTGTTATGTTGGAATGCTAGTTATCAACCTGTTTATTGCTGAAGTAAGCCTTTTCTGTTAAAGAACCTTTGTTTTGTCCTTATGCCAGTAAATACCTGGTTTGTGTTACTTTGTTCATGGTGAAATCCACCCCGGGAGGGGAAATAAATCCTTTGGTTGCTTAAACCACTTTTCCACAACTGCTCCTCATTGATTCAGTGAAGGGATTACATTTCCCAAAAAAGCCCAGCTTCAGGATTTGTAAAGTAGCTGCTTCAGTGGGGAAGACCCACTCACTTAACCTCTACACACTTATATACGGGGGTTTAAGGAGAGCTGGTGACACTATTGATATGTTTTCTATGTTTTTGGTTTTATTTTTTATGTATTTATTTGTAGTTGAGCCATACCCCTGAAGAGGTTTCACACGAAATACGGCCTGTGTCGGGTTTTGGCACCACTCATTCCCTGGATAATAAAGGCTTGTTTTTACCCTTTCTGCCACGTTTTCGGACTGGTATTTTCTCATCTCTACCACCTCCACTGGGAGACTATTCCATGGATCCACTACTCTTTCCGTAAAGAAATATTTCCGCATATCTCCCTTCAAAACAGAGGCCAACACACTGGTGAAGAGAAGTGGCTTTCAAATCTTGTCCATATTTCCTCACTGTGTGCATGGGCGTGTGAGAGGGAGAGTGAAAGTAAGAGCAAGGAGGGGATTCGGTTCAGGAGGCTCCCTTTCTCCATGGGCAGCAGGGGCCTCTATGGTTGTGGCTGTTGCGGTGCAAAACCGTTGCCCCATTGAAAGCGCAGCAACCCTGCTGAAGCCTAGGACTGCAGTCCATGACAGAGAAGAGAGTTGCCTGGAGCCGAGGGTAAGAGAGCATGTGGGGAGGGGAAAGGCTGGGTATGTTGTTGTGGCCTTTGTTTGTTTGTCTCTTACATAAGGTGGGCCGCTGTGGCCAGCTGGATGTGTGCATGTATCTGCATGCTCTGTGGTCTTGGCCTCTGGATACCTTAGGGCTGAGGGTCAGCAGGACCTGGGGCTAAGGCTAAGGCTCGGGGGTTAGTTGCAGTGTATCAAGAAACACTTATTCACTCATCGAAGTTTAAAGGGATGAAATTGATTTGAGAATGGGGCAAATGTGTTCTGGTTCAAACACCCAAGCCCACCAACACATGCTCTTTAATGATGTTTTGGGATGCTCCTCTTGTGTACTGAAGTTCCTGCATTGGGTGGGTGGATCCAGGTATTTTTGTGCTGGTGTCAACAGCTTGAAAGATTTTATGACGTTTATCACTAGGTTTATTTTGTTATTCCTACATTATCAGAGCCACACATGGGCATCAGAACAAGGGGCTCTCAGCTGTTGCTAGCATCAGCCCTGTTCTACCTGCCCAGCACCTCTAATTTAATTGCAGAACAGTGGAATCATGTTTTTCGTTGCCACAGCTCTGCTTAAGAACATATACTATACTGGGTCAGACCAAGGTCCATCAAGCCCAGTATCCTGTTTCCAACAGTGGCTAATCTAGGTCATAAGTACCTAGCAGTTTCCCCAAAAGACACAGGTTCCTCAATGCTTATTCTACACCAACTTTGGCTGCCGGCACCACTGAAGGAATTTAAATCACAAAGCAGCTACTTCCTGTATTACATGAGAAATAGTAAGTAGAGACCACAGCTGGTGCAGGACAGGCAGAGTGGTGTGCAGTGGATTTAGATATGCTGATAAGGTAGGGGGAAATTAGACATGTTGGGAAACAGACTGGGAGAAGGAAGAAGATTCTAAGGGGTCAAGATGGGAGAAAGTCTGATTCTGGGCATAATAGAAAAAACTCATACTGAGATAACAAAAGGGAGTTGATGCTGAGGACAGGTGGGAGAAGGGAACTGATGGCTGGGAGAAGGATCTGATGCGGTTAGGAGAGAAGGGCTCAGCGCTAACAGAGAGGCTGGGGATGGATGAAAGGGCAAAACTAAGGGATGGCATTGGGAGAAAGAGTATAATACTTGGCTGAGGGAAGGGGGTAAGAGGCTAAGGCTGAGGAGTGGGAGGTAGGAGAAGAGAGATAGGGCTTGAGAATAAGTCTGATGTTGGGGCCGAGAAGGGGGACTGTGGTGTATCGGTCAGTGGGCAATGGACAGAGGCCAAGGCTGTGTGGGGGAGAGGGGGTACGTATAAACAAATGAATATTCCAATTGTATGCAAGTCTGGTTTCTAGATTTTTGATCTGGCTCCTACATCCTAAGAAAATCTGTCGAGGCCTGCCCCTTACAATGCCCTGTGAAAAGTACTCCTAACATCCCTAGGCCTATCTTCTAAGAGCTTTTGAGGGCAAGCCTCTCCAACTTCCCCAGGTACTTCTCAATGGCTAACCTACCCTTAAAAAGGAATGTGCTCAGTGATAACTTGGAGTCAACCAATTGCGGAACCAAAGCCACCTCCTAGCCATCATTACCACTGCTATGGATTTGGAAGAGCTCCTTGATCAAATCATGCAGAGCACTGCCCACATACAGTTGTAGTCAACATTGGCACCCTTGCATTTTAGGTATGTTATGTACAATATCCTGAGAAATAACTGGAAATAGTCCAACTATATGTCATCATAATACTGTAAGGTGAAATTAGGTCCTACCTGATAATGGCCTTTCCTTGAGTCCTTCCAGTCCAGTCACGTGGGTTGTTAGCTCCTACTAGCAGCTGGAGAGCAAGCATGTCAAAACCTTTGTGATGTCACCATAGAAGAGCCCCTGCACCTCCTTCCATGGGCAGACTCCCGAACAAGTAACAAGAATCATTACAGTATACACTAACTATAAGATTTCTTTTTCATGTTTATTTGGACTCATGCAGACGTAACCGTTAAGTGAACTATATACAACTAGTCAAAAAGAGATGTAAATCACTTCTGTACTGATAGGAATGAACACCACATCCCCGACCCCCAACGCAACACGGCCACCGACAACAGCCCAGGCTTGCCGCAAACCAAACTACAGGGGTGGGTCATGGCCTGGACTGGAGGGACTCAAGGAAAGGCCATTATCAGGTCGGACCTAATTTCATCTTTCTTATAATCCCTCCAATCCAGTCCAGATGCGTCGGATGCACCAAAGCAGGCCGATTCATTTGGAATTCCAAAACCACTTTGGGCAAAAAGAAAGGGACTGGCCTTAAAACTGCCTTTCTCCTTAGAGATGAGAAGAAAGAGTTCCCTACACAACACTGCTTGAAGCTTGGAAATAATGTCTGGCTAAGCAGATAGCCAACAAGAACAATATTTTCAGTGTGAGGTCTTTCGAAGTTGCATGAGACAACTGCTTAAAGGGAGGCCCCAGCAGGTCTGAAAGCACCTGGTTGAGGTCCCATGGCAGTACAAACAGACACACCAGAAGGCACAGCTGTTTAATGGCCCTAAGGAAGCAAGCATCAGGGTGAACCACCAAGGAAATGTCTTGCACTCTGCTGCAGTAGCACGTCAGGATGGCTACTTGCAACCGCAGAGAATTCAGAGTGAGACCCTTCGAGACCAGCTTGCAAAAATGCCAGAATTTATTTATTTTACAGGTTTTTTTATACTGTTTTATCATCATTTCAGTCAAAGCGGTTTACAATGTAACTTAAACCTAGTAATGTACATTAAAACAGGGACATTGATAACCAATGTTCAGAACCAATGCCACCAGTGTTCCAATCCCCCTGTCAGCACACCAGTCCTCAAAACACTCGCCCCACACACACACACACACACACACAAAAAGAGGGACATAGAGTGTTTCCAGGCCTTGAGCAAGGTAGCTATGACCGGTGCCGAATAGCCTTTTTTCAACCTAGCCCTCTCAAAAGCCATGTTGTAAGCAAGAATCGATCCACTTGAGACATGAGAATAGGACCCTGCGAGAATAGATGGTACCTCTGAGGAAGCCACCATGGGTCCACTACTAACAGATGCCACAGATCTGCATACCACAGTCTCCCCGGCAGGTCTGGTACTATCAATGTCACTAGAACTCGGTAAGTCTCTATTTTGCACAGAAGATGACATATGAGGGCCCACTGAGGAAAGACAGGAGCTGCCTCGGTGGCCAGTGTTGAACTAGGGCATCCAGCCCCTCAGACATTTGCTCCCTGCAATGGCTGTAGAAATGACTCGCATTGGCATTCTCAAAGGTCATCATTAGGTCCATAACTGGTTCGCTCCAGAGAAGAACAACATTGCAAAATACTGCCTGGTTCAGGGTCTATTCCCCTGAATCCAGACAGTGCTGACTGAGGAAATCCACCTGAATGTTTTCTCTCCTGGCTACATTCACCGCAGACAGCGCTAGGAGGTTGTTCTGCACCCATAGGAGCAACGGTCAAACCTCTGCGCCAGGGCCATGCTTCTCGTGCTGTTCTGGTGACTGATGTAGCATTAATCGAAGCAGAATCTCACCACTTTGCAATGAATCACAGAATGGAAGGACTGCAGTGCAAGGAACACTGCTTGCATCTCCAAGAGTCCAAAACCTGTGACTGACAGTGGGCCCCCCAAGGGAACAGACTTGCATCCATGGTCACCAGAATCCAGTCGGGGACCTCCAACAGCACCCCTGCAAGCAGATTTGCAGGCAGCAGTCACCAACGATAATGCAGGCGAGTATCGAGAGGACAAACCATTGCTTCGTTAAGAGGTGTTTCTGAGGGGACCAATGCAACACAACAGGGTGCTCTGAAGCAGTGGCATATACTGTAGGCCCACAGGACGACCTCCAGCATTGCCACCATCAAACCCAGAAGATAAAGACAGTAACAGGCCGACTATTTCACCCACAGTGTTTATATAATTTTTGTAGTTTACTAAAGTTTGGCAGCTCTTATTTTTTTATTTTTTCTTTGGTTAGCATTTGCAGCATTGTTTTTAGATTTTTGTTATAACTTTATTTTTCAATTCAATATATTCCTTTGGTTGAGAACATAAGAAATGCCATACTGGGTCAGACCAAGGTCCATCAAGCCCAGTATCCTGTTTCCAACAGTGGCCAATCCAGGTCACAAGTACCTGGCAGTCCACAGCTTCCACAATGCTCATCCTGCTGTTAGCAGTGGTTTTCCTGGGTCCTCTAACAATGGTTTATGGCCCTTTCCTCCAGAACTTGTCCAAACCTTTTTTTAAGCTAAGATACACTAACATCGGAGGAGTCTCTTAGCTAAGATGGTGGCAACTGCCGTTTCCGAGTGAGAGCGTTTTTTCTCTTGTTACCCGAATGGGACGGAAACGTAAAGGCAAGGGGGGGGACTTTGTCCTCTCAATCTCCACCTACCTCTACGCCGATTACCTCAGGTCCGATGGATACCTTTGTTCAGTGCTCAAACCGGACTGTGACTGATTTAGGGGAGGAATCCCGAGCTGTGATATCGCCAGAGTCTGGAGGCTCGGCTTTTACTTCGGGTCTATCTCTCTCCCCTGTGAGTCCAGCACCTAAGGTTTCCCGCGCCCTGTCCCTTCTGGAAGGATTCCTGGAGCTCGGCTCACACCCGAAGTTGGCGGAAGCTGATGGCTCGATTGGACCAGGAATAGAGGCGCGGCTGCCTTGCAGGATTGGAATTCCTGCGGCGACTATACCTGTTTTTCCATCGGTGCCGAGTGAAGGGGATTCCACAGGTCAGAAGTTACCTGTGGTGGATCGAGGGCAGGTGCCTATGGCAGATATGGCAGCTGGTGTAAAGAGAACTGATTCGGGTTTACCGTTTTCTCTTCGGAGGCCGGAAAGTTTTATTCTTGAATCGATCTGGCAGGCGATTCTTTCTCTTGGGGAGGCCTTGGTGCCACGGGTAATCTCTTTGGAGCAGAAAGTGAATACTACCTGTTTGGCTACGGAAAGTTTGGAGCAGAAAGTTTCAGTTTTGCAACCTGAGATGGCAGAAATGCAACGGAAGTTGGCAGGTTTGGAAGAACAGTCGGATGCTTTTCGGAAAAACTTTTCCTCCACTCAAGCTAAGTTGGAACATTTGGATAACCTTGCTAGAATGAATAATTTGCGTTTAATTAATTTTCCTAGAATTTCTTCTGTATCTCCTAGTGATATGTTTAAACGGTATTTAAATGAGGTGTTGGGGGTTTCTTCCGAATTAATCCCGCCACTGGTGAGGGCTTATTATTTACCTAAAGCTAAATTGTCCACTGATATGGGTCAGAAGGGGGTTGATTTGGTACAATGTAATATACTGAATGTAACTGACCTACTGGAAAAATCTGTGGAGGAGACTCCTGTTCCCTCTACATTGTTGGTTACCTTTGCTTTGTTATCTGACAGAGAGTGGGTGCTAAGGCTTTTTTTCAGGAAAAGAAAATTGCCTTTTAAAAGGGTTAGCGGTAAGAATTTATCCGGATCTGGCTAGGGATACACAACGGCGTCGGAGAGAGTTTCTCTTGTTACGTCCTGGTATCCTTCAGCTGGGAGGGGTCTGTTTTCTCAAATATCCTTGTAAGTGTTTGGTAAAATATAAAACTGTTTCCTATATTTTTTATGACCCATCCCAACTTACAGCTTTCATTAATGCTAAGCGGTTAGAGTCCTCTGTTATTCCCTCACTTGATCTCACATAATAGTACTGTCACGGGTGGACGGCTTGCACTTAATTTACCTATATTGTCGTTTGTATAATATTTGATTTTGATTTCACTCCCCTCTCTATTGTGGGCTAGTGTAGAAGATATTTCCTATTCTCTCGAGAGATTTCCTTTTTGTTATGTACGAATCATGTTTAATTACTGCTGTATCTTCCTTTTTCCTCAAGAAATGCTGTTGTTGGCTCTCTTGTTTCATTATTGTAAAATTTCAAAAAAAAAAAAAAAAAAAAGATACACTAACAACTTTTAATACATCCTCCGGTAACTAATTCCAGAGTATGATTACGCATTGAGTGAAAAAATATTTCCTCTTATTAGTCTTAAAAGGGATAAATTGTAGCTTCATTAAGTGTCCTCTCGTCATAGAAACAGGACAGCAGAAAAAGACCACATAGTCTATCTATGCCCTTCCATATCAACCACTACAACAGTCCCCTTTTTTCCTTTAACCTGTTCCACTCATAGTAACATAGTATATAAAGGCAGATAAAGACCAGTATGGTCCATCTAGTCTGCCCAGCAAGGCGGCAAGAACAGGTGCACCTGCCACTCCGTGCAGGTCACCCCTCCCCATGCCTTTGTTTAGGGATGTACCCACCGCTGTGTAGGTCACCCCTATTTGCTCAGATATAAGAGATAGTTATGCTTATTTTGATTTTATCTTATTGCTATAAAAAGGCATTCACTATGTCTGTCCCATGCCATTTTGAATTCTGTCACTGTGTTTGCCCCCACCATTAACATCGGGAGGACATTCCAAGCATCCACCACCCTTTCAGTGAAAAAGTATTTCCTGACAATGTCTTTCATTAATTTATAGACTTCTACCATATCACCCCTCAGCCTTCTCTTTTCCAAGTTGAAGAGCTCTAACCTTTTAAGCATTTCCACAGAGGGATATCCTTCCATCCCCTTTACTATTTTGGTGGCTCTTCTCTGTATCTTTTCTAACTCTGCTATATCTTTTTTAAGATACAGCGAACAGAATAGCACACAATATTCAAGGTACAGTTGCACCATGGAATTATACAGAGACATTATAATATCCTTGGGTTCTATTCTCCATTCCTTTCCTTATCATTTCTAGAATTCTATTAGCTTTCTTGGCTACTACTGCACACTAGACAGAAGGTTTCAATGTATCATCCACAATGACGCCTAAATCTTTTTCCTGGGTGGTGGCTTCTAAGGTGGTATCTTGCATCATGTAACCAAAGTTTGGGTTGTTCTTTCCTAGGTGCACAACTTTGCACTTGTCCACATTAAATTTCATCTGCTATTTGGATGCCCAGTCTTCCAGTTTATCAAAGTCCTCTTGCAATTTTTCACAATCCTCTTGGGTTTTAACAACTTTGAAAAATTTTGTATCTGCAAATTTGATCACTTTACTCATTCCCATTTTCAGTTCATTTATGAATATGTTAAAAACAGCTGGCCCAGCACAGATCCCCGGGGCACTCCACTATTTAGATTTCTCTGTTGAGAAAATTGGCCATTTAGCCCTACTCTCTTCCTTCTATCTTTTAACCAGTTTCTGATTCACAATACTACACTGCCTCCTATCCCATGACTTTTTAATTTCGTCAAAAGTCTCATGAGGATGAGGGATCTTATCAAAAGCTTTCTGAAAGTCCAGATAGACAAAGGTGAGCCGGTTGATATACAGTAGTGTATCTGTTTTACACCCTAAAAACAAAACAAAAAAAAAAACACCACACACACAGATTAGTAAGAGAAAATTTTCTTGGTTAAATCCATGTTGGCTTTCTCCCATTAAACCATGACTATATACATTATTTATACTATATACAAAATTTAAAGCCATCCTTACAGGCTTCAGGGGCTGAACCTGTGGGTTAAAAGCATCTGCTGCAATGGCTGCATGTGGGCTCTTGCCCATGGCATGAGATCCAAGGCCGCCACCATGGACCACAGGAGCTGCAGGTAGAATCACGCTGCCGGCGCCACCTTGCTGAGGAGTCACGTCACTTGACCTTGGATCTTGCAGATCTGCTCTCCGGGAGCAACACCCATCTGATCCTGGTATCGAAGCACACCCCCAGATACACCAACGTCTGCACAGGCTGAAGCTGGCTCCTGCTGAGGTAGACCACCCAACCCAGGCTCTGCAACATTGCATTACATGCCCTGTGGCGGCGGCAGATTCCTCCACTGATCTGCCCTGATAAGCCAATCATCCAAATATGGATGCACCAGAACTCTCTCCTGGCACAACGCTGCTGCCGCTGCCACCATCACCTTGATGAAGGTGCGTGGAGTGGTGGCCAACCCAAAGGGCAGGGTGCAAAACTGGTAATGTCCCATTGGCACCGCAAAGCATAGGAAACGCTGGTGCTTGGGCCACATCGGAATATGCAGGTAAGCCTCCGTAAGACCCAGTGCCGTCAGAAACCCCCCTTGGCAAACCGCCAAAATAACCAATTGAAGAGTCTCCATCTGAAAATGGGACATCCGCAGCGCCTGATTGACGTACTTGAGGTCCAGTATGGGACAGAAGCCGCCCTCCTTCTTCAGGACCACAAAGTAAATGGAGCATTTACTGGACCCACACTGGTCTGTTGGCACAGGGACCACTGTCCCCAGCTGCGGCAACCTGCGTAGGGTGAGGCAAACCGCCTCCGCCAGCACATGACAAAGCAAATTGACAAATGCGTCTCTCAGGGGCCTGGCGAACTCGAGGGCACATACCACTCACAGATTATCTGCAAAACCCAGAGATCGGTGGTAATTGAGGCCCAGGTGGTGTAAAAACGTAAGCAACCTCCTATCTCCAACACCGCTGGAGCCCCACTGGCTTCATTGGGGCTTCTTATTGTGAGCCAACGAGGCAGGGAAGAACCCTCATCCGGCTCTATGAAAGGACTGACCACGTCCCCCATACCGACCTCTTGGGTAGGACCTGAAACGTGCCCCCTTGAACCTCTGTGCATCCCAAGTCTGCCCCTTCAGGGGGGCCCCCTGCTTAGAACCCTTCTTATCCTCCAAGAGACATCCCCCTTTGAGTCCCCCAAGTCCTTCACGATCTTCTCCAGAGCCTCCCCCCAAAGAGCAGCTTACCCTTAAAGGGCAGCCTACTCTGGATTTGGAGGAAGCATCTGCCGACCAGTTCCGAAGCCAGAGAAACCATCATGCTTCCACCACCGACACCATTGTCTTAGAGGCCACCCTGACCAGATCATAAAAGGCATCCGCCAGGTAGGCTGAAGCAGACTCCAGTCTGCAGCCGAAGCCCCAGCTTCCGTGGCCTTGAGCCCGTCTCCACCAGATGCACGCCCTAGACACATAGGACCCATAGATTGCTGGGTTTATGGAAACTTCGCCCCCCACATTTCACCCCCGAGGAAACATCGCCCCTCACTTTTCGCCCCTGCACATCTCGCCCCTGGGAAAATTCATCCCCACACATTTCGCCCCCGAAGTAGACAAACTTATTCAGAATATTACCATAGTTCATGTTTTAGCAACACCTTCGTTTGCGAAGGCGCTAACTGAAGGACGTTGGCGCCCAACACAATCCAATTTGCACACGCCTAATTGGCTAATTTTTCATGTTTTTTCTATTTTTGCACAAAATTTATGTTTGTACGTTGCGCAAATATTGAATTTTTTTGTTGCACAGCATTATCCTGGATCCACCACTGAAAGAAAATTACCGTTTAAAATTCAAAATTATACAAAATGCCTCGTAAGTAAACAATCAAGTTCCTGTTGTCAAAATCTTGAATACGTCGAACTCTAACAGAAATTGACAGATATTTTTTGTTTCTCCTATTGTTTGGGTTTCCTGCAACCAGTTGAGCAATTTCGTAGTCATGCAAACCTTGCTGCCTTTTCAAGCACTGGATAAAACGGTATAAATTGGGGTAGAGCATGCCACAGGTTTCTTGGAAGCTACGATGCCACCCTTCGATATCACTGTTTGTTCTGTGCCGACTGTCCAGAGTTCTTTGGTATACGTTCCAGAAATGTGTAGGAAATGGAGGCATTTGACGACCACGACGCTGCCTTCTTCCGATGTATGTATCTTCAAAATAATTGGCAAAAAGCATCGCTTCAGCAGGAAAAAAATCAGGGTTTTCTGTTAATTCTTCGAAGTCATCAACCACGTTTTCGGGAGGGACACGGATTGAAACAAGCGAGTCCATGTGTGTGATATAAAGAATTGGATATACTGACTGCAGATATTCACTTCACCCTTATATACACGTCTGACGATCTTGGCAACCAATAGGCTGCAAAACTTTCCCCGCCATCATTTATGATTGGCTGATCATCGGCAACAAGAGATAAAACAATAACTGCACAATGTCAACTGTATTAGAACTTCGGGGGCGAAATTTCCCGGGGGCGAAATGTGCAGGGGCAAAATTTCCCGGGGGCGAAATGTGAGGGGCGAAGTTTCTGTACCCCGATTGCTGTCTGTAGAGCCAGGGCACTGGATTCATAGACCTGCTTCAGCAGCGCCTCCAACCTGCGATCCTGCAGGTCCTTCAGTGCAGAGCCCTCCTCCACAGGAATGATGGTCTTTTTGGTTACCGCCGCTACCAAGGCATCCACCTTAGGCAGCTTCAGGAAGTCCTTTTCCTCCTGCAGAATGGGATATAAACGCCCCATCGCCCGACCCCCTCGCAAGGTCACTTCCTGGAATTCCCACTCCATCAACTTCTTGATGACTCTGTGCATGGGGAAGCACACCTATGCCCCTCCGAACTCCTGCAGTAGAGGATCCTCCAGCGGCTCCTCCACCATCGCCTGCGGAGCCGCAATATTCAGGGCAGCAAGAGTCTGGCCTATGAGAACCGCTAGCTACTCCTTATGAAAGGCCTTGAGCAAGTTTGGATCATTGGGGTCATCCCCTATGGCAATCTCTCCCTCTTCCAAGTCCCGAGGGATAGGCTCTCCCCAGAGGTTAGAGGGCCCTTGCCCCAGTCCTCTGATGCCTCCAAAGCCGGTGGGTCAGGGGCCAGCCATGTCTCCCCTCCCCCCTGCTCCTCTTCACTTGATCCACCCCCCCCCCCCCCCAAGGAACTCCTCCCCAGCTAGAGTCTGGTTTCCGGAGAGTGTCTGTGGGAAACCCCCCTACCTGGCCCCACTGCCTCTTTAAACAATAAGCTCTAGGGAACGCCAAAATAAAACTTTGCAGAGAAGAACGCCTCCATCCCAGCCTGCCCTAAGGGTACCTCAAGCAAAGGAGCTGGTTGCTGCGGAGCCCTGTCACTCTTCGACTTCTTTCCGCATTTAACTTTGGCTTCCTGGGAAATGACCACTGGCCCCAAAATGGCCGTCTCCTGCACTTCACTGTATGCTGGATCTGTTTTCCACACACTCCACACCACTGCCTTCCATCACCATGGCCCCTAACTGCAGCTCCACTGGCTTGCCCCGCCTGCAGCAAGCTCTGCAAATATCTGCTGGAAGCAGGCCATAAACACCCCAGCAACATGCACACGACGACGGCCACAGCCTGTCAGACGGCTGCCTGGGTGAGAATCTTCACACTCTTGGCAAGTGCATATTTCTATATGATTTGCAAGGTATTGTGGGCAATGTAGTTCATTCACACCAGACACAGCTGCTGACAATAATTTAGTTGTGCTCTTGGGTAAAGCCAATAAGATATTTATTTATGGGGTTATTTCTCCCAACACAGATAATGCTTGGTAGCACAGAACTCAGGATACTTGCTTGCAGTTTTAAAGTTGGAAAAAACAAAGTCAAAATCAAAATCAGGAAACAACCTTTAAACTTGTCAGGCAATTAGCTAATGTTTTCTTAGCATATATCTAACAAAGGAAAAGCCACAAAGAAAGAAAATAAACTGTTCTTTTCAGGTTAACTTCTGATTACTTCCCACATAGATTCAGAAGTGATTCTCTCCTAGCTCAAAAGCAATTAGGTAAGGCTTAATTGCTAGCAGTTATCCAGCTGAAACCCCTTAGCTGGCTTGCTTTCTACTGTGTGGGTCAAATCCTGCTTCAGGAGCTTTTCTGAGTAGATTAAAGAACAAATTTATATTTCTTTGTGATGGTTGCTGTACTTTGTAACAGAAAGTTACCAACGGAGTTTAGATAGAGAACAGTCCATATAAACAGGATCTTCATCTGCTATTATTCCCCCTTGTTCAACAAGCATGGGTTCAATATCATGGATTGTCACAGATGAATCTCTCAATGGAGCACTTTCAGGAGAATACTTGTTTCCCTGCTGTCTTTCAAGGTTATAGCTAGGGCATAGATCAGTGTTCATACCTGAGCTTCCATTGCTGCTAGAGTTCCTCTCTATATAGCCTGGCCAGTATGTAGTCCAGTTCTTATGTCCAGCCTTCCAATCCAGATCCCTGGACACTGGATCTCTCTTCACATACCTTCTGGCACGGGTCCTAGGGTCCCTTCCACGTGCAGCCGTCTCCCTCACAGGTAGCGTCTGGAGATTCCTAGCTCTGCAGCACCATTCCTCTGGCTTTCCCCAGTCCAATGGTGTATGCTGGCCCTTGGGATACCTCCCAGTATACATACTGCTTTGGACTCTTCTAGACCTCTCAAAGGCTTTTCTCTTCCTTCTTCCAAAGGGTCTCTTTCCCTCTCTGTCCGTCCGGTTTGGCTTCTGCTTCTGATGATCTCCCTCCCTGACTCCCCCCCTTCCTCTGGTTTTTCCTCTTGTCATTATCCCCGGTTATTGGTTTTGTCTTAGTCTATTAGTCTTGTCTTTTACCCTTTGTCTGTTTGTGTTTGAGTGGTCTTGCCTCTTTTATTGTTGTAAATCATTGTTTCTTATTTTGTATATTGTTAATTTGTAAACCGCTTTTATGGTTTTTATAGTATGATTTTATTGTTTTAAATATTTTATGTTTTGATATTGTACATAGTTTGTGTCTTATTTATTATTACTTATTGTCTTTTGTATTGTTGTTATGCTTTTCTTTCTTTTCTATTTACTTTGGCGTTCTTTTCCGTAGTTTGCAGTGCCGCTTTTTTATATTGTTTGTACACCGCTTAAATGTTTCTTTTAACGTAAGCGGTTTATCAAATTTGAAATAAAGTTAAAGTTAAAGATGAAGCTGATGATCCTTCTCTGGATATCCAAGGTGATCATGAAACTGGTCATCTGTAGAATAAACTCTACTCTTATTCTGCTTGGATGAGTGCTCCTCCCTAACACAGCGCAGCTGTGCTGAATCAGGCCCTGCCCTTTGAGATGAGTGCTTAGGGATTACCTCATAGCCCTCCTGATTGAACACACGTTTCTCCACTTCAGCTCCTCTAATGGCTGTTGGAAACCTGGTGCATTCTGGGACTGGTAGTCTTTTATGGGAAAATTCTGTTTTCTTATTTCTACCAGAACTGACAGGTTGCTTGTTCAGAGTCACTTCACCTTTTCTATAGCTCCTTCCTGAGCTATGATTAGCTTCCTTATCACAAGCCGCATGCAAGTGTACCATGTGCCGCCAAGGTCGATCTGCCCAAACACTGCAGTGACATGCTGCTCTGAAGTCCTCGCCACCCACTGGCTCACCAAGAGAGAGACCAGCCCTTCTAATCCCGTAGACCAGAAGAGCCGTCAACCACTGCACTGAGTGAGGAAAGGGATCTGGGGCTCCCAGGTATTTTCACCCCTGGCACACACTGCACTGAACAGCACGTCAGGATGGAGACAGGCCCTGCCCCTCTGTCTGCTCTTCACTGGCCCTGGCCTGGTAAGTACTCAGCTGGATCTCGAATACCTCCTCTTCCTTTTTGTTAAAAAAAAACAAACAAACACATCACCACCTATGTGGGGCACTAGACAGCCGGAGATACTCGGGGAGCTCTTCATGCAGCTACTGAGAACTGAATACTGGCGGCTGAGGTTCAAGGGGGAGCTCTTCCTGAAGAGGTTCAAAGTTTGAACATGCTCAGTTCTCAGCAACTGCTGGTGAATGGCGACTACCCAAGCGTGGCCTGGAGGAACAATGAGGAAAAACTGACTTTTGCTTATACTGCTATTTTCATCCCATTGATCATATAAATGGTTTGTCTAGCAATACTGTTTTTTGTTAGTACATGGCCATTTATCTTTTGGTGTTAATCAACATTAGCATCTCAATTTTTCTGCTTGCAAAATAGCTTTTCCATTCTACTGTTTAGCTATTTTTGAAAAACGAGTTAGTTGTCATAGTAACAGAGCATATGGTGGCAGACAAAGTTTACATATTCTTTTAACATGACATTCATTGGCTTTAAATCGCAACACTCTTCTCTCGCGCCATATGGCTAAGTTTGCTTTTTATGTTTGAAAGTACTTTTATTCATCTTATATGAGAAAGGTTCTCATGCTTGTTTAGCAAGTTCCCTTGGTAGTTTGTATTCATGGTGTTTTTATTTCACAGGTTGCATTTGCACTTTGATTGTTAATCATCAGCACTGTCTATTTCTTTTAGACAATTTCACCCCATGTACTGGTAATTCATTTCAATTTATTTCTGTCCATGTCTTATTTTTTCATCTTTATCATCTGCTATACTGCTTTGTGTAGCCCCTCTTTCATATTTGCATTATCCTTTTTGGAATGTTTTTGTATTAAGACATATTTGTGTATGTTTAGACCCCTGATTCAGGCCTGAATGTGAAAAACTTGGCCAAGTTGGGTCCTTTAATAAGTTGATTGTTTGAAGAATTCACTGGTGTGGCTGTGGTTCATCTCTGCTCAGAGAAGCTGGACTGTGTTGTTTGCGAAGGTTCTCTTCTCCCCTTTTTTTTTGCTTCTCCCACGAATTCAATACAAATCCACTTATCCCTTTAACGCCTTCCCCTCTAAATCGCTCACAATAAACGACCACAGCAAACTCACATTCCAAGAACTTTCCCACTACTAACACGTTCGTGTTCCCCTAAACTCATTATGCCTAATTATAGTATTGTACATCTTTATTAATCTAAGTTATAATGTCCATCCTTCTCCCCTATCCCCAACGTTCTCTATAGCCAGTTCATGTTCACTGGAAACTGCTTTGATAATTTAAAAACGAAAAAAAAGAAGTTAAAGAAATAAAATAGAGGAGGGGGTTGAACTGCACAGAGCAGCAGGTACAACACCAAACAACGGCATAGAGGGAGGTGACCTGCACGGCGCAGCAGTTGCGTCTACTCTAGCCACTTTGCTGGGAAAATTAGATTGACCATACTGTTACTTATCTACCATCATATACTATGTTACTATGACACGGGTCTCCACCCGAAGGAGCCCATAAAGCCGATCCAGCTTGCCCTGGAGTAGAGAGTACAGCAGAGAGAGAAGTTCTTAAGACCTCTAAGACACAGCTTGGGAGGCTCCCACTGGGAGACTATGAGTTGCTGCATAGGCTCAAAGAAAGGAAAAATAAAACAGAAGGACATTGGCTATCCCACAGAAGAGAGTTGATTTGAGAAACTGGCACAGGAGCAAACTCTGCAATATACAAAGCCTTCACAGCATCTTGAATTAGATTAGAAAGGTCCTTTGTATGAAATAGGTGAATCACAGATGGATCCCTGCCTTCCATTAAGCGTAGTTACTCACCTGTAACAGGTGTTCTCCAGGAGCAGCAGGAATCAGTCCTCACATATGGGTGACATCGGTGCCAACGGAGCCCTCGTGTGGAGCATTTCCCCAGCTTTCAAAGAAAGCCTTTGGGAATGCAGCGCGCATGCGCGGTCCCCTTCCCGACCAAGGGTGCCATCTTGCTCAGTCTAAGAGACAGCAAAAATCAAAATGAAATATATGACTGCAACTCCAAGGGAGGAGGGAGGGTTGTGAGTAACTACGCTTTCTCCAGGACCAAGCAGGAAGTCAGTCCTCACATATGGGACTCCCCAGCTCTAGGCTACCGTGAACACAGAGCTGAAAAAATGGCTCCCTCTCAAGAGACTCAGCATCCGTGATAAGAATTATCTCTGAGAACGCACACCGTACGGTAGTCCAACACAAGGGCCGGAGGGTAGGAGCTGCCTAAACCTCAAAGAGATTACGGAGTACCACCTGGCCAAAAACACTGTCCCGCCGGGACTCTCTCTCCAGGCAGTGATGGGCTGCAAAAGTCTAGCTTGAAGACCAAGTTGCGGCCCGGCAGATGTCTGCCAATGCAACAGAGCGGAGATGAGCTACTGACGCGGCCTTCGCCCTGACACGGCGGGCCGTGACCCGACCCTGCAAGGGGAGGTCAGCTGCCCTGTACACCCAGGCGATGCAATCTGCTACCCAAGTGGACAACGTATGCATGGAGACAGGTAACCCCATCCTATTAGGGTCAAAGGAGTCAAAGAGCCGAGTAGCCCTTCGATGCTCCCGCATCCGTTCTATGTAAAAGGACAACGCCCTCTTACAGTCCAGGGTATGCAAGACTTTCTCAGCCCAGCTGGAATGTGGCCTGGGAAAGAAGGTCGTAAGGACTACCTCCTGAATAAGGTGGAAAGAGATGACCACTTTTGGGAGGAACTTGGGATGGGTCCGTAGGACCACCATGTTCCTATAGAACCGTGTGTACAGTCTGTCAAAAACCAGAGCTTGTAGCTCACTCACATGTCTGGCTGATGTAAAAGGCACCAGGAAGGGCGCTTTCCAAGAGAGGAAGCGCAAATGGCAAGTAGCCATCGGCTCAAACGGTGGACGAGTAAGTTGTTGCAAGACCACGTTCAAATCCCACTCAGTCGCCGGTGGATGAACCAGAGGCTTGAGTAGAAGCAGACCTCTGAGAAATCTGGACACCAAGGGGTGAACCGACAGAAACTGTTCCTCCACCAGTGAGTGGTGCGCTGACAAAGCACTGAGGTGGACCCGAACAGAGTTAGACTTAAGGCCTAGGTCTGAAAGGTGAAGTAGATACTGCAGTACTACTGGCATAAGGCAAGAGAAAGGATCTTCATTGCGCTGAGCACACCATACCGTAAACCTACAAAACCTACACCACTTGAGGGAATAGGACTTCCTGGTGGACTGCCTCCTAGAAGCAAAGACCATCTCCTTAGGTAGAAGTAAGGGAGCTAGAACTATCCTTTCAGCAGCCAAGCCATCAGATTGAGGGACCTGAGATTGGAGTGCAGAAGGGAACCCTGCTCTTGAGACAGGAGATCGTGTTGCAGCCCCAGAGGGAACGGAGCTTCCACTGCCAACTGCAGAAGAAGTGGAAACCACGGCTGCCTCGGCCATCTGGGGGCTACCAGAATCACCGAAGCCTTGTCCCGGAGGATCTTGAACAGAGTTCGGGCCACCAGGGGCGAGGGAGGAAATGCATACAGGAGGCCCGTAGACCAAGAGATTAGAAAAGCATCTGCTGCCATCCTCAGGGGATGCGGTTGTCTGGAGCAAAACCTGGGCAGATGACGGTTTAGTGGATTTGCAAAGAGATCAATGGATGGAAGTCCCTATCGGAGGAAGGTCTTCTGGACCACTAATGGATTCAACTGCCATTCGTTGGGCTAGAGAATCCTGCTTAGCTTGTCTGCTAAGAAGTTTTCCTGACCAGGCAGATAAACTGCTTTGAGAAACATGCCTTGTTTGACTGCAAAGGAGCACAGGTCCCGTGCCTCCTGACATAGGAGCCTGGACCCTGTGCCTCCTTGTTTGTTCACGTAGAACAGTGCTATCTGATTGTCCGTCTGAACTAGGACAGACTGTTGAGAGAGAGCATGGCAGAAGGTTTGGAGAGCTAAGCGAATTGCTCGCAGCTCTAAAAGGTTGATCTGCTGTGTGGCCTCCCGAGGGGACCACAGGCCTTGAGGGCACGTGCCCTGGCAATGTGCACCCCAGCCCTTTAAGAATGCATCTGTCGTCAGCACCCTGGTGTGTGTGCTGGAGCCTGAAAAGGTACACCTTTAAGAAGGTTTGGTAGATGTAGCCACCACTGTAAGGAGTTCAGAAGCCATCTGGACACCTTTACTCTGTCTCAAAGGTAGCCAGTGGCTTGTGTCCACTGATCTGAGGCACCATTGAGCAGCCCGCATGTGCAGACAGGCATTCGGTGTCACATGTACAGTGGCCCAGAAGCCGCAGGTAGTGTCTGGCGGAAACCTGAGAATTGCTTTGGAACTGGTTTATCAACTCCATCAATCTGTGGGCCCTGTCCTCGGGCAAGTAAGCTCTTGTCTGAAGGGTGTCTAGTCTCACCCCTATAAACTCTAGGTTCTGAGAGGGGAGAAAAGTGGACTTTGCGTAGTTTATGACAAAGCCCAGATGCTGAAGAAGAGAGACAGTGCAAAGAGTGGCCTATCAGGCCTCCTGGAATGACTGGCCCCTAATTAGCCAGTCGTCCAGGTACAGGAAGACAAAAATCCCCTGATTTCCCAGAAAAGCCGCCACCACCGCCAGGCATTTGGTGAAAACCCTGGGGGCAGAGGTAAGGCCAAAGGAAAGTACCCTGTACTGAAAATGGTTTCCTCCCACCACAAATCTGAGATATTGTCTGTGGTCTGGGTGGATGAGGATGTGAGTATAAGCATCCTTTAGGTCTAAGGAGCATAGCCAGTCTCCCTGCTGGAGATAGGGCAGCATAATCCCAAGGGTAAGCATCTTGAACTTTTCCCTCTCTAGAAACTTGTTCAGATTTCGCAAGTCTAGGATAGGTCTGAGACCTCCTGTTCTCTTTGGTACTACGAAGTACCTGGAGTAGAAGCCTTGCCCTTCCAGGTGGTGTGGCACTGGCTTCCTTTAAAAGACTTGCCAACTCCTGAAGGAGGAGATTCCTGTGCAGAGGGAGTCTTGGAAGCTCCCCTGGATAGTAGGAAGGGGGTAGTTGGTGGAAATGGAGCATATAGCCCTTCTGGACTATGCTCAGTACCCAGGTGTCCCCTGTGATGGCTGGCCACCTGTAGGTCAGCCGACCCCATGCTGAATGGAGCTACCGGCGGAGGAGAGGCTATGCTGTGGAAGTCAAAACCCCACTCCCTGCTGTGCAGGAGCTGGAGCTGGCAGCTTGCAGGGGCATGGGCCCCGTAGGCAGAACCTTCCCCCCCCCCCCCTTGGCCTGCTGGCCCTGTTGGGGAGCTGGAGAGGCCTGATACTGAGGGTAGGTTTTGTAGGCAGCACCCTTCCTCAGGATAAAGGGCTTCTTTCGAGCCCTTCTTTTTATGAGAAGGGGTAGAAGTCTTTCTGGACAGTCTTGTCCTGGTGAGAGTCTCGGTCTCGATTTCTGCAGCCTTCTCAGTCGGGTTTGCTGAATAGGTTGTCACCTTGGCAGGGGACATCGACCAACTTGTCCTGTACCCATGACTCCAGGTCTGACGACTGTAGCCAGGCCTGACGGCATGCACAGATGCTGGCTGCGGCTACCCGGGCCGAAGCCTCGAAGTCGTCATAGGCTGCCCGAGATATAAACTTCGAGCACTCCCGGATCCCTGAAGACAAGGCTTTGAACCTCTGCAAGGGTTCCTCGGAGAGGCCAGCCGAGAACCTGGCAATCTCCTTTGCCATGTCCTATAAGTACATGCCCATGTACAGTTGGTACGTCTGGACATGACAAGAGAGCATAGAGCCCTGGAAGCACTTTCTACTGAGGGCATCTAGGTTCCGGGCCTCCCGGCCAGGAGGCACCAAGGAGTGCATCTTCTGACTTTTCAGCCTGTGCATGGCCGATTCCACAACCATGGAGTTGTGCAGTAGCTGCGCCTTTTGGAACCCAGGGGTCTTACGGACTCAATAAATGGAATCGACCCGCTTGCTCAGAAGCGGGGCCGAGGCCGGTGCTTCCCACATATGGAAGAGCAGCCGTTCAAGCATTGGAGGAAACAGAACAGTAAAGAAAATCATAATGGAGGGCTTTGAGCTCTTCGGCTTGAGGCTCCTCCTCGGCATCCGCTGGGAATGCCAAAACCTTGGCCATGTCCCTGGTGAAATCCGAGAACCGGGTATCCTCCGGGGGGGGGGGGGGGGATGACCTTCTCTGAGGCTCGGACTCACCGGGTCAGACGGAACGCACCGGGTCCGAAAAGTGTCAGGAGACTCCTCGTCCTCTGTCTCCCATGCCGACTCCTCCAAGGAGTCGAGTGGCTCCGGCCGTGTGGGCCTCGATGTCACCCGCCCGACGACACCGGCATCGACAAACTCGGCCCCGAACAGAAGGTCGAGGGAGACCATGGCTGAGGATCGACTCGAGGATCGGCTCGGACTCCGGGGTCGACTTAGTCGTCGAGATCCCGGTGGTCGGGGCAGATGCACCGGTCAGACCGGTGATCAGTATCCGCTGCTCTCCAGGGCCGTCAGCCTGAGTCAGAGCTCAGGAGACTCTGCAGCCCCTGACTTGGGCCCCGACGTCAGTTCTCCCGGTGGAGAGTCCACGAGGACAAAAGAAGTTACCTGACCTCGGGAACTTTGGCTCCAGGCAAGGTTGCTTGGTCGGCCGCTCCGACTCTAAGAGCCCGGGATGGCGGTCAGGGCTGCGCGACCTGGCCTTCGAGGATCCAGGTGCCTCCACTGACGCCGTCCTCACAAGCTTCTTCTTACTTTTATGCTCCCAGGTGGGAGACCACGTCACAGAGGACCCACGATGCCGCTCGGGTTCAGATTCCCGAGATGTCGAGACCTCTGACGAAGTCCGGGCCCGGACGGACGCAGATTCCAAAAAATTCTCTCACGTTGATGCTGACGGCTCCAAAGCGCCTTCGACGACATCTTGCCGCACAGGCCACAGACCAGCGGGTCATGGTCGGGCCCGAGGCATCGGAGGCAGCAGTCGTGTGTGTCGGTGGGAGACATAAGTTTCTTACACCTACCACATTTCTTGAACCCGCTGGCAGCCATCAGGGTAAAAGGGCCCCTGCAATGTCAAGAGCGGGCTGCCAGTGAAAATAACAGAAAAAGTGCGAACGCTAGTCCCAAAGAACAAAAACCGAAAAAAGAAGTTCCGGACTCGATACTGGTGTACCGAGCACAGGTGGGAAGGGGAACCGGCGTCAAACTGGATAAAGAGATGGCGAAAATCGCAGAAAAAAAAATCAACTTTTTCCTGAGTGACACGAACTACGTCCATTGGGCTCCGTGGAAAAAGAAAGACTGAGCAAGATGGCACCCTTGGGCGGGAAGGGGACCGCGCATGCGCGCTGCATTCCCAAAGGCTTTCTTTGAAAGCTGGGGAAATGCTCCACACGAGGGCTCCGTTGGTGCCAATGTCACCCATATGTGAGGACTGACTTCCTGCTTGATCCTGGAGAAAGGAGAAATTTCCCATTCTCCTTCGATTCACCTTCTGGAGACAAGGATTCCTTGTCTGCATCCCAAACAACCCTCTTAAGGCTGGGTTCCCAAAGGAATAATTGGGTGAAAGTGCAAAGTGGAGGTGCTTAACTCTCTTACCACCACCAACAGAGGAGTTTGAGGGCCCCAGGTCCCCTCTAGTATAGGCCTGGGCCTCGGACCCCCCCAAAGAGTGCTACCAAGCAGCTAGTAAGGTCTGAAAACAGCCCATGAGCTGTTTCAGATGCTGCTGCTCAAAAGCCAACTTAAAGAAGGGCCCTAGAGCCAGAGAGGATCTTCAGGAACCTCTGAGGTTGAGACTGCAGCAATCCCACCACATTCCCTCCCATCCGCAGGGATCCTGCAGCCATTCAAAATGGCCATAGAGACCGCCCATAGGAAAAAAACAAACAAACAGGGAGAGGGAGAATGCAACAGAGGCGCCAAAACCTGCATTGCACTCCAGGCTGCCCATGGAGGGATCTCAAACATGCTGAAAACCATGCCCCGAGACATTCCCAGTGCTCATGGGACAAAGGGGCTTGTTTACAAAGCCGCGGTAGTGGTTCGCGATCGCGATCGCAGCCGCGGCCCCATTGAAATCAATGGGGCCGCGGCTCCGATTACGATCGCAAACCGCTACCGCGGCTTTGTAAACAAGCCCCAAAGAGCTGCAGCTGTAGAGAAAAAAAAAGCTGAAAGGCTTCAGGCTGCATAGGAATGTAGTTGAGCAATACAATGACCAAAAGAAACAAAAAAACACCATCATAGGGCAAAATATGTAGCAATAAAAGGAACCCTAGTATCAGCAAAGTACTTTTTAGTTTAAATTTAAAAACACAGAAGAGAGCTTTCTGGTTAAATCTGGAACCCAGCAGAGAGCTTGTAGTTTAAATTTCATAATAAGTCAGAGCCTAGCAGCAGCAAAGAGCTGTAATTTAAATCAAATCTGCATTGATGTTTAATCTGCATTGATGTTTAATATATACATCCAACCCATCTGTGACATCATCAGATCCTTTAATGTCAGTTACATGATATATGCAGACGATGTGCTACTATATATGCCAATATCATTGGACTGCCTAGACCTTAGCCCGCTGACCAACTGCTTTGACACCATATCAGAGTGGCTCCTATCACAAAACCTGAGAATACAACACAAAAAGACGGAAGTCCTGTTCGTCTCGAGGAACACCAACTTCACCCCTCCTAGTTGTATTAACGTAAAGGATGCCCAACTCCAAGTTAAACCGGCAATACGCTACCTCGGAGTAACGCTGGACCAAAACCTTGATATGAAGAACCACATAGCCAACAGAGTCAAGGCAATATACTTTAAAATCAGATCCCTCAGACACCTACGCATGCTACTCGAACCGGATGATTTCCGTACCATTTATCAAGCCCTTATACTCCCCCATTTTGACTTCTCAAACTCCATACTACAAGGACTCCCCCGGTCCACCCTGAACCCCCTGCAATTAGCCATGAATAGTGCAGCGAGGGTACTCCTCGGGGCATCCAGGAGAGACCACGTAACACCCCTTCTAAAACAGCTACACTGGCTCCCCATTCAAGCAAGGATCAGTTTCAAGACCTTACTGCTAACATTCAAAGCGGCTAAGGGGCTCACCTCTTCCTCTCTCTCAAACCTCATACAACCACTTGCACCAAACAGGCCACGAAGAATAGCAGAATTAAACACACTAGTTATCCCAAATGACACCACAAGATGCACTAGATCAACAGCCAACAGAGCCTTCCAATTCTGCGCCCCATCTCTATGGAACACCTTACCAGCTCAAATCAGAGCAATACCTAATCTAAGTCAGTTCAGAAAGGCTTTAAAGCATTTCCTTTTCGTTAAATATCTCAATGACAACTCCGAACATAACCCCCAGGTGAATAGCAGAAGTGGTCAAACAGATAGACCCCGCAACAGACCAACTTCACAATGTAAATAACAAGTTATTCCATATACTATTGTATCACTGTTGTATATAGTTAACCAGGATATCCTTCATCAGATAACCCTGCATTGTATTTAGTTTCCCCTATTTCGCCAAGTTATACTTCCTGTTAAATGTAACGACCAGACATGTGTAAACTAATCCAACACTCCTGAGTATTTAGTGACCAGCAGAATCTTTGCTTGCGGTTTTAGTCCTGTTGTGGAGGCAGAACTGAAGGTGAAAGTTCACTGGTAGAGAAAAGGCGGGCCCCTGTGGGCCCCAGATGGGGATGAAATGCCTTTTCGTGGGGGATTTTATTATTATTATTATTCAGTGCAGTTTTCAAAGGGACTTATAAGTCTGGCGGCTGCCGCAAAATGTATAAGTGAGGCAGCGGCGTCGACGGGGGTGAGAGCGGGAGCTCCCCCTTCCTCCCCGATTCCACCAACGATCAGCTGTTTGAACGGCATCAAGACAGCCGTTGCCAGCAGCTTCAGTGAGGCAGCGGCGTCGACGGGGGTGAGAGCGGGAGCTCCCCCTTCCTCCCCGATTCCACCAACGATCAGCTGTTTGAACGGCATCTGCCAATCACATCGGGGCAGCAACGGATTTAAAAGACGCCATTACAACGGCGGGCCCGCGCCTAAGGACCACGCCAAAGGGCCTTGGCGTGGTCCTTGGGCGTAGGTCCGTGGGGTATCAAGGAAATGGCTGATCTATGTTGGTTCTGTTTGTTGTTTTGCTTTGTGTAGTCAATTATAATGTAAGGTATGTATTGTATTTCCCTATGTATGTGTCTATGTTCTGACAATCTGATGCTTGTTTCCCTACCTTTTTGTGTAACTTGTGCTGTATTAACCGCTTTGATTTAAGGAAAAGGTGGGATACAAAACTTGTAATGTAATCTCTGTTGTACATGTGTCATGTATTGAAATGTATTGTATTGTACTGTGGCCGCTTTGATTGAAGGATAAGGCGGGATATAAAACATGTTAAATAAATAAAATAAATAAATAAATAAACTGTCGGATGTTTTCTGTTCAATGTAAACCGCGCTGATGTCTAATAGTGCGGTATATAAGAATTGTTAATAAATAAATAAAAAAATAAAATCAGAATATAACTTAGCATAAAAGGCAAAACAGGGTCAGTACTCTTTGAGCAACAAATAGTCTTCTAGAGACCTATACAAAGAGGCCTTCTACCTAGGGCATAAGAGACCTGTGAAACATTTTCAATAGATGTTAACACCAGGTGGCAGGTCAAAAGGCCATTTTGAAAGACTCCTTCTATCCAAGCAAGGACTGTTAATCACCCAGGAAGTTGGTCACAGCTTACCTCAGAAGAACAGGACAGGGTATTGTGTAGCAGCCCTCTTTTAATAAGTGTTATTAAAGTTTTGCAGGAAACAAAATTTGCTGTAGAATCTCTATGGATTGAAATTCCATGTAAAAAGGGGAAGGCGATGGCAGTGGGGGTGTACTATCGACCACATGGCCAGAATGAACAAATGGATGATGAAATGCTCAAAGAAATCAAGAAAGCTAACAAACGTTACAGCGCAGTAATAATAATGGGTGATTTCAATTACCCCAGTATCGACTGGGTCAGTGTCACGGCAGGACATGCTAGGGAGATAAAGTTCCTAGATGACATAAATGACTGCTTCTTGAAGCAGCTGGTTCATAAACTGAACAGAGGGGAAGCCATATTACGCCTAGTCCTTAGTGGAACACCAGATCTAGTGCAAGAGATAAGGGTGTTGGGGCCACTTGGCAATAGTGATCATAGCATGATCGCATTTGATTTAATTAGTAGAGGAGGGATAGTAAGAAAATCCACAGTACTACCTTTTAACTTTCGAAAGGGAAACGATGATAAAATGAGGAAAATAGTTAAGAAAAAACTAAAAGGTGCAGTTGCAAAGGTTAAAGACTTACATCAAGCTTGGGTGTTGTTGAAAAATACTATCTTGGAAGCCCAGAGCAGCTGTATTCCACGCTTTAAAAAAAGTGGAAGGAAGTCCAAAAAACTGCCAGCATGGTTTAAAGATGAGGTCAGAGAGACTGTTGCCAAAAAAGCATCTTTCGGGAAATGGAAAAAAAAGCCAAATGACGAAACCTGGAAACAGCACAAGCACTGGCAAGTCAAATGCAAGGCATTGATAAGGCAAGCAAAGGGAGAATTTGAGAAGAAGCTTGCTGCAGAAGCAAAAACACAAAAGTAAAGACTTTTTCAAGTACATTCGTAGCAAAAACCCTGTGAGAGAGTCAGTTGGTCCATTAGATGATAGAGGGGTTAAAGGGGCACTAAGAGGCGTCAAGGCGATAGCGGAGAGACTGAATGAATTCTTTGCTTCGGTCTTTACTGAGGAAGATGTAGGGATGTTACCCATGACTGAAGTGGTATTTAAAGGTGCGGAAGAATTGAAGGAAATATCGATACATCCGGAATATGTATTACAACTATTAGATAAACTGAAGAGTAGCAAATCACCTGGGCAGGATGGTATACATCCAAGGGTGTTGAAAGAACTGAAATATGAGATTGCAGACCTGCTATTAGTAATCTGTGAATTTTCATTAAAATCATCTGTAATACCTGAAGATTGGAGGATCGCCAATGTAACGCCAATTTTTAAAAAGGGTTCCGGGGGTGAGCCTGACGTCAGTACCGGGAAAAATGGTAGAAACCATCATAAAAAACAAAATTACTCAGCATGTAGATAGTCATGGCCTAATGGGAGACAGCCAACATGGCTTTAGACAAGGAAGATCTTGCCTTACTAATCTGTTATGTTTTTTTGAAGGTGTGAATAAACAGGTGGACAAAGGTGAGTCATTGATATAGTGTATCTGGACTTTCAGAAAGCCTTTGACAAGGTCCCTCAGAGACTTTTGGCAAAACTAAAAAGTCATGCTATAGGAGGCAGTGTACTATTGTGGATCAGGAACTGGTTAAAAGATAGAAAGCAGAGGGTAGGGCTAAATGGCCAATTTTCCCAAAGGAGAAAGGAGAATAGTGGAGTACCCGAGGGATCTGTGCTGGGTCCGCTGCTTTTTGACATATTCATAAATGACCTGGAAAGTGGAATAACGAGTGAGGTTATCAAATTTGCAGATGACACAAAACTATTTAAAGTTGTTAAAACCCAAGAGGATTGTGGAAAATTGCAAGAGGATCTTGAGAAATTGGAAGACTGGGCATCAAAATGGCAGATGAAATTTAATGTGGACAAGTGCAAAGTTATGCACCTAGGGAAGAACAACCCAAACTATGGTTACATGATGCAAGGTTCCACATTAGGAACCACCACCCAGGAAAAAGATTTAGGCGTCATTGTGGATAACATGTTAAAACCCTCAGCCCAGTGTGCAGCGGCGGCCAAGAGAGCAAATAGAATGCTAGGTATCATAAGGAAAGGAATGGAAAATAAAACAAAAGATATTATAATGCCTCTATATTGTTCCATGGTGAGACCGCACCTTGAACATTGTGTGCAATTCTGGTCGCCTTATCTTAAAAAGGATATAGCATTATTAGAAAAGGTTCAGAGAAGAGCCACCAAAATGGTAAAGGGGATGGAAGGATACTCTTATGAAGAAAGGCTTAAAAGGTTAGGGCTCTTTAACCTGGAAAAGAGACGGCTGAGGGGAGATATGATAGAAGTCTATAAATTAATGAACGGAGTGGAACGGGTAAACGTAGATTGATTGTTTAAGTTATCAGAATATAGAAAGACTAGGGGACATGCAATGAAGCTACAAGGTAAACTATTTAAGACTAATAAAAGAACATATTTTTTCACTCAACGTGTAATCAAACTCTGGAATTTGTTACCGGAGGATGTAGTAAAGGCTGTTAGTGTAGCTGGGTTTAAAAAAGGTTTGGACCAGTTCCTGGAGGAAAGGTCCATAAACCATTATTAAGAAGGGACCCAGGATATCAATGCTTGACCCAGTACAAGCATTGTGGAACCTGTGTCTTTTGGGGAACGTATGACCTAGATTGGCCACTGTTGGAAACAGGATACTGGGCTTGATGGACCTTGGTCTGACCCAGTATGGCATATCTTATGTTCTTATGTTACCCTGCAAAGGAAAATCAAACAACTGTGTGGCCAGTCCCGTAAACCTGAGAAGGGCTGCCTCAGCCACCTCCATAGGCTTGAAAGGCCCCACCAAAGATTTTTTTTTTTTTTTTTTTAAAGAAATGCAATGCTGATGCTGCTTTATTGCAAGCAGCCAAAAGAACCGAAAACATCCAACTGAATTGAATAGAGGAATAGAAAAACATATTAGAAAGCTCAATGAACAGAGGACAGCAAGTAAGGAGGCCTAGGCCCAAATTTACCATCAACCCCCTCCCCCCCCCCCCATGGCCCCATGCATTCCTCCTACTTGTTCTTCAACCCATCGGTGCTGGAATCCATGGGAAACTGTGCTGAACACAGGGCAGCTGTTGATTCAAGGAGACAAAGGGCATATGCAAGCTCCAAGCAAACACTGGCCTGCAGTTCTCAATCATATAGGCCAGGGTTTGACAAATTTTCTTGGAATCCAGGAGCCGCCTGCTGAAACCTAGTTTACAATGCACATCCCGGCCCCCAAATGAGAGGTATAGTAGTTACCTTTTTAGGTTTTATGACCTGATTAATTTCTATTTTTCCCTAAGAAGAGAAAATTAGACTTACCTGCTAATTGTTGTTCCTTAAGGAACTCTAGTCCAGTCCTGGAACCAGTGAGTTGAGAATCTCCTCCAGCAGCTTTGGAGACTGAAACACATCATCGCTTTGATGACCTCAGCATAAGTAGGCTAGGACCGCCCCTTCTCTTTCAGTACTTATTGACAAAGCAGACTCAGCAGAGCAACAAATAAGTAGTTAATCATATCCCTAACAAGTAATTGAACCAGAAAAAACTCTAACAAACTTAAAATTGCCAGCAAACTCCCCGTGCTTCCCAAAAAATTTATTTTTTTTCTTCTTTTTTGTAAGGAACCATGGACTGCTGCGACAGGATCCCAATGGCTTAGAATATGGACTCATCCAGAACCCACTTGAGACCCTACTTCAGAAGCAATCTTACAGCAATTGCAGGCTGGCCACCCTAGAACCCTGGGTGGGATCCGGGACTGGACTAGAGTTCCTTAAGGAACAACAATTAGCAGGTAAGTCTAATTTCCTCTTCCTTTTCGTCCCTCTAGTCCAGTCCCGGAACCAGTGAGGATGTATCAGAGCAGTAAATTTCAACAGGAGGGGCCAGCCAATCCAGCCTGAAGCACTGCCGCCCCAAAGCGGCCATCATCTCCCGCTTGCACATCAAGCCGATAATGCTTTGCGAAAGAATGCAACGACGACCAAGTAGCCGCTCTACAAATGTCTATGGCCGGTACTAAACTATATTCCGCCCAAGACGCAGCCTGCGCCGTAGTCGAATGAGCTCGGAGCCCTTCCGGCACAACTCTTCAACATGTAGGCCGCCGCAATCGTCTCCTTCAACCACCGAGAGATAGACGACTTCGCCGCCACCTCTCCCTTCCGCGGACCCCCAAAGGTTACAAACAAACAATCTGTCGGACTTATGGAAAGACGCTGTACCGCAGAGGTAATGCCGAAGAGCCCGACGTACATCCACAAGATGCAGTCTGCTGTCCAACTTGGCCCCTTGATTCTCCGAGAACACCGGAAGAGACACTACCTGATTAACATGAAACACCGAGACCACCTTAGGCAAAAAGGCCGGAACTGTACGCAGCACCAGCTTGTGATCGAAGGAGGACAGATATGGCTCTTTACAAGACAAAGCCTGCAACTCCGAAATTCGGCGAGCAGAACAAATAGCTACAAGAAACACCGTCTTCAACATCAGATTCTTCACCGTGGCCTTCCCCAACGACTCAAAGGGCTTCCTAATCAACGCTTCCAACACCAGGTTCAGGTCCCATGCCGGGACTAAGAACCTACGTGGAGGTCGCATGAGCAACACGGCGCACAAAACTCTAATGTTGCCATGCGCCCCCAGCACCTGGCCCTGAATCTTGCCCCAGAAGCAAGAAAGCGCTGCCAACTGAACCCGCAAGGAACTCGCCGCCAAGCCCTTCTCTACTCCAGCTTATAAGAATGAAAGAATGTGAGGAACAGATGCCCCTAAAGGCCGCAGGCGTCTTTCACACCAGTTCTCAAAGACGCACCAGATCCGAACATACGCTAGCGACGTAGACCGCCTGCGCGCCCTCAACAAGGTAGAAATGACCGCTGGGGAATAACCCTTAGCCTTCATCCTAGCCCTTTCAAGAGCCATGCCGTAAGCGAGAATCGAGCCATCTCCAGCATTCGCAACAGCCCCTGCCGCAAGAGGTCCGCTCTGTGAGGGAGCCTCCAAGGGGCTTCCACTAGCAGACGTACTAGATCCGCATACCACGGTCTCCTAGGCCAATCTGGCGCAATCAGAATCACGCTTCCCTGGTGACACTCTATGCGCTGCACCATTCGACCTATGAGAGCCCACGGCAGAAACACATAGAGCAGACACCCCTCTGGCCACCTTTGTGCTAACGCATCGAGCACTTCCGACATCCTCTCTCTTCTCCTGCTGTAAAATCTGTCCACCTGTGCGGACTCGAACGTCGCCATGAGATCCATGAGGGGACGACCCCAACGCCGCACGAGCAGGGCAAACACCTCCGGGTGAAGCACCCACTCCCCCGGATCCACTTTTCTGCAACTGAGAAAATCTGCCTCGACATTGTGTACCCTGGCCACATGTTGGGCTGACAGCCCCACCAGATGCTGCTTGGCCCAATCTAACAGCCGACCTGCTTCCTCTTCGAGAGCCACACTGCCTGTGCCCCCCTGACAATTGATATAGGCTACCGTTGCTGCATTGTCGGACAGCACCCTGACTGCCGCATGTTGCAACCAGGCTTGAAACTCCCGGAGAGCCAGGAATACCGCTCTCATTTCTAATCTGTTGATGGAGTAACACTTTTCGTTCTACGACCATTGCCCTTGGGCTAATCTCCCCTCGCAATGCGCACCCCAACCTATCAGGCTGGCATCCGTCGTTAACAGACGCCAGGCCGGAGGTTCGAGAGAGACCCCGGCCGCCAGAGATTCCTTCCGCGACCACCAATGAAGCTCCTGCCGCACCTCCGGCGGACAGACCAGTCTGTGGGACAAGGGATCCGATTGATGGGACCAGAGCCGAAGGAGAGCCCTCTGCAACGGCCTCATGTGCACTCTTGTCCACGGCACTACCTCGATCGAGGCAGCCATCGTCCCAAGCAGTTGAAGGTACTGCCACGCCGACGGTGCCTGCCTCGCCAAAAATTGCGTTACCAAACTCCGTAAAGCGATCTGGCAGAAACACCTTGTCCAACCCGGTCTCGAAACGCGCTCCAAAATACTCCAGGAACTGAGAGGGAACCAGGCTGCTCTTCGCATGGTTGACCACCCAGCCCAAGCCTTCCAACATCTGCACTACCCGCGCGGTGGCCCGTACACTTTCCTCTCTTGACTTCGCCCGAATCAACCAATCATCTAAGTATGGGTGAACTAACACCCCTTCCTGCCGAAGCGCCACCGCCACCACTACCATGATCTTGGTGAACACCCGAGGCGCCGTCGCCAACCCAAAGGGCATCGCTTGAAACTGGAAATGCCCCATTGGAAGAGCAAACTGCAGGTATCTCTGATGTTCCGGCCGGATAGGGATATGTAAATAGGCTTCCGTGAGGTCCAACGACGTCAGGAACTCGCCTTGCCGGACTGCCGCAATCACGGAACGCAAGGTCTCCATACGAAAATGAGTCATTCTGAGACACCGATTCACCCTTTTAAAATCCAGAATCGGCCGAGAGGAGCCCTCTTTCTTGGGGACCACGAAATAGATGGAGTACCGACCGCACCCGCATTGATCCGAGGGAACGGGAACCACCGCCCGAAGCTGCAGCAATCTTTGCAAAGTCTCCGCAACTGCGCGTACCTTGAGAGGAGCCCTGCAAGGAGATAGCACAAAGGAATCTAAGATGGGTCGATGGAGTTCTAGTGCATAGCCTTCTCGAATGACCTCGAGCATCCACTGATCCGAGGTAATGTGGACCCAGGCAGGGTAAAACTCCCGTAACCGACCTCCTACGGGCAGCACCGCCACCTGAGTCTGCCTTATCTCATTGCGACTTTTTAACGGTCGAGGACTGATAGGGCGCAAACCCTCTACCTGCCCCTCAAAATCCTCGGCCTCGCATTGGAAACCTGCCCCGCTGCGACTGGCCAAAACGAGATGACCGAAACCTACGAAACTCCCGTTGAACTCCTCTGAGACCCGAAGGCCCCCGACCCTGCTTAGGCTTATCCTCCAAAACCACCACAAAAACCTTCCACCAGGGCACTAATCACCATCAAAAACACAAAACCCAGTGGTAATAGTAACCTATTATTCAGAGCAATTTTTTTGTCAGAATAGCCAGCCCAGTGTAGAGGAGACACACCTCTCACCGCCGTGGCCCGTCCTTTTTAATCAATTAAATTTTGAAAATCTTAGTTAACAGCTGAAACTTAGCGTGTCGAAGAAAACAGGCTGTAGATTCACTATAACCAACAGTAGTGCCAAATACGACGTGACACGTTTTGGGGACACCTCCATAAGCCCCCTGCTTCAGGTCAGACCACTGTTCAAAGATTTCAGCCTTGAGACCTTTTCTGAATGAAACGGTTTTTATAACCCAAGCTGCACAGCTAATTCACTCCACCTGTGTGGAACCCACCCCTCAGGTGAATCTTTCACAAAAAAGGGCCAATCAGAAAAAGGAAAGAGGAGCCACCATTCAGAAACCCCTTCCCTATCTGAATGGCTATGAAATAGTGTGCCAGTCCATCTGTAAATTTAAGCCCTTCGGATGTACTGTACTTAAACGAAAAATCCATTTTTGTTCAAGGTTCTGTAGAGTCTGAACACGATCGCCTCCCCGAGGATTGGGGGGCACGTAATCCAAAATTCACCAGCGGAGTTCCTCAAAAAGATGTGATTGCTCCAAACAAGGACCAACCAAAGGCGCTGTCGTACGCAGCCGAGAAGCATGTTCCCCTAAGAGTAGCTTACAGGCACGTGAAGTCCGCCCCACATAAAAAAGTGCACAGGGGCATAAGATTAAGTATACCATAAAATCAGTAGTACAGTCCGTGTGCCAGCGAGATCGATACTGTATCTGAGTATGACTGTCAATCCAAACTGGACCCGACAAAGTGCCAGAGCAGTAAATGCAAGATCCGCAGGGAAAATGACCAGCGTTCTCATGTCCCAAAGGGGGACGGTCAAGAGGGGCTGTAGTCGTCACTAAAAATCCCTCAAATTCGCCTTGCGGGAATAGGCAATTTGCAGCTGTTTTCTAAAGCAAGAGTGTATCGCCAAAATAGGCCAGAACTTATGAACCAGGCTAATAACCGCTGATGTTCCCTTCATATAAGGGAAAATCCCCGTTATTGTATCACTCTGCGATATAGAATTGCGAGGGCCCATAAGCCATTCCATATGTGTATAACAAGCCCGCATATAGGCTGATTTAACCACCTTGATTGGATAACCTCTTGATAAAAGCCGAGAGCTCAGATCTTTAGCATGGAATTTAAAATCAGATAGCATGGTACAGTTGCGGCAAAGCCGCAAAAACTGCCCATATGGTAAGCCTCTCTTAAGCGCTGGCGGATGAGAACTATAAAACCTCAACAACGTATTACGTTGAACTGGCTTCATCCCACTCCTCCTGAATCATATTCCTAAATACCCGATGCACGGGAAAAACGCGCTGGGATGTGCGCACAGCCTGTAATAGTGGATCTTCTAGAACCTCTTCAGAGGCAGGTTCTACAGACGGCATGTTCAACGTCTTTAATGTCTCCGCAATTAGGGCAGGAAGCTCTTCTTTCCTAAACATCCTGACCACTCTATTTTGTTGTTCCGCATCGGGCAACTCCCCCTCCTCCAACTCCTCTTACGACGCTTCCGGGAAGTCATCGTCAGCAGATCCTAGATCCCCCCAGAGGGGAGATGTAGGGTCCTCCATACTCGCCTCTCTACTCTTTTTGCATGGGACCGGCTGAACCCCTGCAGACCCAGGACGCTTCTGACCTCGAGGGCTCTGAGGGGGCGCCCTCATAGCTGGCTGCAACAAGGCCCTGCTGCATGAGGGAGAAGAAATCTGGTGGAATGCTCATCAAGCTCCTCGCTTGACCGGCTGCAAGCGGCAGAACCCCCCCCCCCCCCCCCCCCACTCCGAAGAAGATCCCTGTAACTGCTCAGCAGAGATCTCCTGGGAAGGCAGGGGGTCCACCTGACCACTGGCATTCTCCACGTGATCTCCACTGGTATCTTCCAGAGGATTCTCCATGAGTGCCGTTTCACGGGTGCAGGGCCTACACACCCTGGCCTCCAACAACTCACTTCGCCGTGAACCACACACCAAACACCGTGGTTTAGGCGGCATAACCCCTTGAAAAGCAAAGCTGAACTCCTCTAGCAGCTCTGCACAAGGAGGTAAACTGTCCTCTTTTTTTTTTTTCTGGTTTTTTTTTTACAGCCACTGCACTACCAGCAAACCTCACAGCTCTGCGCTACCTGCCTAAGGCTGAAACGAGCCTTAAAAAGGTGAGATCTTCTCAAAGAAAAGCAAAGCTCTTCCCTCCAAAACGAACACCACTAATCAGCCTCGCGGCTTTTAAAATGGCCGCCGTCGCACTTTCCGCGCGAAGGCAGGCCGGCGGCCTAACTACGCGAACGCTGCCCTCGCACCTCCGTCTACCCCCCGGCTCAACTCCAGTGCCTGCACCGACCTGAATTCACCTCACAGACCTCCAAAAAACAGGAGGGGGACTCACAGCTCGCTGGGCTCAGCCGGACCACGGCTTCAGCTCCGGCGTTAACGCTCCTTCTCCTCAGCGCTTCGGCTGGAGCTGTGTCTCGTGCCTGCAACCTGCTCCTCACCCGTTAACGCGGGTTCAGGAGCAGGGAGGCCAAAGGTGCTACGCTGGTCCCCCAATGCTCGTTTAGACGACGGGGAGAGAAGCAAATTCCCTCTTTCTATCATTGCTTTCTGAGTGGGGGGTGAGGAGGAGGGGGGTGGAGGGAGGAAACAAACAGCTTCAACCAGCAGGCGCAAAAGGACACCTCCAGCAGCAGCACCTGTCCTGTAAAAGAATTAACACCCAATCAAAATAAAACTCTGCAATTTAAAAAGTAAAACGTAATCTATAACTCTGCTTATTTGTGCTGAGCGAGCCTAGAGCTCAGAAGCTTCTCCTGCTGCTTGGAGACTGAAAATACTGAAGGAGAAGGAGAAGGGGCGGTCCTAGCCTACTTATGCTGAGGTCATCAAAGCGATGACGTGTTTCAGTATCCAAAGCTGCTGGAGGAGATTCTCAACTCACTGGTTCCGGGACTGGATTAGAGGGACGAAAAGGAACATGGAAACGCAATCTTAGTAAATCAGGCTCTTGGTGGGTCACTGCACAGTGCCAAACAGAAGGCGGTGGCCCCATTCCTCTTCCCCTCTCGCCCCCATCCCTTGTGTGTGTATAGAGGTAGGTGCGTGGGAGTCTTCACTTCCCAAGCATTATCTCCTTACCCTCCAACCTCTTGCACTCCAATCCCTCTCTTGCTGTCCCTCTCCCACTCACAAACTGTTTTCCTTCCCACTCTTCCTCACCCTTGCACTCATCCTCTGCCCTCTATTTCACTCCACCGAGTGCTGCATGACCGGCGGTGACTGCCCACATGGATCCCATCTCCCACGAGTAGAAGAGCTGCAAAAGGCCACTGAGATCACAGCCAGAAACGGAACCGCCTGCCCACATGTATCCCATCTCCCACAGGTAGAAGTACTGTACAAGGCCACAATTGTGGCCAGGACTGGTGCTGTCTGCCCAGCCTACAAAAACAAAAAAAAAACCTTGCAGGCTGGGATAGACAGCGCTGATTCTGGCAACAATTCAGCTCACAGGAGATGGGATCCCCATGGGCAGACAGTGCCAGTCTGAGCCCCAGGCGCCAAGTCTGATTTTTTTTTCGTCGCCATGGAGACCTGGCACCTGGGCTTTGTAGAGCCCCGAAATAGGCTAAAGGACCTTATGCCTGGAACAGACTACCTCAGTCAGCGCATCATGCTCCATCTGTGGTCCTATTCAAATCCAGGCTAAAATCCCACCACTTTCGCAGCTGCATTTACATCCTGGCCCTTATGCTCCTGTATCACCTATGTCTGTGAAGACCATTTCTAGTCCTCTCTCTGTTGTGGGTCTTCTATCTTGCTTAGATTGTAAGGGACTGTCTCCCATGTGCACATGTACAGTGCTGCGTATGTCTTGTAGCACTATACAAATGATAAGTAGTAGTAGTACAGGTCCAAGGTCTGGGCCAGGGGAGATTGGAATAGTGCAGCAGAACACATATGCCTAACATCTTGCTATCTAATGAAGGCAGACAAATACTGGCTTCTCTCAGCGCTGCATCAGTGGACATGCAAGTGATGACATAAAGCTGCTCACATCTCCCTCTACTTTCTCTGCCACTGCCAACGTCGTTTATTCCACCTTGCTGCTCCATATGCCTGGAACAGACTACCTGAGCAAGTACACTGGGCCCCTTTCTCTAGCCTTATTCAAATCAAGGCTAAAAACCCACTTCTGAGGCTGCTTTTGGATCCTTATGCCCTCACTCTTGTTCACCACTAATCTGTATCTTGCCATACTCTAATCGCCAGCTTTGTGATGTTCTTCATCTTGATTACACTGTAAGCTCCAATGAGAAGGGACTGCCTCTTACAGCTATATGTACAGCACTGCATATGCCTTGTAGCACTATAGAAATTAGTAGTAGTAGTACTTGCTAGATAGGGGCCAAGACCAGTGCTGGGATTCAAAGATCTTAGGAACCCTGTTCTGTATCAGGTCCATACAAGCAAGTTGCAGTACCCCGATTCCCCCATCCGATAGTATTTTCATGTCATTGGGGACAATCGCAGCATTGGGAAAAGCCCCCGATACTATCAAGGGCCGGTGCACCGACAGAGTGTGAATCCCTGGTGGCACAGCAGTCCAGAACACCCCATTCACCTCCTGACTAAAAAACAAAATAGACTAGGTGGCCTAGTGGCCCCCTGAACCCCCCACCCCCTCACACAAATAAAAGAGACCTGATGGCTTAGTGGCCCCTGAACCACACATCCACCCCCCCCCCCCCCCCCCGGTACCTTTCGAAATGAGCAGTGTCTGGCCCCGTGTGGTGTATCCCAGGATGCACCACGCAGGGCCAGACACCGCTATTTTTGAAGAGGTGGACCACGAGCAAGGGTGCATAGGCAGCGCTCCTGCTCATTTTGAAAGGTACCGGGGGGGTTCAGGGGCCACCATGTCTATTTTGTTTGTCGGGAGGGGAGTGGTGGGTTCAGGGATTCACTAACTGTCGGGACACTGGCCCCCAACAGTATTTTGATGGCATCGGGGGCTTTTCCCCGATGCCACGATTGTCTCTGATGCCATCAAAGAATTAATTAGACTTACCAGCTAATTGTTGTTCCTTAAGGAACTCTAGTCCAGTCCCGGAACCATAGAGTTTAGAATCTCCTCCAGCAGCCTTAGAGACTGAATGACATCACAGCTCTTCTCTCTCTGGTATAAATAGGCAAGGACCGCCCCCTTCCACCAGTACCTATTGACAAAGCAACTCAGCAGAGCAACAAATAAGTAGATAAAGAACAACAAGATAAACTAAATAAACTTTGGCTAGAAACTAAAAACCTGTGCATATTCTAACCTTCTCTTCGACGAAGGACCTTGTAGAAATGCCAAAAACGTAGAAACAAAACCGCGCTGCTGCGGGGTTCCCATTGTGGCTCCACTCCACGTCCTCCGGAACCCCACTCCTCTCCCAGAGACATCCTCTCCAATTTGACCCCTTTTACTAAGATAAAATGGACAACAGCTTCAGGCTGCATACCCTGGGAGGGGTCCGGGACTGGACTAGAGTTCAAGGAACAACAATTAGCAGGTAAGTCTAATTAATTCTTCCTTTTCGTCCCTCTAGTCCAGTCCCGGAACCATACAGGATGTAACAGAGCAGTGCACATCAACAGGAGGGACCAGAAAACCCAGCCTGAAGCACCGCTGAGCCAAAACGAACGTCCTCCACCGCCTGCACATCTAACAGATAGTGCTTCGAGAATGAAGGCGCCGCTCTACAAATGTCCGCGACCGAAACCGAACTGTACTCCGCCCACGACGACGCTTGCGCCCTGGTCGAGTGCGCTCTGAGACCTTCTGGAACTACCCTACCTTTCGAAAGGTAAGCCGACGCTATAGCCACCTTTAACCATCTAGAAATGGACGCTTTCACTGCCGCTTCACCCTTCCGCGGCCCCCCGAAAGCCCCAATCAATCTGTCAGTCTTCCGAAACGGCTGCGTCCGCCGAAGATACGTCCGAAGAACCCAACGAACATCTAGGGGATGTAACCTGCCTTCCGATTTCTCCTTTTGCTGCTTAGAGAATACTGGAAGCGACACCACGTGATTGACATGAAAGGCCAAGACCACCTTCGGCTGAAAGTCCAGCACTGAGCGTAGCACAACCTTAATCATGGAAGAAAGACAAATAAGGTGCCCTACAGGACAAAGCCTGTAACTCCGAAATCCTCCTTGCGGAACAAATAGCTACCAGAAATACCTTCTTTAATGCGAGATCCTTCAGGGTGGCGATGCTTAGCGGCTCAAACGGTAGCTCAAGCAAAGCCTCCAATACCAGATTCAGCTTCCATGTCGGCACCGAACAGAGTACCAATGGATGAAGAAGCAAGGCAGCTCTCAGAAAAAGCCTAATGTCACTGTGAGATCCTACCGGCTGACTGAGCACTTTCCCCCTATAACAGGAAATCGCCGCCCACTGCACTCGCAAGGAACTGGCCGCCAATCCCTTCCGCACTCCATCCTGCAAAAAGGAAAGGACCTGCGAAATCGAAGCCCTCAACGGCTGAATATCACGCTCCACACACCAAGCTGCAAAGATCCTCCAGACCCGGACATACGCAAGCGAGGTGGAATGCCTGCGTGCCTTTAGCAAGGTAAAAATGACCGCCGCCGAATAACCCTTAGCTGTCATCCTAGCCCGTTCAAGAGCCAAGCCGTAAGCGAGAACCGACTCACCTAGAGCATGCGCAACGGACACTGTCGTAGGAGCTCCTCCCGCTGCGGTAACTACCACAGATCGTCCACTAACAGCCGTACCAAATCTGCATACCACGGCCTTCAGGGCCAATCGGGCGCGATCAGAATCACCCGACCGCGTTGTCTCCCAACGCGCTGCACCACCCTGCCCATGAGGGCCCAAGGTGGAGAAAACATAAAAGGAGAACTCCCCTCTGGCCATCGCTAATGCATCTAGCCCCTTTGACATCTGTTCCCAGCGCCTGCTGAAAAACCTTGCTACCTGCGCTGACTCAAAGCTCGCCATGAGCGCCATTCCCGGAACTCCCTAGCGCCTCACCAGAAGAGCAAACACCCCCGGATGTAGCACCCACTCCTCGGGGTCTACTCTGCGACGACTGAGGAAATCCACTTTGAGATAGTCTATGCTGGCCACATGTTGAGCCGCGAGAGCCTGGAGATTGTGTTCGGCCCACACCCACAGCTGCCCCGCTTCGGCTTCCAGTGTAGCACTTCCTGTGCCCCCCTGCCAATTGATGTAGGCCACCGTTGTCGCATTGTCTGACAAGACTCTGACCGCCTCCCGATCGAGAGTGTCCTGAAACTCCGGTAGCGCCAGAAACACCGCTCTCATCTCCAACCTGTTGATGGACCGAGACGTCTCCTCCTGAGACCAACGACCCTGGGTAAACCTGCCTTCGCAATGAGCCCCCCCCCAACCCAGGAGGCTCGCGTCTGTCGTGAGCAGTCCCCAGGATGGCAGTCCAGTGGCATGCCGGCTTTCATATTCTCCGTTCTCAACCACCATCGCAGCTCGTGACGCACATTCTGAGGGCAAACTAACCTCTGCGATAGGACCTCCGACTGATGCGACCAACGACGGAGAAGCACCGCCTGTAACGGCCGCACGTGTGCTCGGGCCCATGGAACCACTTCTATTGTGGCTGTCATTGTTCCCAACAACTGCAGGTACTGCCATGCTGTTGGAGCCGGACTCGAAAAGAAACGCCTGACGAGTTGTCGCAGACCTAGAGCCCGGGCCCTGGGCAGGAACACCTTCCCCTGCTTTGCTTCGAAGAGCGCCGCAAGGTACTGCAGGGATTGCGATGGTACCAACCTGCTCTTTGCAAAGTTGACTACCCAGCCCAGGCCTTCGAACATCTGGACCACCCGGGCCGTCGCTGCCGAGCTGTCCTCTCTCGACTTCGCTCGGATCAACCAATCGTCCAAATATGGGTGCACCAGTACTCCCCCTCTTTGCGAAGCACCGCCACCGCCGCCGCCGCCACCACCACCACCACCATGACCTTGGGAAACGTCCATGGCGCCGTTGCCAGCCCAAAGGGCAGCGCTTGAAATTGGAAATGTCCCATGGGTACCACAAACCTCAGCTACTTCTGATGCTCTTGCCGAATCGGGATGTGCAGGTAAGCATCTGTGAGATCTAACGACATCAGGAACTCCCCGGTCCGGACCGCTGCCAGCACGGAACGCAAGGTCTCCATCCGAAAATGGGTAATCCGGAGACAAAGGTTCACCCTTGTCAGAGCCAGGATCGGGCGAAATGTGCCCTTCTTCTTTGGCACAACGAAATAGATGGAGTAGCGACCGGAACCGCACTGCTCCGCGGGCACCGGCAGCACCGCCGCAAGCTGCAGCAGCCGCTGTAGCGCGTCCTGGACTGCCTGCCTGTGCCCAGGGCTGAGCAGGGAGAACGGACAAAGGAACTTACAACGGGTCGATGGAGTTCTAATACGTACCCCTCTCGCATGACCTCCAGGACCTACCAATCTGACTTAATTCGGACCCAGGCAGGGTAAAACTCCCGCAACCGACCTCCCCTGGGAACTACCATCTCCTGAGCCCACCTTATCTCATTGTGTCTGTTTTGTGGCCGAGGACTGGAAAGGAGCGAACCCCCAGCCTGCTCCCCTGAATCCTCGAAACCCCTGACCCCTAAGCGGGAACTTCCCCCGCTGGGACTGTCCATAACAGGGAGAACGAAAACTACGAAAGTCTCTCGGGACCTCCCTGAATCCTGCAGAACTGTGGCCCTGCTTCGTCTTGTCCTCTGGGAGACATCCCCCCTGGGACTCCGAGGTCCTGGACCAACTTATCTAAATCCTCCCCAAATAAAAGCGTACCCCCAAAGGGTAACTTGCTAAGCCGAGCCTTAGACGAACTGTCCGCCGACCAGGTTCTCAACCAGAGATACCTTCGAGCTGCTACTATGGAGATCATCCCCTTAGCCAAGCCGCAGAGGAGATCAGAATGAAAAACCGCCAAGTACGCGGTTCCCGACTCCAGTTGCGTGGCATCTTCAAGCTGCCCTTCCAGATGGTCTCCTGCAACCTCTGGGACCATCTCAAACAGCCACGTGCCACCGAAGCCGGTCTGCATGGACAGCACGCAAACATCGAACACCTGCTTCAACAGAGTGTCTAACCTCCTGTCCTGAACATCCTTCAGCGCTGCGGTCCCCCTCCACGGGAATTGTGGTTTTCTGAGTGACCGCCGATACTACCTTTGGAGAACGAAACAGCTCCCTATCGCGGTTTGCGAGCAGATAAAGGCGAGCCAACGCTCTAGCCCCCTTTAGGGTTGCCTCTGGCAAATCCCATTCTTCCTGTATCATATTCCAAAATACCCTATGGAGGGGAAACACTCTCTAGGATGTCTGCACCGCCTGCAACAGCGGATCTTCTAATGTCTCTTCCGCTGCTTCCTCGCTGGAAGGCAGGTTTAGTGTCTTTAGCGTCTCTGAAACCAGGGCTGGAAGCCCTTCACACCGAAAGACTGACTACCCAGCACTGCTGCTCCGAGTCAGGCAACTCTCCGTCTTCCAGCTCATCTTCCGAGAACTCTTCCCTATTTGGCGTTCCCCTCGCTCAGGTCATCAGCGAGGTAAGGCGCGGGACCCTTTGAAGTGGCCCTACACCTAGCCACCGGAGCACCGCTCCCCGAACCGACCAGAGAGGCCGAGCGCTTCTGACTCTGGGGTCCATGAGGAAGAGCCGACATCACGGGCTGAAGGAAGGCAAAAGTCTGCTGCATCAAGGCAACGAAGTTTGGCGTAATCCCGGTCGCCTCCCCCGCCTGTCCCTGCTCCTGTGACCCGGCGGAGCTGCCGCCCGAGGAGGGCCCCGGCACTGGCTCCTCAGGATCTAGAGACGGAGATAACAGTGCCTCAGCGTCTGTACGAATAGCCTTCTGGCCTGCTAGGGGCTGTCCCGGCTCTCCGTCCATATGCTGCGCTTCTAGGGAGCAAGGGACACAGACTCCTGATTCCAGCACTGAACTTTTCCTCCTGCCGCACACTAGACAGCGTGGAATTGCAGGCATAGCAGCCGCCTCAAAGAACTGTTCTAAACCACCCCGGGAACTCCCCCTCCCCCCCCGCTGGCCCTGACCGCCAGCCCCGGAAGGAAGGGCTCTCTCCGGGTTGGAGCCCTGCAAAAAACAGCCTAGATACACCTGCTCAATATTTCAATAAGGGAAAAGCACAGCACAACTTGTTTCCCTTTGAACTTCTCTTTCCCCCCCCCCCCAACAGGCCAACGCTCTGTAAGCGCCTGATGAGCCTATAGCAGGTCTGCAGCAAACGAGGCTTAAAACGCTTCCAAAAAGCCACTATAAAAAACCGCGGTTTTCAAAATGGCCGCCGGGACTTTTCCCACGCAGCAAAAAAGTGTCCGGAGGGCAAAGAACTCCTTTATGAGATCCCCCGCTGAGGCAGGGAATTCCCTCTCAACTCCCCTCCAAGAAACAAGTAAAAGAAAATTCAAAAAGAAAGAAAAAAACGCCGTTAAAGTCGGCGAGACCTACTTACAGTTCCCTGCTTCAACCTGAGGTGCTGCAATGAGGCAGACACGCGCTGGAGCTCAGCCTGCTCGTGGCTTCGGCTCCAACGGTGCTCCCACCACCAATCTCACTGTCCCTTAGAGATGGCTGGGGCTAAGCCTTCCACCTGCTCCTCACCCTTGCTTGCGGGTTCGGGAGCAGGGAGGCTACTTCTGCTCTGTAAAGCTGCTCCTTCTCACCAAGGGGCAGCCCGCCCCTACGACAGGGAAAATTGAGGGAGAAAGGAGAAAGCAGGACTGGAACCAGAGGGAAGAAAAAAGTGGCTATTTTAGAAAGGCAACCAAACAAAAAACATCAAGAATTAGAAAAGGAAAACAAAGAAAAAATTCCTAGCTCTGCCTATTTGTGCTGGGCCTATCCCTAGGCCCAGAATCTTCTCAGCTGCTTGGAGACTGAAGTACTGGTGGAAGGGGGCGGTCCTTGCCTATTTATACCAGAGAGAGAAGAGTTGTGATGTCATTCAGTCTCCAAGGCTGCTGGAGGAGATTCTAAACTCTATGGTTCCGGGACTGGACTAGAGGGACGAAAAGGAAATACTGTTGGGTGGGCAGATCGGAGCCAATGGGCCACCAGGGATTCACTGTCTATCGGTGCACCGCTTCAGCAAACTCAGGAAATTTAATAACAGGTTCAGGCAAACCAGCTGACATCCCATCACTGCCATAACCCACTCACCTGGACTGGTCTAGCAGAATGATAAGGAATGGATAGATATTTAATTGAAGACATTCCAAAAATGCTATGAAAAAGGAGGTGCTACAGCTAGGCAATTGCAATCTTCTGGATGTTGATTGGGACATTTCAGCTGCAGTGCTATCTAAAAAAACAGGGAGATAACTTCCAACACCTGGTAACAGAATCAAAACACAAGGTCAATACTGGACCAGATTCTCTCAAACAGGGAGAGTTTGACATCATAGTGGATGATCACCTGGGAATCAGTGATTCTCTGATAGTATGCTATCGCATCAGAGCACAGGCAGGTGGTTCACTCAAATACTCAAACAAATGAGATCCACCCTCAAGACTTTGCGAATTACCTGCAATCAAAGCTATGCCAAACCAACAAATCTCCAATTCCCACCGTGGCCCTTGTCACAACCAATATAACACCCTTGTCCACCTTCACCACGCCATCCAAGGAACACATTGAAAAAACCATTGCAACGATCAACACCACCACTGCCCGGTCTGACCCTTGCCCTGCCTTCTGGATAAAGGAGCTACGGTCTGACCTTAGCCCATTTATAGCCAGGCTCATGGACTGATCCTTCACGACAGGCACATTCCCCCAATCTCTTAAGCACACATCCATTAGACCTCTGCTAAAAAATAGCAAGCTCGACACCCAGAAGGTGGACTCATATAGACCGATATCGAGCATACCACTTCTAGCCAAGATAATGGAGAAAGAAGTCCAAAGACAAATTTAAGAACACATTGACACCAGTTCGCTGCTGGACCACTGCCAACATGGCTTTAGAGACTATCACAGCGTTGAAACGCTCCTCACCGCCCTCATCAATAACATAGCTGCTGGAATCGATAACATCCGTCATGGGTTTGTCCTCATCTTCTTGGACATAGCAGCTGCCTTTGATTCAGTAAGTCACGAGCTTCTCCTAGAGCGCTTCAAGGAGAAGGGTATCTGTGAAACAGCAATAGACTGGTGCAAGTCTTACCTCTCGGACAGATGGCAGCACGTACGATCAGGGACCTCAACATCCGAACCATTCCACCAGAAGCAAGGCATCCCACAAGGATCCTCCCTTTCCTCCCTGATGTTCAACATATACATGCAGCTCATCTGTAACCTTATCTGGTCCTACAGTGTTAACTGCTTGATATATGCAGATGATGTGCTACTTTACATGCCCTTCTCTACAGAGAACCCGGACCTATCCCCTCTGACAGACTGCTTCAATGCGGTATCCAATTGGCTGCAATCCCAGAACCTCAGAATTCAACACAAGAAAACAGAGGTCCTATTCATCACAAGGATTCCAAACTTCACCACACCGCCCCACCTAAAAGTCAATGAGGCTGAACTACAGACCAAACCCACGAACCGGTACCTGGGAGTCACCTTGGACCAGCACCTGGACATGATTGCGCATATAAGCAATGTAGTTAGAGCAGTATACCACAAGATCCGTATCCTCAGGCACCTCCGTTTCCTGCTAGAACCAGATGACTTCCAGACAATTTACCAAGCGCTAATCATACCACAGTTTGACTACGCCAATTCAATTCTTCATGGTCTCCCTCAATCAACGTTGAACCCTCTACAGCTCGCGATGAACGCTGCAGTGAGAATACTACTTGGAGCCTCTAAGAAAGATCACATCACGCCCATCATGAAACACCTCCACTGGCTTCCCATACATGCTAGACTCACATTCAAAACCCTACTGTTTACCTTCAAAGCTATCAATGGCCTCGCCTCCGCATCACTAGCAGATCTTACCCAAATCACTCCCCCCAATAGGTCCAGAAGATCACTAGCGATCAACACACTAATAGTCCCTAAAGAAATAACCCAATGTACCCAGGCAACAGCAAACAGAGCCTTTAAATTCTGTGCACCTAGATGCTGGAACACCCTACCAAACATATGCGCAATCCCTGACCTGACCCAGTTTAGAAAGGCGATAAAGCACCACCTATTCTGCAAGTACTACCAGGCAGACTAGGCCACACATTCGATTCCGTCCATACAAAACACCAATTAATATGACTAGCGAAATACCCCTTCCATGAAGAAAAATGTAAAACTGTTAAAAATGTAAAAATGTAAAATTAGTTTCCCCAAGTTATCCAAGTTCTCATACCTGTTCATTGTAAACACAATTCTGTAAAGACATTGTGTATGTATTATGTTTCATGTAAACCGCACTGATGTTGAATAGCGCGGTATAGAAGAAATGTAAATAAATAAAATAAATAAATAAATGTGAGGTCCTAGACTCTTAAGAAAACTATACAAGAAAACAAAAATGTGCCATACTGGGTCAAACCAAAAAGGTCCATTAAGCCCAGTATCCTGTTTCCAACAATGGCTACTCCAAATACCTGTCAGGTTCCCAAAAGCAGAGTTGCAAAGTTACTCAGTTCCAAGAGCGAGATTTTGAGACAGTTCTGGTTTTAAATTTGCATTGTAATGTAGTATAGTACTTTTAGTCCCCGATTTTATCCATTGGAATCAGTGCTGCAGGACCCATAAAGCATCAAGATGAGCTTTTCAGAAATCAAGGACTGGCTTAAAAGTTCACTCTTGGAACTGGGTAACTTGGCAACTCTGCAAAACAAACAGATTCCATTCTGCTTATCCCAAAGATAAGCAATGGATTTCTCCAGTTCACATCAATAATGGTTTATGGACTTTTCCTCCAGGAACTTGTCCAAACATATTTTGAATCTAGCTTCACTAACAGTTTTCACTACATCCTCCAACAAAATTCCAGAGTTTGCTTATATGGCAAGTGAAAAAAACTCTGATTGGTCAGAAATGTGAAATTAGACCTAATGTGCTAATTTTCTTTCCTGGAGTCCCTCCAGTCCAGTCCAGACACATGGGTTATGCTCATCCACCAGCAGAAGGAGACTGAGAACAGCAAGCTCACAACTTTTCCCTTAAGTAGCCTTTGCTTCCCTGCAGAGTCAGTATGAACCTCAGAGCAGAACAGAGTCCCAAAACTGTAACAGCTCCACCAGTCCTGCAACAAATCGTGTACCAGAACAGCATGCACACTTGGCCATTGAGAATCTCTTGTCCTATTCCGTTTTTTTTTTCTTATCAAAACAGGACACCCTCCCCCCCAAAGAACCAAAGTCCACAATGGGGAGAGTAAACAATACAACAGCACAGCAGAAGTCCCTAGGACCACAACGAAACAAAGGGAGAACCGCCACAACCAACTGGCCCAGAGGTCACCTGTTCCAGGTTAAAGCGGAAATTAGACTTACCTGCTAATTGCTGCTCCCTGAGGAACTCCAGTCCAATCCCGACCCCTGGGTAGTGTACCTCTTTCAGCAGCTTGGAGACTGAGCATGTCCAGTTTTGACAGCACCGCCTACCAACTTGCAGTAATCTACTGACAAAGCAGACTCACAGGAGCAACAAATAAGAAGGTAGCTAGATTTAAACACTAACCCACGTGCCTGGACTTGGCTAGAGGGATGATCTGGAATGTAGCATCATTGCATGTCTCCTAGTCTTTCTACTTTTTGAGGAAACCGATCTAAGTTTACCCATTCAATTCTACTCATTTATAGACCTCTATCATAGTTCCCTTTAGCCAGCTCTTTTCCAAGCTGAAGAGCTCTAACATTTTAAGCCTTTGTAGGGGTATCCTTCCATCCATCCTCTTTACAATATCATTTTGGTTGCTTATCTCTATACTTAATTGCACTATATCCTTTTTTAAATACGGCAACCAGAACTGTACACAATATTCAAGGTGCACTCACACCACGTAATGATAGATACAGAGGCATTATAATATCCTTGGTTTTATTTTTGATTCCTTTCCTTATGATTCCTAGCATTCTATTTGCTTTCTTGGCTGCCGCTACACACCGAACAGAGTTTTTTTTAAACATATTATTCATGATGATGCACAGATCTTTTTCTCAGTTGATGATTTCTAATGTGGGACCTTGCATCTTGTAACTTTTATTTGAATCCTTCTTCCCTAAGTGCATAACATTTTACTTGTCCACAATGGACATCTAAGCAGATGAAATTCAATTTTTCAAGGTCCTCTTGCAACTTTTCACAATCCTATGTTGTCTTAATAATTTTGAATTGTGTCATCTGCAAATTTGATCTCCTCATTTGCTGTTAAAAAGCAGAGGGTCCAGCACAGATTCCTGGGATACTCCACTGAGAAAAATGGCCATTTAGCCTTACTCTCCATTTTCTATCTTTTAATCAGTTCTCAAGCCACATCTAACTTTGTTAAGATGGCAGAGTACCTCAAAATATCAATAAATGGATAAATCTATTGGGGGGAATAGAAGAGCAATGAATAAAACTGAAAAGGATATGTTGTAAGGTCAAACCTTCTTAACTTTCTAATGAAAAGCAGAATTTCCTAAAAGTACCTGAAAAAAGGACAGTAGTCAGAACAAGAAGCTGGAGATAGGGAAGATGGCCAACAATACCTTGAAAAGCAGAAAAAGTGGGAAAGTAGTCAGGAAAACAAAGATGCAAATACGAGAAACACATGCTTAAATATAGAAGTTGAAGAACAAATTTCTGTTCTTGGTCTACTGAGGAAGGGGTCACAATAGGAACATGGAAAAATGGCCATATATAGAAATGCATATCAAGTAGACCTTAATTTTCAAATACTGTCCTCAAGAGGAGAAAGCAAAACTAAAACTAGATAAAAACAATGAAGCCAGACTAAAAACAGCCAAGGGTATTATAGGAAGTCAAGGAAGCAGAAGAAGTTCTCCCAACTCCACTGTCTGATCCAGGAATGTGAAACCCATTTAAATCTTCATTTTGGAGGGGAAAAAAAAGGAAATATGGAGGATGGGAGGATGAAAGGAGATAGCATGCCAACACGGAGGTCAATTTCAGGAGGGGGCATATTTGCATATACGTACGTAGACTGAGTAAAATTATTCTACTTTATAAAATAGTATAATTTTCTACCATTTTTGGGTGCTAATTTATTTGGACCTTTTTAGTAGGTAAAGCGCATCTTAGTAATTGGTGCTGAGAAGGAGAAAAGAAAATAGAGTAAGGAAAACGGAGCTGAGGAAGAGAAAATACAGAGGGAAATGGATAAATGATCTCAAGCAGGAGCACAAGAATAGGGTGTGAAAGAGGGTATGCAGGAACCAGGGAGCAGAGGACAAGAAATAAGAAGGCATCATCCATTCACTCAACCCCACAGTGCCTTTAGTCCCTTCACTCCCCAATTTACCACATCTCCTTCTAATACCTACTCTCACCCTGCAGCATCTCTGATCCCATAACTCAAACTCTTAAGTTTAAATTTTAAACTTTGGATTTACTACTTACACCACCAATCTCTAGGCAGTAAACAATTAAACAAATATATATTGATATACAGCTTTTTTTTTTCCCCAACCACTTTTTAGAGTTACATACCCTTTCAAGATATATCTCCACCACCCAAAATTCCTTCATTCTTTTGGTGTCACTACTGACACATCTGTCATATGCAACACGTTTGATTTATTATTTTAATTTATTAAGCATTTTGATATACCTCCCTTTGATCAAGGAACGTTAGAGTGGTTCATGTAAGGGGGAAAAATCCACTATATGATAGGAAAGGCATTCTGCAGTCAGTGTTCCCAGACCAAGCAGGGCCAAAGAAGGCTTCACAAACTCTAGGACAAAGGGGAGCTGACATATGTTTGCAGCCAATGCGAGTCTCAAGCCTGAGGCAAGTCAGATGGGAGCTGGCTCAATCAGGCCAAACTTTGTGAAAGGCATGGGCAGAAGCTGGTGCCAAGAGTAGTTGGAGATGAGAACAGAGCAGCAGCTCTCACTGCCATGATTAAGGCCCCAGATGGAGCTGAGCGAGAGCCAGAAAAAGGAGGCAGCAGCAGTGGAGCTTGTGGTAGTATGTCTCGAGTACAGAGGCGGTGCTGCAGTCACTACTCTGGATACTGAAAGGATCAATGGACACCAATAGATCATTTATGTCAGCTCCCACCGCTGCAGGTTATGTAAGTGGGCATCTTCTGAACATTGCTTCAAACCCAGAAGTACCAGGTGCCTCCAACAAAGTGATGCATCATCCAAACTGGCCCAGAGAGACACAGGCCAGGTAGAAGAATAAACTGGTGCCAGTGCAAGAGGTGCATTCATGGATGAAGCAGTATGGGAACAGTGTCTTTAGGACAGTTACAAAATTAAACAAAGGCGTTGTTGGGGGGGGGGGGGGTAACCTACACAGAGCATCAGTTAGAATGTTGACCACTTTACTGGGCAGACTGGATTGTTCATGCTGGTCTTTACGTGCCATTATAAGCCAAATGAGAGACAGGCAGTGGGCCAGATGAAGGGGACCATTAGAGTCTTGATCTAACCTTTTCAATGGATTGCAGATAGGCAAATGTAGTTCGTCTTCAAAAAAATGAAAGCATGAAGACGACTAGAACTTCTGGTTGGTTAGTCTGACTTAGATGCTTTGAAAAATAATAGAGTCTATGCTAAAACTGAGAAGGGTGCTAAATCTGAAATCCATTGGCTTACAGGATCCAGCATGTTTTTAACAGAAGCAGTTCTTGTGGGATAAATCAATCTATTTCTTTCACTAGGTGATCAGAAGAGTGATGTATGTAGTGTACTTTTATTTCAGCAAGGTATTTTACCTGGCCCCATACAAACAACTTATAAATAAAATGAGCACCCTCACTACAGGTTCACTAGCGATTTGACCGATTGGAAAGCAGTGGTCTAAGGCGTTCACGTCAAGGAAAGAGAACATTATTAACTATGTGCCAGAAGAACCAGCCTTCAGTCAGGTTCTGTTTTATTGCATAAGGGGAATCCAAAGGTTTCCATTTTTGTAGACAACATGAATAACTGCAAAAAAAGAAAAGAAGGAGTAAACACCCTGAATAAAAGTGGAAAACAGAAGTATAGATCTAGTGAAGTCTGATGAATGCCACAGAATTTGGCAGCTAAGATATCATTTATTTAGACAGTTTTGTATACCACCTTATCCTTCAATCAATCAAAATGGTCACAACACAATTCGGGGATACATTTAACATGAGGGGATATGAGACACATACACTAATACTTAACAGGGAACATGGGCAATGGAGGGTTAAGTGGCTTGCCCAAGACCACAAGGAGCACCTGTGGGACTAGAAACCCCAGTCCTTCCGGCCCAAGGATGCTGTCCTCTAGTGGGATTTGAGCCCCCGACCTGAGGTAACTTGTCCCAACCACTAGGCCACTCCTCCCTATATATAATGCTATATATAATGCTAAAAAATGTGCTGGGGCAGACTAGAAAGTGAAGTTTGTGCACAAAAAAGAAACAAGATCTGAGGATGGTCATATCCTTTTTTGTTTAATTTAAAAAGTAGTTTTGGAAACAAAGGGGCTTGTAAACAAGCCCCAAAGTTGCACAGGGATATTAAAACAACTGTCAACAAGAACCAAAAATGTAAAACTGGAAAATGAGGCTGTACAAAGAGAATTAAATCCAAACACCCATTCCAATATCCTGAATAAAACCTAAAAAAAAAAAAAAAAAAACACCCCACAAAACCCCCACACACAGAAAAGGCACAAAGGTCCGTGCTAAAGCTCAGAGTGTCATGCATGGGGATGCTCATAAACCCACAGGAGACACAGCACCACCCTACCACAAGTGCTACACTGGAGCATTAACCAGACAGAGCCTAATCAGAGGGTGGCTACTGGTATGGTCATAAGAACATAAGAAAAGCCATGCAGAGTCAAACCAGGGTCTATCCAGCATCTTGTCTCGGACAGTGGCCAGTCTAGATCGTAAAAAGATCCATGTCCCATAGTTCATTTCCTGAGATGAGCAATGGTTCTCCGAAGTATACCTGACTAATGTCCTTAAAAAAAATCTATTTCCTCCAAAAACATGTCCAAATTACTTTTGAATCCCACTATATTAGCCATCTTGATCACATCCTCCAGCAACAGATTCCACAACTTAATTATATGCTACGTAAGTATTTACCTGCTGGGAAATTCTCTAAATCTTGGGGAAAAGGGAATTCTTTGGGCTAAAGCTGATAAATCTCATTATTTTAGAATTCAGTGTTTTTCTTAAGTCAGTCAGGGCTTAGTACCACCAGAGAGCTTTCATTTAAATCAAATCAGAGTATTGCTTAGCATAGAAGGCAGAATAGGATAAATATTCTTTGAGTAAAAAGAAAATGGAAATTACACTTACCTGGTAATTGTTGTTCCTTGAGGGAGTGCAGTTCAGTCCTCCACCTCTGGGTAGTGCACCTCCTCCTGCAGCATAGAGACTGGACAGTCAAATTCATGACATCACCGGGTATATCTTGCTGGTCTTCTCCCATCATCCCCCAGTGACCTACTGACAAAGCAGACTCAAAGGAGCAACAAAAAGACAGTTAAGGAATTAAGTACAATCTTATGCTCTACCTTTAAACTTTGAAATTACAGTTCCCTTGAAAGAAAAGACAAAGAACCTCCTCCTACTTGACTCCCCCCTCCTGCCCGCCGATCAGAGAAGACAGACAGAGGCAGGGAAGGAGGACTCCAAGAGAACATAAACAGAAATAGATATGCTAACACACCTATTCTTGTGACTACCGGCCTGACAGAACCTGTTGTCCTCTCATGAGCCGGCAATCCCCCCCCCCCCCCAAAACCGACGCCTCGCGTCTAAGTCATTCATCCCCGGGCGGGACTGAGGACTGAACTGTACTCCCTCAAGGAACAACAATTACCAGGTAAGTGTAATTTCCATTTCCTCTTCGGTCCTACAGTTCAGTCCTCCACCTCTGGGATGTAACAGAGCAGTAAACATTGGGAGGGACCTGTCCACCTGGATCGCAAAACTGCCGACCTAAAAGAAGCCTCGCTTTCCGCTAGAACCTCCAGGCGAGAAAGTGTTTAAGAAAGTATGGCGAGACGACCAAGAAACCAGTCTGCAAATCTGCACTGGCGGAACAAACCATGCTCCGCCCAAGCCATCGCTTGTGCCCAAGTAGAGGGAGCCCTCAATCTCAGACGCCAAAACGACCTTGCCAACCATATGCTGACGCTAATACTACTTGGCCCCTCGGGCAAACGAAACCCTGGCTGCCGCCGCACCTTTAACACAAACTTTCCAAAGAAAGAATAGACCACCGGACCTATGACAAAAACAAGTCACCAAGACTAATGGGATTGACGCAGAACTCTCTCTAAGTCCAAACGACGCCGAACATGGCGCAGTGCATCCTCCTCCAAAGACCCCAATGCTGGCCACTAGAGAGGATGATTTACATTAAAATATAAAACCACCTTGGACAAAAAGGAACGGAACTGACCGCAACAACGCCTTCTGTGTTTGTTTGTTTTTTTGTTGGTTTTTTTTAACGAAGGAAGAACGGCTCCTGACAGGACAACTCCCGCCACACCAAACCACGGCGTGCCGAACAATAAACCGCAAAAAGAAAACACTGACTAAGGACAAACCCTGAATCAAATTTGGCAGAAGTGTTCAACAAGTTTCGTTGTCAATGCTCCAAGCACTAAGTTGAGATGCCACAGAGAAACCACCAGACGGTGATCAGGCTGACCCCGCGCTATCACGCTTAGAAACTGAATCACGCCCACAGCGACTAAACAAGCAACTGCAATGTTCTGCAAATCAAGATTATATGACCAAGATTTAAAGCTCTTAACGTCTGCAACATTTGTCGGGCTCTGGGGCCCTTAAGACCACCGGATGTCAGCGCTGCTCCTGGACGGATTTGGTAAAAGCAGGTCCTGGAGAGTTCAGTTAGCAGCTCTGTCCTGCTATAGGGGCTAAGGACACGGAGTGGCTCTCCTGCACAGGTTGATGTGGTACGCTCTCCCAGGCGGTTACCAGACTGTAGCCCTCTCGTAGGATATTAATTCCACTGGGGAAACTCAAGTTGGTTTTATGAGCGTTAGCTAGCGCGCCCTTGGGGCCCTTGCAACAGGCGTAGGTTAAGAGTTTTGCCTTGAAGATGGTATATTTGATGGATATCTGTTCGGCGAGGCGATATTCGGAGTTGCAAATGTCAAGGGTCCCCGAAGAGGAGACTAACTAGATCAGGTATGCCAGACCCTACGGCCCAACTGTTGCCACTAACAGTGCTTTCCCCCCGATGCGCCACAATGTGCTGACCCACATGTCCAATACGCACCCGTGGGGGAAAGGCAAAGAGACGACCGGCCAATGGCCAGTAGTGCAGCAAGCCTTGGCTAGCTGAACAGGTCCCCATGAGATCCATAAGGGGAGGGACCCACCGGAGGACTATCTGAGCCAGCTCCTCTGGATGAAGCTCCTATGACCCGTCATTCATCCGGCTCCGCTGAACAAAGCCGCCCTTGCCTCGCCTGTTCCCGCAATACGGGCCGCCGATATAGCCTGCCGCCGAGGCACCTCCCCGAGCGAACAGAGCGCCTGCTTCCACTTCCAAGACTGCACTCCCCTTGCCATCCCGCCAGGAGAGGAAAGGCACTGTCGCGATACTGACTGACAGCCCTGAGGTCTCGAATGCTTCAACTGCCAAAACCACTGCTCCCAGATCCAAGCAGCTGACGGACCATCGGGCCTCATGGTCTCCCTAACCACCCTGTGCAAAGAGAGTTGCCTCCGTCCACAGCTAAATCCATTGCGGATGTTCCAGTGACCTACCTGCTGCCAGATTTCCTGGGCACAGCCAGCCCAGAGAGGGCCGCCTTAGCCGCTAGGGACAGAGAAGACGCCTGCACCAAGAATCATTCCGGTATACCAATGCCAGAGTCATAACCCCTGGAAGGGCCACGTAAGAGCCCTGGCCCACAATACTAAGCCTAGGGTCCCCGCCATTGAGCCTAACCAGGGAGTATACTCCAAGCTGAACGAGCTGGAGTCAACCCACACGTGTGTACTAGATGCAAGAGAGCCGGAGCTTGCCGAAATGGGAGAAATACTGCTGTTAACCGGGGGATGAACTGTATCCCGAGGTACACTAGTACCTGCAGCATAACTAACCGGCCTTCGGCCGCCCTGTCCCCCTAGCCGAGCCTCTGAAGGAACTCCACTACTCCGCTAATAACCGGCCCGCACTGGAAATCTGCCCGAATCAACACTCATCGAGGTATGGGGGGACTAAACCTCCTTCCTTACGCTGCACTGTCCCTACCACCACCATAATCTTGGAGAAGGGTTGCGACCCATCGCCTAACCGCAGGGCAAAGCCTGAAACTGAAAATATCCACCTGGCAGCGCCAACTTCAGAGAATGCGAAGGAACTGATCTGATAGGGATGTGCAAGTACTCATCTGTAAGGTCGAGGAATGTCCAAAAACTTCCACAGGCCGAACCATCCCATCACTGAACCAAATGTTTCAGTTCGAAAGAGCAACTCTCGAGGTCAATTGGTTACTCCTTTGAGACCCTGAATAAGACGGAAGGAGTTGCTCTTCGTTGGTACTACCAAATCAATAGAGAGACGACGAATGCCGTCCGTCAAATCCTTCGAAATTCTGTCAATGAAATTCGTAGATACATCTACAGGCCTGAACGGATGATTTTTTTTTTCTCCTTTTACTCTGGCAACCGCCCATGCTCTGCTGAACATCTCATCCTGAAGAAGACTGATTGCTTCCATGTCTTCCTTTTTATTTATTTATTTTTTTTTGTTTACACAAGCCAAACAGATTCTTTGGTGCCAGCAATTGACCCATGAAAGGACACTACAAGCTAACCCGGGTAGCTCACCCTGTTGTGGCTCTTTCAAAGCTAACAGGAGAGTCTCTATGGCTGGTGCCCAACAAGCCACATTCACTTGTAAGGAGAAAATTGTTATGATTAACAAGATTAGAATCCTGCAGCTTCGTGCGGAACAGCAGAACCCTCACTAAAGAGGAAATATGCTACATAAGATTTACCAAAAAAAAAAAACCACGTACCCAGCTAAGGCGAAAAGATGCACACAGTCGCTGAATATGGATACACAGAGGCACAGGATCTCAGGGTTGCTGAAGGCCATAAAAGGGTGAAACCTTGCCCGACTACATTCCCCACTGAAACCCTGTCCTACCTCCAACAAAAAGAAAAAAGGAAAGAAGTTCTGGCCCATTCCATAAAAAGGTCTCTCCGTCAAATTCTCTCTTGTCCTGTAGATTGGCACCTGACGTTTGGAGCTAAAATAAGGACTGGCCAGGATAAAAACACTGCCATCGAAGTCCGCAGAAAGGAATACCGACCCATGTGAATGTTCTGCACGACGTAAAACTATCCCTGAGGTTACCAGAAATCCCAGTGGAGACATTCCCAACAGAAACAGAATGAAAACTTCCTATCGCAGCAAGCATACAATAAAGTCTTGCCTGCAGCAAGGACAAGCCGTAGGCCCGGGCCAAACCCTGTCTCTGGCTGTAGCAAAGTTCAATAGCAGTAGAGTCGTGCCCCTGCTGTGACTCTGCCTCCTGAAGGAATCCCCAGAGGATATCCATAGCAATTCCTAAAAGGGCAGAATCACAGGATTGTATTCCGCCTTATCCCTTGAAGAGCAATTCTTGATGACCTTTTGAGCTACCTTGACCAAAATGAAAAACCCCGATTGCCTCCAGCCTTCAGAACTATATGTCCCAATACTACCGAGACCCATTTAGCTGCCCATTTAAAAAGGGTACCTGTAATAAATGAGACCAATGAAGGGAAACCGATTAGCCTTGTCCAGGTAAACGCATCAGAATAGGACATGACAGGATAGAACAGGACAAGCCCAGCTCTAACTGGCAGAGCTGCCAGTGTACCATGAAAAGACACAGTGTTATTCTAGACCGCCTCCACAAACTGCCAACCTCAAGCCTTACCATGAGGCATGCAGAGTTCTTAAGAGATATCTCTGCATGTTGAGGCTTGCCTGCCCAAAAGACAACACCTCATTTTGGCGGTACAATTCATTAAAAGAGCTCTTCTGCGATTAAGCAGTGTATAGATAGATTAGGGACTGACCGGAACTCCCCAACCGGTTAAAATCCCCCTAAATAAATGCTATTCCTGGCTTGTCTTTTTTTTTTTTTTTGCAACGTATCGAAAACCACACACTGAAGGCAAAAATAAAAGAAATTTAGCTAAAGGAACATAAAGTACCTCAAAATAAATCAAAGGAAGCTATTCCTGCTGAAATATATCCTGCATGAGCAAGCTGCCGCTGCCCCGCGGACATGTAAAGCGTGGGAAGAAAAGACCGCGAAAACCCGACGGGCGTGCACACAGCCGCGAAGCTTCGATGAGGCCCACAATGTCTTCCCCGCCAAACTGTCTCTCCACGGAGCACTTACCTCCAAAAATATGCCCCCAATTGCTCTCCGTACTTCGCCGATCCAGCCATCGGCCCTGCGATCCGCGACGCTGTTCACAGAAGCAGTGAAGCAGCCGAAGAGAGAGCGCTCTAACCCTGGGTGAGTGGTGGCCGACTCCAAAACCGCCGCGATCACCTGGACGGATAGGCAGTCTGGCCCTCTCGCTGAACAGCTCCCCTCCGTACAATCTAGGAGGGGAGAGCAGCGCCATTAAACGGAGTTAAGTAGAGAGACGAAAGGGCAGCAAATGAGGCCAGCTGGAACCTTTTTTTTTTTTTGAAGAAACAGAAGCTATCAGAGAAACTAAAGAAAAATAACATAACCAACATAGAGGGAAAATAAAATAAACCCCCACAGACTAACTACACTAGTGCTCCTCAGCTAGCTTTTCAGTGAGCCCAGCACCTAGGCTCACTACGTCCTCCTGCTGCATGGAGACTGGACACACTGGGGGATGATGGGAGAAGACCAGCAAGATATACCCGGTGATGTCATGAATTTGACTGTCCAGTCTCCATGCTGCAGGAGGAGGTGCACTACCCAGAGGTGGAGGACTGAACTGTAGGACCGAAGAGGAAGAAATTGTTTCTAGAGACCTTTACAAAGAGGCCTTCCAGTTAGGAGGCAAGACACCTGTGAAACTGTTTAAATAGGTGTTAAAACCAAGTGACAGATCAAAGGGGCAATTTGAAAGGCTCCCTCTATGAAACCAAGGGCTGAGTGAATTATAGCCAGCTAGGGCTATATCCCATTCATGTGACTCATTAAACCATGTTTCTATAATGGCCACAATGCCCTAGTCAATTTCCACCATTAGGGCTTCCAGCTCAGGAGCTTTGTTGGCTAGGCTTCGAGCATTTGTGCTCATTGCTTTCCAGCATTTGTTGACTGGCTTGCCTGTATTTTGCAGTGATTTTGTTCTACATGTCTTTCCCACTTGCAATTGATGAATGGTTTAAAAGTGTGGCTGTTTCCAATGTTATTATTCTTTTGCTGGGAGTGATGTCCTGAACTTGTCCTTCTCCATCACTCCCTTTCCCTAGTTTAGAGACAGATGTATATAGACGAGCCCTACAGGGATGTAGTACTGAAGTTCCACCTCCTATCTGGCAGCCTCTCTATTTGCAAGGGAGAGAGAGGTCACATGAAAGGAGAGCATCACCTTGGTGTGGCAGGAAGTGATCCTGTACCTAGGACCTGTCCTCCAGGTGATGTAAAACCCTCTCGCACAAAGGTATTTCTCCAGGGCCATGTGGGAAGTGTTAGGACAGTTATTATAGTTGACAATTTTATCATTAGGCGTTTAGAAAGCTGGGTGGCAAGTGGGCATGATGATCATCTGGTAATATGCCTGCCTGGTGCAAACATAGCGGACCTTGCATGCCACCTGGACAAGGTTTTAGATTGTGCTGGGGAGGAGCCTGCTGTCTTGGTACATGTATAACAAATGACATAGGAAAATGTGCAAGGAAGGATCTGGAGGACAAATTTAGGCTTTTAGGTAGGAAGCTGAAATCCAGAACTTCCAGGATAGCGCTCTCAGAAATGCTTTCCATTCCACGTGCAGGACCCAAAAGGCAGGGAAAGCTCTGGAGTCTCAATGTGTGGACGAGACAATGGTGCAAGGAAGAGAGTTTTGGATTTGTAAGTAACTGGGCAACATTCTAGGGAAGGAGAGGCTTTTCCAAAAGGATGGGCTCCACCTTAATTGTGATGAACCAGGTTACTAGCATTAACCTTTAAAAAGGAGATAGAGCAGCTTTTAAACTAGATAATAGGGAAAAGGAGACTATCGCCTAAGAGTGCATGATTTGGAAGGATGTATCCTTGAAGGATACTAGCAAAAGAGGAAAAGTTAGGACATCCTGACAAAGACGTTCCAATAAAGATAAAAGTAACCCAAATGCCCTTAGGTACAGAGCAGACACAGCTGAAAGATTACAAATCACCCCTACCAACTGATAACCCGATTGTTAATATGAATAAGATACAACCTCAAATGATTGTATGCAAATACTAGAAGTCTAAATAATAAGATTAGAGAGCTAGAATTTCATTTCAGAGAACTGGTGGAAGGACAACCAATGGGATAGCATAGTTACTCACCTGTAACAGGTGATCTCCGGGAACAGCAGGAATTTAGTCCTCACATATGGGTATTGTCGGTACCGACGGAGCCTGTGCAGGAACGCTCCCCAGCATCCAATCAAAGCTTTTGGGAGCATCCCACAGCGCCTGCGTGCTGCCTTCCCGCCTTTCCCAACTGCCTCTCTCCAGTTGAGTTTTAAAGCTGAGACAAAGAGAGAGAGAGAGAGGGAAAGGAAAGAGATAGAGCGATAGAGAGATACAACTCCTAGGGGAGGTGGGTGGGTTGTGAGGACTAAATTCCTGCTGTTCCCGGAGATCACCTGTTACAGGTGAGTAACTATGCTATCTCCAGGAACAAGCAGGAATCTAGTCATCACATATGGGGACTCCCTAGCTTTGGGTGCCAGGGAGAAACCCCAGATGTTGTGTGTCCCTGAGAAGGGCTCCACTTCCCCCCATGGATCTCTGGCATCCTATCAGGGATGGTGGGTAGGATTTGATTAAGTATGGAACAGGTGTTTGAGAACAGCCTGACCAAACAAGGCATCCCGGCGGGAGTCCTTGTCCAAGCAGTAATGGGCTGTGAAGGTATGAACAGAGGCCCAAGTGGCTGCTCGACAGATGTCATCAACAGACACAGAGTTCAGATGAGCCATTGAGGCTGCCATGGCTCTCACATTGTGAGTTGGGACATGGCCCTAAAGAGAAAGGTTCTTACTCTGATAGGCAAAAGAAATACACTGAGCAATCCAGTTGGATAGTGTTCTCTTGGAGACTGGCAGTCCCAAATGAGAAGGGTCAAAAGCAACAAAGAGCTGAGAAGACTTTCTATGTTGCTGTGTCCTCTGTAAGTAAAAAGCCAGAGCTCTTTTACAGTCCAGGGTATGAAGATTCCTCTCTGCACTTGATGCATGAGGTCCTGGAAAAAATGACAGGTAGGTAGACCTCCTGGTTGAGGTGAAAAGGCGAGACCACCTTAGGCATAAAGTGTGGATGAGTCCTAAGGACTCCCTTGTCATGATGAAACCTTGTATAAGGTGGATTAGCTACTAGTGCTTGCAATTCACTAATACAGCGTGCTGATGTGATTGCAATGAGAAAGATAACCTTCCAAGAAAGAAATTTCAAGGAGGTGGTAGCTAAGGGTTCGAAAGGTGGCTTCATGAGCTGCCCAAGAACCAGATTCAAGTCCCATGCCACCGGAGGTGTTCTAATGGGAGGCTTAGTTAGAAGGAGGCCTCTCATGAATCTTGCTATAAGAGGATGAGAGGAAATAGGTTGTCCATTTAGAGGTTTAAGAGAAGCTGCAATAGCACTCAAATGGACTCTTACTGAATTTGTCTTAAGGCCTGCATTAGACAAATGGAGGAGATACTCCAGTAAAGATTCTAGAGGTATAGCAAGGGGGTTAAGACCCTTTTCTGAACACCAAATAGTGAACCTTTTCCACTTGAAAAGCATAAGAACGTCTAGTGGAAGGTTTCCTAGAAGCATAAAGAACATCTTTCACTTGCTGAGAAAGATGAAGATCTTGGAGATCTAGGCCTTCAGCAACCAAGCCCTGAGATGCAGGGATTGGGGATTGGGATGCCATTAACATTCCGTTCTCCTGAGATAGGAGATCTGGAGCACACCCTAACTCCAGGGAGGGAGCTTTATTTATTTATTTTATTTATTTATTTATTTATTTGTGTACAATTTGTATCCCGCTGCTTCCAGTGATCAGCAGCGGTTACTATACAAGGGGGGTTTGGTTGTACTGGCCAGAAATTAGGGGTATGTACACTGCGATTAGGGCGGGGTGGTATCACACAGCAAATAGGATTATAGATTTACAGTTGATTGCTGTTAGACTTCACACAAAGTACAAAATATACATATTTACACATGCATGACAGTTATGACTTCACATAGGATTGTTATATACATATATGCATAAGCTACATATATCTATTTGCTCATATATGCCTGGGTGCATCTCATGAGGTTAAATTGAAATGTGCTTGGAAGAGGTGCGTTTTAAGTTTTTTCCTGAAGTCTTTTAGATCACAGGTTGCACGCAGTTCGCTTGGTAACCGGTTCCAGAGTGTTGGTGCTGTAAGTGAGAAGGCCCTATTACTGATGTAAGCATTAACCTTTCTGAAGCATTTCGGGAGACAGAGGGTGTTGAGGTTTGCTGTTCTTCTGCATCTGTTGTTGGGCATGTTGGATATTAGGCTATTGAGATGCGAGGGTGCTACATTCTGGATGAGTTTGAAGGTGGTGACTAATATTTTGTATTGAATGCGGGCCGTGATGGGGAGCCAATGTAGTTCTATTAGGACAGGTGTAATGTGGTCGGATAGCCTTTTTTGCATAATGATTCTGGCAGCAACGTTTTGAGCCATTTAAAGTATATTTATAGTTTTTCTTGGTAGGCCTTGCAGTATGGCATTGCAGTAGTCCAGGTGTGGAATGATGAGGGCTTGGGCGACAGATCTGAAGTCGGCATGATCGAGTATGCTACGTAAAGGCTGCAAGACTCTTAATTTGTGGAATATAGCCCGGTTGGTAATCCGAAGATGCTTGTCCATATTTAGGTTGCTGTCCAGCATTACTCCCAGGTATTTTATCTCTGATTTGATATTGTAATTGTTGTTATTCATGGTGACCGTTGTCGAGGGCATGAATCCCGGTTTCCTGGAGATACACATTGCTTCCGTTTTTTTGTGGTTAATGGTCATATTATTGCATTGAAGCCAGATTTGTAGCTCGAGTAAGCATTTTTCAAGGTTGCTGATGTTTGGGCTATTCACGTCTAGTTGTGTGTAAAGCATTAGGTCGTCTGCGTAGATATGGTAGTTGATGTCGTGATCCTGGAAGATCTTGCAGGCTGGTTGTAGGTATAGGTTGAAAAGGAGGGAGGAGAGGGCGGAGCCTTGGGGAATGCCTTGTGTTTGCGGGAAAGGGGTTGCTTTAACATTGTTGAATTGGACTTGCTGCATTCTGTCTGTTATGTATGAGGAGAACCATTTTAGTGGGGTACCTGATATGCTATAGACTCGAGACGTTCTAGCAGTGTGAGGTGATGCACTGAGTCGAAGGCTGCCGATATGTCTATGAATATGAGCATATACATCTTGCTCTTGTTTTCAAGGCCTTTGAGTAGGTTGTCCAATAGAGCTAACAGAAGAGTTGACGCCGTGATGTTGCCGAAACCCGTATTGATGTACATCAAGGGCGTTTGAGTCATCGATGAAGTCCTGTAGTTTGTACTGTACTGCCTTTTCAATAATCTTGGCGAGGAAGGATATGCTTGAGATTGGGCGGTATGAGGCTGGGTCATCCATGTTGAGTGCCTTATTTTTCAAAATGGGTCGTATGAGAGACTTTTTGAGAAGTGATGGCATGCATCCTTGCAGCAGTGAGAGGTTCACTATGTGGGAGATGTGCGGTGCCAAGTCTTAGCGAGATGTAAAAGCAGAGGGTACCACACTTGCCATGGCCAATGTGGTGCTATGAGAATCATGTGGCCTCTGTCTCTCTGAAGCTTGAAGAGGGTTTTTGGAATTAGGGGAATGGGTGGAAAGGCATACAGGAAGTCTTGACACCAGTGAAGGAGGAAAGCATCCTTTGCCTGAGCTCCCTGAGCCGGAGTTCTGGAACAGAACCGGGGAAGTTTGGCATTCCACGGACTTGCAAAGAGGTCTATGTCCGGGGTTCCCCAAAGTTGAAAAATCTTGGCCACCTGGTCTGCATGCAGAGACCACTCGTGTGGAAGGAGAACTCGACTGAGTCTGTCTGCCCAAGAGTTTTGAACGCCTGGAAGATACACTGCCAGAAGATGGATGTGATGCTCTCTGGCGAGGGCCCACAGTCGCAGAGCTTCATTGCAAAGCAACAGAGAGCCTGTTCCCCCCTGCTTGTTCACATAGAACATGGCTACTTGATTGTCCGTATGAATAAGGACTGTTTTGTAGCTGAGCAGGGTGTGGAACACTTGCAGAGCTAGGAAGATTGCTTTGAGCTCCAAGAAATTGATATGTAGACAACTCTTGTGGAGTCCAAGTGCCCTAGGTGGAGAGGTCTTGCAGATGAGCTCCCCAACCCATTGGAGAAGCATCTGTTGTAAGAGTTGCTTGGGGCAGAGGTTGCTGAAAGGGGGACCCCAGCAACAGGTTTTGAGTGGACTTCCACCATTGGAGAGACAAAATGAGACAACTTGTCTTTGCTATTATTCTGTCTGACAGGCAACCTGATGCCTGGGTCCATTGGGTGGATAAAGTCCACTGAGCTGCCCTCATGTGAAGGCGAGCATATGGTACCACATGCACACAACAGACAGAGCACTCTCCATGGCTGCTTCAACAATATGGAACAAACTACCGGACGATTTAAGGGCAACTACAGACCTCAAAGACTTTAGAAAACAGCTGAAAACCATGCTGTTCATAGAACACTACGGACACATCACATAACCTCAGAGAATGTATAACAGCACATGATACCACCTAAACAATGTATGTATGGAAAATGTTCTTAGCACCACTGTATATAGCCCACCTTGTACATAGCGCAAACCAATCTAGCCCACAACACAACACACACTCAACTAAATTTAACCCTCACTGCATGTATAACACACTCACTTTACCTGATTGTTTGCTGTGATACCACCTTGATTATTAAGATAAGGCGGTTTAGAAATACTGTTAAATAAATAAATAAAATAAATAAATAAAATAAAATGTGGCCTAGCAGCTGCAACATTTCTCGAGCAGTTAAAAAGGGCTTTAGGATGCTTGAGAAGCTAACTGCACCAAGCGAAGGCAAAGGGCTTGGGGAAGGTAGGCCCTTGCCTTTGTGGTATCCAGCAGGGCTCCTAGGAACTCTAGAGGCTGAGTAGGAGTTAGACTGGATTTTGGGATGTTTATGACCAGCCCTAAGTACTGAAGGATACGCACTGTGCAGGATAGAGAAGTCCTGGCCTCTGACTCTGTTGGAGCTCGAATGAGCCAGTCGTCCAAGTAAGGGAAGACAAATATTCCCAGAGTGCGTAGAAATGCTGCTACCACAGCCATGCATTTCGTGAACACCCTTGGTGCAGAGGCCAGACCAAAAGGAAGCACCCTGTATTGGTAGTGCTTTCCTTGAAACAGGAACCGAAGGAACCTTCTGTGGGTTGGATGGATGAGAACATGGGTGTACGCAGCCTTGAGATCTAGAGAACAAAGCCAATCCTGACTCTGAAGGTATGGAAGCAGAGCTCCGAGAGAAATCATTTTGAATTTCTCCTTGACCAGGAATTTGTTCAATTCTCTGAGATCTAAGATAGGTCTGTATCCCCCTGTTTTCTTTGGGATAAGAAAATAAGGGGAACAGAACCCTGTGCCCTGTTGATGAGGCACTTCTTCTATTGCCCCTTGGGCAAGAAGGATGGTAACCTCCTGACCTAACAGGTTGATGAGAGAGGTCAGAGAATTTTAACTGCTTCACTATTGTGGGAGGGGGCATGCTTGAAAAATGAAGTTTGTACCCCTCTCTTATGATGGAGTGTCCAACGCTCTGCTGTTATTTGCCCCCATCTGGGAGCAAAATGACATAACCTTCCTGGAATGGTGGACAGCCTTTCTGGCTCTGGAAGGACCAGAACCAAGTTCTCTAGCTGAAAGTCAAAGGCCCTGAGGAGGCTGAGGCTGCTGAGCCAATTGAGGCCTAGCAGCCTTTGCTTTCTTCTGTTTGGGTAGTTGCTGACGTTTGGTTGAAAACTGAACTGCAGAAGATGCCTGCTGACCATAAGCAGGATAAAATCTCTTCTTAGAAAAAGGTGTTTTCTTGAACAATTTTTTCCTAACAGGATCAGCAGTAGACTTGGATAGTCTATCCAAAGTGGAATTTTCAGCATCCATCTCATTGGTAAAGATTGGCAAGAAAAAGCCAAACAGGTTCTCACCAGTACAAGGGATATTTCCCAATTTATCTTGTACCCAGAGCTCTAAATCAGATGCTTGGAGCCAAGCAATTCTACGTGCACCTATGGCAATAGCCGAGGCCCTGCTTATGCATTCAAAGCAGTCGAAGGCTGCACGGTTGGAGAATTTAGAGAGACATCTTGGGCATGTTTGAACCAAGTGAGAAACTCCTGCCTTTTATCCTCAGAGATGAAAGGACTTAAAGTCTGTAGATGATCAGTAACTTCCCTTAGGAACATTCCCATGTAAAGACTATAGGAACTGATTCTTGCAGCAAGCATGGAAGCTTGAAAGACTCTACGTCCAAAAGCATCCAGAGTTCTGCATTCACGTCCTGGAGGATTAGAGGCATGTCTTTTTGCACTTCTAATCCTTCTCATAGCAGATTCCACCACAATATTGTGGTGGAGAAGCTGAGTTTTATGGAAACCAGGACAAGGAGGGACACGATACATAGTATCTAACCTACGAGAATGAGGAGAGGTGGTAAGCGGTGTTTCCCACATCCTCAACATGAGATCATATAGAATCTCATGAATGGGTAGGGTAGCTGCCTCCTTAGGAGTTTTGGGATATTGTAAAATATCTAACTCCTTGGCCCTTGGCTCTGTTTCAGGGGTCACAGTGATGGACAGGCCCCGAGCCACCTCTCGGATGAAGTCTAGGAAAGAAATGTCCTCTGGAGGAGACATCCTGCGTTTAGGGGAGGACGACTCCTGTGGAAGCATCATCACTGCATCGACAGAGCTTTCAGAATCCTCAGATTCTTCTGAGGAATCGAAGTATCGCCTGTCTGGATGCTCTTGCAGAGCCCGATACCCGTACCGAGCAAAATCGGTATCGGGAATAACCGGTACTGGGGAATCGGTACCGGCAGGCATCGAAGGACAGGGTACCGGCATAGCAGGCATCGATGCCGATGTCGATGCCACCAGTACCGGTTGCGATACCGGTGGAGTTGTCTGTCGCGGTACCAAGGGCGTCGATGCCACAAGGAAAGCTGCTAGACTGCGTTCTATGGACAGAATTCTCTGGTCCATAGACGCTGCCAATGCCTGGAAACCGGTACCCCAGAGCATGGCACCAGGATATCTGTCAAGGCCGAGCCATCGAGAACATCCTGGAACCCCAATGATGGTGCTTTGGAAGCCGAAGCCTCCCGCCGGGGTAATTTTGCCGGTGCAGAATCCGAGGGCAACGCCAGAGGCATCTCGATGCTTAGAAGGAGATCTACCCTTTGAGGACCGGCTAGACTTATGTTTAGTTACCTGAGATCCACGGGAAGAAGAAGCAGCCCTGGAGGACGTCGATGCCACCAAAGCCGCATCAGAGGGAAACAGGGTACTGAGCTTAGCAGCTAGGTTCTGTTGACCCCTTTTAGACATCATAGCACAGGACACACACAATCTGTGATGGAGTGGTCAGGACCTAAACATTTTAAACACCATTCATGGGTGTCGGTGACGGAAATGGTACCGCCACATTTTGTGCACTTTTTAAAACCTGAAGCAGGTTTTTCCATATTAAGGAAATTTCTGGGCCTTAAGGCCCAAAAAAAAAGGTGCACCTGAAGAAAGTAAAAGAATGGATAAATTAACTTTTTTTTTTTTAAAGAAAATACCGGCGGTACCGGTAGAACGTCGGGGAAGGCAGACGCGACCACAAAAAGAAATAAGAAATAAGGAAATTCTTCTGCGGTGACAGGAACACGACCTGCTGGCTCCGTGGAAAAAGAAGAACTGGAGAGAGGCAGTTGGGAAAGGCGGGAAGGCAGCACGCAGGCGCTGTGGGATGCTCCCAAAAGCTTTCTGATTGGATGCTGGGGAGCGTTCCTGCGCAGGCTCCGTCGGTACCGACGATACCCATATGTGATGACTAGATTCCTGCTTGTTCCTGGAGATACCGTGACACCTGGGTACAAAGTATAACACATTGATAAGGTAGATCAAATTGGTGGAGGGGTTCCACTGTATGTTAAAGGGTCTTGAGTCACACAGCATAAAAGATTTACAGGAAACAAACAAAAAAACCACCACACTGTAGAATCCCTATGGATAGAAATTCCATGTAAACAAGAGGAAGGTAATGGCAGGGGAGGGGGGTGTACTACCATCTGCCTGGCCAGAATGAACAGATGGATGATGAAATGCTAAATCAGGGAAGCTAACAAAAGTTACAACACAGTAATAATGGATGATTTCAATTAGAAATCACAACTAGATCCCCTGTCAATCATCTTTTCTCCATTCTAAAAAGACCTAACCTGTTTATCCCCTCTTCATAAGGGAGGTGTTCGCTATCATTTTTGTACCCTTCTCCAAACCTTTTCTAGTTGTACTATGTTTTTTTTGAGATGAGGCAACCAAAAAACTGTACACAATACTCAAGGTGCAGATACAGTATATATATAGTGGCATAATATTTATCATTTTTTACTCCATCCCTTGTCACTGCTTTTGGTCAGCAGTCTTCATTATAAAGCCACCAAAAATCCAACAACATAAAGAAAATGACTAGCTCTGCCACCATATCCCCTCTCTTATTTATTATTAGTACTGATCACACATCTTATTGATTAAACCTCTTATAAATATGTTGAAACCAAGCTATACTATATGTATAATTTCTCACCATACTCCATGAATAATTACTCTGTAATTAGTTACCCCTGTTACCTCCAGGTTATCTCGTCCATGTTCAATGTAAAAACTCAATTGTCGTGTGACATTGCAGTATGTTTTTTGTTCAATTGTAAACCGCACTGATTTTAATAGCGCGGTATATAAGAGAAGTAAATAAATAAATAAATAAATAAAAGCATTTAGGAAAAAAGACAAAGATCTAAACTATAAAATCTAGGAGGAGGACAGCAAAGAGCAGATATGACAGATATGTAAGAATCAGCAAAGGAATACATGCACAGAAGGCAACTCTCTTTCAATGAAAAAGAGACTATTACAAGGGTCATGAGATGAGGGTGAAAAGGAGATTAACTCTTAGAAACATGACGACAGATAAATACCATACAGCTTATCTAATCTGCACTTCCATACGAATCACTAAGCTCTACGGTCCCTTTTTTCTTTAGAGATCCTCTGTGTTCGTCCCATGCTTTCTTGAATTCTGATATAGTTTGTCTCTACTACCTCCACTGGGAGACTATTCCACGTACCTATCACTTCTTCCGCAAAAAAATATTTCTGCAAATTACTCGAGTCTATGTCTCTATTTCCTTTCACGTTCATCCTATGCCCCCTTATTGCAGAGCTTGCTTTCAGATGAAAGAGGCTCTCTTCCCATGCATTTATACCATGGAGGTATTTAAAAGTGTCTATCATATCTCCCTTCTTTCTTCCAAAGTATATATTTTGAGATCTTTAAATCTATCCCCATATACCTTATGGCAAAGCCCACTGACCATTTTGGTAGCCATCCTCTGCACAGACTCTATTCTGTTTATATCCTTTTGAAGGTATGGTCTCCAGAATTGCACAGAATACACTAAATCAGTGTCTCTGTATAAGTCTTTCGTGAAACCTATTACCTCCTTTTTCCTGCTGGCCATTTCTCTTCCAATACACCCAAGCATCCTTCTGGCTATCGCCGCCACCTTTTCTACCAGTTTAGCCACCTTAAGATCATCAGAAATAATCACCCCTAGGTCCCTTCCTTCTTTTATGGACAAAAGCACTTTGCTTCCTGAACTGTACCACTCCCTTGGATTTTTGCAGCCCAAATGCATGACCTATATTTTTAATGTTAAATCTCAGCTGCTAAATTTCCAATCATTCTTCAAGCTTTGCTAAATCCCTCATGTGATCTACACCTTCCTAGGGGTCAACTGTATTGCAGATTTTGGTATCATGCGCAAAGCCGATAACCCTTCCGCAATATCACTTACCAAAATGTTAAAGAATCGGGCCAAAGACAGATCCCCACTGGTAACATCCTTCTCCTCAGAGTAAGCATCATTTATCTATACTCGGGAGTAATGTAAGGAAATACTTCTTTACAGAAAGAGTAGTGAACATATAGAAGAACCTCCCAATAGAAGTGGTGACAAGGAAGCTATCAGAATACACAACAGCACGAGTCAAGCACAGTTCTGGATTTCTGACAAGGGGAGAAGAGATTACACAGCCAAATAAGAGATGTCATTCAGGTAGCAATTAACAGCCAAATGACTCCTCTACAAGTCTATACATCCTTTTCGGGCCACATGAACCACACTGACGTGGACAATGCACCTAAGGCTTTTGGACTTATGACTTTGCAGATAAAGGCTGCTTGCAGTTTCTGCAGAAAAAAAGACCCTTTGTTCATTGTTCTAATGTATACATGCAAAGAAACAGGAGCTTCAATGTTCTCAGACCCGATTCTCAGCTCTGGAACCTTCAAGACAGTATAAGTGTTATAGCCACCATGGGACCAGCAATAAAAAACACCCATCTCTCATCAATCGACAACACCCTGCGTCTGAGAAGAGGATCCCTGATTCATCTATAGGTACCAGCAAGCTCTGGACCAGCCAATGGGAACAAGCACCCCCTACCTAATGAGGAGCCAATAAGGACAGAGAAAAGCTTCTAAAAAATTTTTAAACAGAAAGAAAAGACTTTTAGCTTTTGGAAATGTTCATCTTCCCTTTTCTTGTAGGCCTGTGCCTTAGCTTTCTGCCACAGACTGTTGGCCTTTATACTTATGTCAAAGCTCTAATATTTAACACAGGCACCAGGGCTAAAGGAGAGCACCAGTTCTTCAGTCTGAGCAGGCAGTACGTTTGGTTATTTTTTTAGTTTGCCATCTTGGGATCAGTCAGAGAAAAACATTTGTCTTTGCAAATGTAAGTCAGATTTTGTAACATGACGACAGGTTTTTAGTAGATTTTGGTATAAGTTTAGGAACTTGTATAAGTTAGGATTTTCATTGTTTCATAAGGATCCTTGCTTGCTACAGTGATAATTACTGGTAAAGAGAGGATAAATTACCTTATTTTCTAAAGTACTGGAATACTCTTTTCTACAATAAATTTCACAGAGAGCCTATCACTGCATCAGTCCTGTCATTACCAGCATTTGTGGGGACAAATACATAAGGCAACCCCTAGACAATTTATCAACATAAACCCCTACGGTTTATTTGGCATCTTGTCCTTTGTGATACTGCTGGTATCCCTTATATTTGGGGAGAGGGGATACCAAGAACCCCTACTTGCCATATTCTAGGACTAGATTTCAAATACATTTACAGAGACTGAGCCACCAACCTATCAAGTCTCACCACATCGCTCAGGCTATATGAAGCGTGAACACTTGCACACTCTCTATCTTTCTGTAGAATAGCTTATTTTTTAAAATCTTTCTCCTTTGTACCCCATCCCGAGTAGAAAAGCATACTAAATTCCCATTTAGTTCCTTCCCACACTTTCTTTACTCTGTTTAACTACAAAGCTTTCTAATAGCCTAAAAGCCCACCGATACTAGTGTGGCCATCTTCTAAACATCTAGTCTCCTAGGTTCTTCATATAGCTTGCCAGACATACCTAAAATAAGAACATAAAGGTCTGTTAAGCTGGGTCAGAGCAAACGTCCAGAGTTCAGATTTACTGTATGTCTTTGATAATAGCCAGCTCAAATAATTGAGAGTACACTGCATACTCTAAAAAGTAAAAATCTATTCTTTGCTGCTTGATGTCAGAGTTAAGTGACATTTTCACTATGTCTTGTTATTATAGAACTTGCAGCATGCCAACAGGGCAAGCAGTTCCTCCTAGCCCATTAAATTATGTTAGAAATTGACTTCAAGTCTCCCTACAGCACTAGACATATATCAGTCTGGTCCCTCAAAAGTAATTTTAAATTTGACATTAGAACATAAGAAATGCCATACTGGGTCAGACCAAAGTCCATCAAGCCCAGTATCCTGTTTCCGAGAACCTGTCAGGTACCCAAAAAAGTACATTAGTTCCACAATGCTTGTTCTGGGTCCTCTTTAATAATGGTTTATGGACTTTTCCTCCAAAAACTTGTCAAAAACTTTTTTAAACCCAGCTATACTAACAGCTTTTACTACATCCTCCGGTGACGAATTCCAGTAGATTACAGACATTCATCTTAAGGTTCGTGAGCTACCGATAACCACTCAGACTATGAATAGTAAGACAGAGCTCATGAACTTAACATGAACTGAAATATTTGAGTCTCTGTCCTCATGAGCTGACACACACCACTATCACCACTGCAGGTATTTCCTAATCGAACTTTCACAACCATGTAAGCTACCTCAACCTATCCTAATTAAGTCTGCTGCCCTTAATTCATTCCCTCCACGGTCTCTAACTCTCACAACCATTATATTCCCTACCACCAACACAATGCTTCCTTTCTGGGGACCTTGAAGCAAAATGCACCGCCACAGCCGGCTTAGGGCAAAGGTAAAAGACTCGTTCGAGTAGAAGATATTACACTCACCATCACTCTGCCCCTTCATTCCGGGCGCCAGACTCTGCTTCAAACCTGCGCTCCACCGACTCTTTAGTTCCCGAAGCGCTCCTCGACTCTTACAGACGTCATCAGCGAAAGTCGACTCGCAGCTGTCCCAGTCTTATGACGAAACTGCGCGCGCCAGTGGGCTCTTGCTGATGATGATGAGTTGGAGCCCCTGAGAGCCCCTTTGTGGCTGCTTGGTTGGTTTGCAAATAGGCAGGACCATTAACATGGTTCTTTCATATGAAGGGATTTCTTTCAATGAAAAGGTATTCTAAAAATGTTATACTTAAAGGCTGAAGTTACAAAAAGATAACGTTAGAATGTATAGCAATACACACAGCGCTGTACACATATAAGTGAGAGGCAATCCTTGCTTAGTAGCGCTTACAATCTATGCAAGACAGACAAATACAACAGAGGACTAGGGTAAAACTAAGGGGAAATGGTTATAATACACGAGTGGTAAAACAGGAGTAAGAAGTCAGGCTCAGTCCCAGATTTTTAGCAGAGGTGCCCATATGCAAGGAGGGGGTGGACATTCTCCCAACCCCTTCCATGATCCCACCCATATTTTCCCTCATCTTTGCCTTTACAGAAGCAGTCAGTATAAACAGAAATAGCAGCCCCTAAAGTTGAATTCAATGCAGGGTATACAAGCTGTTCTGTGGTGAAAAGGCCATGCAATGCTTGGCCCCCTCCACTCACATGCACTTCCTGCTACTATGGCAACCTGTATAAAAAGAGAGCACGGAACACCACAGGACCTGTCAGCAGGGCGAAGGATTGGTGCCCTAGGCACCTGTCAGCAGGATTCAAGGTGTTGGCACCCTAGGCTTAAGCTTTACACACACACATACACCAAGCTCTCCTCCTCCTATGGGACCACAGATCATTGCCTCCCTGTGGCATTGTCCCCTTTTCCCTCCCTCGAATACCCCCTCTGGGTGCTTCCAAATGAAACCCCTTCACCCCGGGTACTTATAATGTCAACAAATCATTTAGAGTCCGGGGTGTCAACTTGTGTATGTAGCATTCCCAAATAGCCAAAAATATCTTCTTCCCTTGTCGCGTCCTCTGGCCTCCAATCTCTCCAACATCAGCTGGTGGAAGCTGTTCTGCCATTCCCAGAAGGAGGGGGCCACCAAATCTCTCCATCTGCGCAACACCAAACCCTTCTCCATCAGGCAGGCTTTGCGGACCAGCAGCCGGATCCATCGCCCCTTAGGATGGGGGTTAGCCAGTACATTAAAGAGCACCAGGGCCTCCGTCCACTCCCATTTGCTGCCGAAGCAGGGCACTGAGATAGGCCTGAATTCTACACCAAAATTGCCATATCACCTCCCAGCCCCATCACATATGTCCCAAATATGCCAGCTATGCCGAGCAGCGTGAGCAGCACCCAGCTCCCTGTCAGTCCACTGCACCATGCGCATTGCAAAGAGAAGAGTGCAAGGTTCACTGCCTTGAACTGCAGTCTCGCTGAATGGACCGTGCTTGGGATACATCTCAAGGTCTCCAGCAGAGTATTGGTGGTGACCGAAATTCTCACCTCTGTCGGCTAGTGCCTTTCAACCTACGAATAATCTACAGGGGTCTCCCGGTGGAGAGAGCCAACATAATAGCTCAGTTGCAGACAGGCAAAGCTGTGCGACAACTCCAGGCGATATTCCACCCTTAACGTCTGCAAGGACATACATGCTCCCGAAAATGTCCACCACATGTCCAATGTTATTTATCCCTTTGGCCTCCCACGTCCTAAACATCCGGGTCTCCGTCCCTGGCAAGAACTGCACATTACCTCTGAGAGGCATCCAACAGGAGGATGTGGCTCTCCAGGTGCAGCACTGCCAGCAGAGAGTGAGAAGCTACAAATTCCTCCTCCAACCCCCGCGGGGTAAACACCTCTGTATTACCCAACCAATTTCCAAGATGGCGCAGCTGACATGCCTGAGCATAACGGGCTACATCTGGTAGGCCCATTCCTCCATCTTTACACAGTCTGCGTAGCCGCACCAATGGTATTCTTGCTTTTCTTGCCCTGCCATAGATATCTGTGGAATTCTTGTTCAAAAATCTTGATATCATTTTGCAATAGTCAGAGTGGTAAGGTTTGCAACATATATAGCAATTTCAGAAACAGCACCATACAGAAGGCTGCCACTCATCCCATCAATGGCAAGGGCATCCATTCTCACACCCGGGTTCTTATTTGTTGAAGTTCTATCGGTATAAGGCGCACAGATCCCTGGTCAACTCTGTCCCAATATGTGAATTCTGAATCTGCCCATAGCAAAGGGAAGGGCGAGCCCCATGACACATGCAGTTGTCCAAGAACATCTAGTGCTTCTGGATTTATCCTGGTTAATTTGGAGACATGCGACTGCCCCAAATTTTCCGAACTCCTCCAGCACGTGTGGGAGGGACAGTCTCTGGGAGGTAAAGTGGATCAGCATGTCATCGGCAAAGGCAGACATCTTAAATTCCTCTCGCCCAAGATGAACCCTGGGTATCCTCCCACTATCTACAATTTTATGCCAAAAGGTCCAGCGATAAGACAAACAGTAAGGGGAAAAGTGGCACGCCTGCTGCATCCCCTGCCCCAGGGGAAACCCCTTTGACAGCGTCACGTTGACCAGCACTGTAACTGATAGCTTTGTGTACAGTAAACACACTGCTTGGATAAATCGTTCACCCAACCCGTATCGAGGAAGAAGGTGGAGCAAATAATCCCATCCCATCCCACCCTTTCAAAAGCCTTTTCGGCATCAAAACTGAACAACAAGGGTATTTTATGTTCATGTACCCACTCTATCGATGCGATTATCTTCCGAAGGGTGCGTGCTGCATAGCGTCCTCTTATAGAAACATAGAAAAATGATGACAGAAAGAGACCACATGGCCTATCTAGTCTGTCCTTCCATATCAACAACTAAAACAGTCCCCTTTTTTCCTTTAGAGATCCTCTGTGTTTGTCCCATGCTTTTTTGAATTCAGATATAGACCTCATCTCTACCACCTCCACTGGGAGACTATTCCACAGATCCACCACTCTTTCCATAAAGAAATATTTCTGCACATCACTCCTGAATCTATCCCCTTTCACCCTCATCCCATGTTTCCCCTCATAGCAGAACTTGCTTTCAATCGAAAGCATAGTTACTCACCTGTAACAGGTGATCTCCAGGAACAGCAGGAATTTAGTCTTCACATATGGGTATCGTCGGTACCGACGGAGCCTGCGTGGGAACGCTCCCCAGCGTCCAATTAGAAAGCTTTTGGGAGCATCCCACAGCGCCTGCGTGCTGCCTTCCCACCTTTCCCAACTGCCTCTCTCCAGTTGAGTTTAAAGCTGAGACAAAGAGAGAGAGGGAAAGAGAAAGAGATAGAGAGATACAACTCCTAGGGGAGGTGGGTGGGTTGTGAAGACTAAATTCCTGCTGTTCCCGGAGATCACCTGTTACAGGTGAGTAACTATGCTATCTCCAGGAACAAGCAGGAATGTAATCTTCACATATGGGGACTCCCTAGCTTTAGATGCCAGGGAGAAACCCCAGAAGTTGTGTGTCCCTGTGAAAGGGCTCCACTTCCCCCCTGGATCTCTGGCATCCAACCAGGGATGGCGGGTAGGAGTTGATTAGGTATTGTGATGTAGAGACCCCTACTGAACCCATGGAGATAGAGAGAAAGGAAGATTCCACCTTTGAAACTGACAGGCAGCTAGAGCACATGGCTCACTGTTTACATAGAAAAGGTAAACAGGGAAAGACAGGAGCTGAATTGACATGCCCAGACTCTGACGTAGTAACAAGCCTCGAGCTTGATCAAGCACACCTGTTCAGGGTGAGAGCAGAGCCAAGCCCAGGGGAACAGAATTATAAAACGTCCTCATTAGCTCCCAGGAAGAGGGCAGAGAAGGAAGCACAGGAGCCAAGGACGTGGAGAGAAGCAAAGCTAGGAGGAGAAGCAGCAGACAAAGGCTGGAGAAGAAGCCAGAGGGCAAGCTAGACGGGTAATTGCAGCTTGGACGGCAGTTGGAGCCGTGGCAGCAGAGAGAGTTGGAGTTGTGGCAGAGAAGCAGCTCAAGGAAGGATAGACAGGAGAGAAGAGAGAGCTCCTGTAAGGCAGGCTTGGAGAGGCTCAGAAACTCCAGGGAGTTGGAGACCTGATAGAGAAACCTCTTACCGGTCTGTGAGAAAAGCCAGCAGACGTGAAGGAAGGGAGGCACGCCCTGTGACCAGGAACTTGCTGGAACGGAGAGAGCAGGGAGCCCTGCAATCAGAAGGGAGCCTTCAGAGTTCACACAGGTGGGAGTCCAGCACAGAAACCTTCCCTTATTACTGCCAAGAATTAGAGGAGAGCCACAGAAGAAACTCCAGTGCAACAGGTATTTTAAACCCTTGCTGTGTAGAGTTGTATAAAGGGAAAACACCTGGGTACAGAGAGGGAAGTTATTTTAAATCCCATAGTAACCGTCTGCAAACAAACACTGCCAGCCCTGATATAGAAGATATGCAGATAGACTCTAATGTTGAGGACATAGCAGATATGCGAATGGATTGCACGCTGTGTTTGGCTGACCACATTGAGTCACTGTGTTAAAACCTGGAAGTAAGAGTGCTGAGTTAACGGCAAAGAAAAAGGAGGTATTTTTCTTTGTTCCAAGAAGCTGTTTATTTTCAGTTTGTACTTACTACGAGCACCGTATTGTTTTGGGTACCAGAGAGTGAAGAAGCACTTACCTTATTTATGTATATAATCCTCATGCTAAACTCCTGGACACTGTTCTTATTTGTTCTGCGCCGAAGTTCTGTTTGTGAGGGGAATAAATCCTTGTCATTTTGCCTTAAACACTCGGACTACAACTGCTTCTTTATCAGAGAGCTAAAAAGGGACTACAAATCCCAAGAGGCCTTGCAAGAGCCCTAGCTGTAGTCTCACTTTCTGCATAGAGAAATCATGGCAGACCAACCCTCTGTGCCCTAGGCGGAGGGCTGGCCACATGGTGACAGTATGGAACAGGTGTTGGAGAACAGCCTGACCAAACAAGGCATCCCGGCGGGAGTCCTTGTCCAAGCAGTAATGGGCTGTGAAGGTATGAACCGAGGCCCAAGTGGCTGCTCGACAGATGTCGTCGATAGACACGGAATGCAGATGAGCCATTGAAGCTGCCATGGCTCTCACATTGTGAGCTGTGACATGGCCCTCCAGAGGAAGATTCTTATACTCTGATAGGCAAATGAAATACACTGTTCAATCCAGTTGGACAGTGTTCTCTTGGAGACTGGAAGTCCCAAATGAGAAGGATCAAAAGCAACAACGAGTTGAGAGGACTATCTATGTTGCTGTGTTCTTTGTAAGTAAAAAGCTAAAGCTCTTTTACAGTCCAAAGTATGAAGATTCCTTTCTGCATTTGATGCATGAGGTCTTGTAAAAAACACAGGCAGGTAGACTGCCTGGTTAAGATGAAAAGGTGAGACCACCTTTGGCATAAAGTGTGGATGAGTCCTAAGGACTACCTTGTCATGATGGAACCTTGTATAAGGTGATAAGCCACTAGTGCCTGCAACTCACTGATGCGACGTGCTGATGTGATTGCAATGAGAATGATAACTTTCCAAGAAAGGAGTTTCAAGGAAGTAGTAGCTAAGGGTTCGAAAGGTGGCTTCATGAGCTGGCCAAGAACCAGATTTAAGTCCCATGCCACCGGTTGTGGCTTAATGGGAGGGTTAGTTAGAAGAAGGCCTCTCATAAACCTTGATATGAGAGGATGGGAAGAAACAGGTTGTCCATTTAAAGGCTTGACAGAAGCCGCAATAGCACTTAAAACTAACTCAGTAAGAGTCCATTTAAGTTCTGCATTGGATAAATGAAGGAGATACTCTAGTAATAATTCCAGAGGTATCGCAAGGGGGTTAAGACCCTTCTGCGAGCACCATATGGTGAACCTTTTCCACTTGAAAGCATAAGAGCGTCTTGTGGAAGGTTTCCTAGAAGCATAAAGGATATCCTTTACTTGCTGAGGAAGGTTAAGATCCTGAAGATCTAGGCCTTCAGCAACGAAGCCCTGAGATGCAGAGACTGGGGATTGGGATGCCATAACATTCCATCCTCCTGAGACAGGAGATCTGGAGCAGACCCTAACTCCAGAGAGAGGGAGCTTGAGAGAGATGTAGGAGCAGAGGGTACCACACTTGCCGTGACCAGTGTGGAGCTATGAGGATCATACGGCCTCTGTCTCTCTGAAGCTTGAACATGGTTTTGGGAATCAGGGGAATGGGTGGAAAGGCATAAAGGAAGTCTTGACCTCAATGAAGGAGGAAAGCATCCTTGGCCTGAGAGCCCTGAGCCGGAATTCTGGAATAGAACCGGGGAAGTTTGGCATTCAACGGACTTGCAAAGAGGTCTATGTCCGGGGTTCCCCAAATTTGAAAAATCTTGGCCACATGGTTTGCATGTAGAGACCATTTGTGTGGAAGCAGAACTCGACTGAGTCTGTCTGCCCAAGAGTTTTGGATACCTGGAAGATACACTGCCAGGAGATGAATCTGATGCTCTCTGGCGAGGGCCCATAGTCGCAAAGCTTTGTTGCAAAGCGACAGAGAGCCTGTTCCTCCCTGCTTGTTCATGTAGAACATGGCTACTTGATTGTCCGTCTGGATGAGAACTGTCTTGTAGCTGAGCAGGGTGTGGAGCACTCGCAGAGCAAGGAAGATTGCTCTGAGCTCCAAGAGATTGATGTGTAGATGAGTCTCCTGTGGAGTCCAAGTACCTTAGGTGGAGAGGTCTTGCAGATGAGCTCCCCAACCCACTGGAGAAGCATCTGTTGTGAGTGTTGCCTGGGGTAAAGGTTGTTGAAATGGGGACCCCAGCAACAGGTTTTGAGTGGACTGCCACCCATTGGAGGGACAAAATAAGGCGTTTTGTGTTTGCTATTTTGTCTGACAGGCACCCTGATGCCTGGGTCCATTGAGTGGATAAAGTCCACTGGGCTGCTCTCATATTGAGGCGAGCATAAAGAACCACATGCACGGTAGATGCCATGTGGCCTAGTAGTTGTAACATCTCTCAGGCAGTGAGATGAGGCTTTAGCACTGCTTGAGAAGCTAACTGAACCATGCGAAGGCAACGGGCCTGGGGAAGATAGGCCCTTGATTTTCTGGTTTCCAGCAAAGCTCCTATGAACTCTAGAGACTGAGTGGGAGTTGGACTGGATTTTGGGATGTTTATGACCAGCCCCAAATACTAAAGGATACGCATTGTGCAAGATAGAGAAGTCCTGGCCTCTGACTCTGATGGGGCTCGAATGAGCCAGTTGTCTAAGTGGGGGAAGATGAATATCCCTAGAGTGCGAAGAAATGCTGCTACCACAGCCATGCATTTCGTGAACACTCTTGGTGCTGAGGCCAGGCCAAAAGGAAGCACCCTGTATTGGTAGTGCTTTCCTTGAAAAAGGAACCAAAGGAACTTTCTGTGAGTTGGATGGATGAGAACATGAGTGTACGCATCCTTGAGATCTAGAGAACAAAGACAATCCTGACTCTGAAGGTATGGCAGCAGAGTTCCCAGAGAAACTATCTTGAATTTCTCTTTGAACAGGAATTTGTTCAATTCTCTGAGGTCTAAAATGAGTCTGTGTCCCCCTGTTTTCTTCGGGATAAGGAAATAGGGGGAGTAAAACCCTGTACCCTGTTGAATGGGTACTTCTTCTATTGCCCCTTGGGCAAGAAGCATAGTGACCTCTTGATCTAACAGGTTGATGAGAGAGGTCTGAGAATTGAACTGTCTTACCATTGTGGGAGGGGGCATGCACAGAAAGTGAAGCTTGTACCCCTCTTTTATATTGGAGAGTGTCCAATGTTCTGCTGTTATCTACCCCCATCTGGGGGCAAAGTGACACAACCTTCCTGGAATGGTGGAAGGCTCTGGTCCATTGAGGGCCAGGAAGGCTAAGTTCTCTAGATGAAAGTCAAAGGCCTTGTGGAGGCTGAGACTGCTGAGACGGTTGAGGCTTAGCAGTCTTTGCTTTCCTTTGTTTACGTGGTTGCTGACTCTTTCGGGCAGGCTGACCTGCAGAACGTCCCTGCTGGGAATAAGAGGGATAAAACCTTTTCTTTTTTTAGAAGAAAAATCTTTCAAGAAACCTTTCTCACAGGATCAGCTGTGGCTTTGGATAACCTATCCAAAGTGGAGTTGTCAGCATCCAATTCATTGGCTTTCTCTTGCCAATTCTTGCCGAATAAATTCTCACCTGTACAAGGGATATTGCCCAGTTTGTCCTGTACCCAGAGCTCCAAATTGGATGCCTGGAGCCAGGAAATTCTATGTGCACCTATGGCAATGGCAGAGGTTCTGCTTATGCACTCAAAACAGTCAAAAGCTGCACGATTGACAAACTTAGAAACATCCTGGGCATGTTTAACCAGTGTGAGAAACTCCTGCCTCTTGTCATCAGGAAGGAGAGGGCTTAAAATCTCCAAATCTCCTGTGACTTCTTTAAGGAACATTCCCATATATAAAATATAGGAACTGATCCTGGCCGAAAGCATGGAAGCCTTGAAAGTACGATGTCCAAAGACATCCAAAGTTCTACACTCACATCCAGGAGGATTAGAGGCATGTCTCTTTGCACTCCTGATCCTTCTCATAGCTGATTCCACTACAATAGAGTGGTAAGGAAGCTGAGTTTTCTGGAAACCAGAACAAGGAGGGACTCGATACATGGTATCCAGTCTGTGAGAGTGAGGAGAGGTGGTAAGAGGTGTCTCCCACATTCTCAACATGAGATCATGTAAGATCTCATGGATAGGCAAGGCAGCTGCCTCCTTAGGAGCTTTGGGATATTGTAAAATCTCCAACTCCTTAGCTCAGGGCTCTGTTTCAGGAGTCACAGTAATGGACAAACCTCGAGCCATCTCCCTGATGAAATCGTGAAAGGAGATATCTTCTGGAGGAGACATCTTACGTTTAGGAGAGGAAGGCTCCTCCGGGAGAAGTATTCCGGTACCGACAGAGCTGTCAGAATCCTCGGACTCCTCCAAGGATTCAAAGTACCTTCTGTCCGGATGCTCTTGAAGAGCCCGATACCTGTACCGACTGAAATCGGTACCAGGGGGAATCGGTACCGGAAGGTATCGCAAGACTGGGTGCCGGCAAAGCAGACACCGATGTTGATGTCGATGCTGTCGGTATCGGCATCGGTGCCGGTACCAGTTGAACTCTCTGACGCAGTTCCGAGGGCGTCGATGCTGCAAGGAAAGCCGCCAGACTGCGTTCAATAGCCAGGAACCTCTGGTCTATCAAAACTGCCGATGCCTGGGTATCGGTACCGGAAGCAGCCGGTACCCCAGAGCATGGCACCAGTAGTTCTGCCGAGGTCGAGGCCTCGAACATCCTGGAGCCCTGATAATGCTTTGGAAGCCGAAGCCTCCCGCCGGGGCAATTTTGCCGGTACAGAACCCTCAAGGGAAACGCCAGAGGCATCTCGATGCTTGGAAGGAGATCTACCCTTTGAGGACCGGCTAGACTTATGTTTAGTTAACTGAGATCCATGGGAGAAAGACAAGGCCCTGGAAGACGTCGATGCCACAGAAGCTGCATCGGAGGGAAAAAGGGCGCTGAGCTTAGCAGCTCGGTTTTGTGGACCCCTCTTGGACATCATGGCACAAGCCATACACTCGGAGATGAAGTGGTCAGGACCTAAACATTTAAGACACCACTCGTGGGTGTCAGTGACGGAGATGGTACCGCCACACTTGGTACACTATTTAAAACCCGAGGCGGGTTTCTCCATAGTGGAGGAAATTTTGGGCCTAAGGCCCAAAATGGCACGTGCACCTGGAGAAGAAAGGTTTGGAAAAAAAAAAAGGAATATTATTTTTTTTTTTAAAACAGAAAGAAAGAAGAACCAGCGGTACCGGTATAGTGTCGAGGAAAGCAGATGCAACCACAAAAAAGAAGAATAAGGAAAAAACCTTTCTGAGGTGACAGGAACAACGACCTGCTGGCTCCGCCAAAAAAGAACTGGAGAGAGGCAGTTGGGAAAGACGGGAAGGCAGCACGCAGGCGCTGTGGGATGCTCCCAAAAGCTTTCTAATTGGAAGCTGGGGAGCGTTCCTGCTCAGGCTCCGTCGGTACCGACGATACCCATGTGTGAAGACTACATTCCTGCTTGTTCCTGGAGATAGAGGCTCTCCCCCTGTGCATTTATGCCACGGAGGTATTTAAACATCTCAATCATATCACCTCTATCCCGCCTTTCCTCTAAGGTGTACATATTAAGATCCTTAAGTCTGTCCTCATGCTTTATAATGAAGACCACTAACCATTTTAGTACCCACCCTCTGTACTGACTCCATCCTGTTTATATCCTTTTGAAGGTGCGGTCTCCAGAATTGCACACTATACTCCAAATAAGGTCGCACCAAAAACTTATACAGAGGCACTATCACCTCCTTTTTTCTGCCAGCCATTCCTCTCCGTATGCACCCAAGCATCCTTCTAGCTTTTGTTGTCACCTTTTCTACCTGTTTAGCTACTTTAAGATCATCAGACACAACCACGCCTAGGTCCCGCTCTTCTTTAGTGGATAAAATACTTCACCCCCTATATTATATCGCTCCCTTGGATTGCTGCAGCCCAAATGCAGGACCTTACATTTTTAACATTAAATCCCAGCTGCCAAATTCTAGACCATTCTTCAAGCTTAGCTAGATCCCTCCTCATGTTATCTACACCTTCCTGGGTGTCTACTCTATTGCAGATTTTGGTATCATCCGCAAAGAGGCAAACCTTACCTGACAGCCCTTCTGCTATATCACTAACAAAGATGTTAAAAAGAATCGGACCAAGGACAGATCCCTGGAGCACACCACTGGTAACTTCCTTCTCCTCAGAGTGAGCTCCATTTACATGTACTCTTTGTCACCTCCCACTCAACCAATTTCTAACCCAAGCAGTAACTTTAAAGTCCATCCCTAGGGTGCTCAGTTTGTTTATAAGTCGCCTGTGAGGAACGGTGTCAAAGGCTTTACTGAAATCTAAATACACCACATCTAGGGCTCTCCCTCGGTCCAACTCCCTGTTCACCCAGTCAAAGAAATCAATCAGATTTGTCTGATAAGACCTGCCTCTGGTGAATCCATGCTGCCTCGGATCCTGTAATCTGCTGGACTCCAAAAACCTCATTATTTTCTCTTTCAGCAGCGTTTCCAATAATTTACTCACCACCGAAGTTATACTAACCGGCCTATAGTTTTCAACCACATCCTTACTTCCGCTTTTGTATAAGGGCACCACATGAGCCTCTCTCCAGTCCTTTGGCACCACTCCCGACTCCAAAGAGGCATCGAAAAGGTCAGTCAGTGTTGCTGCTAGAATGTCCCCAAGTTCCCTCAGTATTCTAGGGTGTATCCCACCCGGTCCCATCGCTTTGTCAACTTTAAGTTGAGCTAGTTTCTCACGAACATAGTCTTCTGAAAATTGTTCAAGATGCCCCTTGCTTCTGTTCCTGTTTGCGGGTGTTTTCTCCTGATTAGGTGTCAGCAGCTCCCAAGAGCTGAGAAAGTTACTAAAACAGAGTTTTAAATCTACCCCACTAAAGAAAATAGTTCTTCTTTTAAACTAAAAGCATCAAAAAAGAATATAACTTTGTTTTAAAAAAGTACCAAAACCCTTTTAAGAGCTCCCAATCAGAGAGCTAACAATTTACCCCCCCCCCCCCCACACAAATTCTTACCTTTGTTTGAAAAGTATAGCCCCTCTTAGGAATGCCTGTGACTCCCTTTATCAATTGTGGCAGTAGTATTGACAAATGGTCTGCTAGGATCTTCACCAGCAGTTTCAGATCAAAATCAATCAACAAAATTGGCCTATATGATGATGTCAGAAGATGGTCTTTACCAGGCTTGGGGTTAAGGGTGATGTGTGCCTTATTTCCCCCTCATGTAAAACATCCCTTTTCCACCGTTTCCTGGTACAGGTCTGCCAACGGGGGGACCACCAAGTCCTGCAGAAGTTTATAAGAATTCTGCTGTAAAGCAGTCAGGGTCCGGTGCTTTACAGCACTGTGCTTTTTGTATACCCAGTTGGTTTTCCAATCCTGAAATTGGTGCCTCCAGCTCCTCCGCCTGCTGATCTGTAAGCCATGGCAGAGTTAGGTCGTTCAAGTATTTAGCAATTCGGGCTTGGGTGACTGATTCCCCTCTATACAGAGCCTGGTAAAAGGTCCAAAACAGCTGTGCCATCCCAGCTGCATCTTTGTGGAATTTACCCCATTGTTCTCGCAGTACCATGATTATCTGGGGGCCTCGTTGTTCCTTTAAGCATCTGCCAATAACCATCCCTGCTTGTTCCCGTGTCGATACAGTTGATATTTATAGTACAACAATGATTTTTTGGCTCGCTGGTGTAGGGTTTCATTGAATACTGCTTGCGCCTCCATTAACCGCTTTCTTGAGTATTGCGAGGGGTGGCAGGCATGTCTCTTCCGTTCCGCTAATACTGTTCACTCCAATCGGATTATCCTTGCATTCAGCAGGCGGCGCTTTCAGTCTGTGTATGCTATAATATCGCCTCAGAACACTACCTTCGCTGTCTCCCCAAATAACTCTGGTGTCTCCTTATGTTGTTGTTTATTTAGGGCAAACCAATCCCATATCTCCCTGTTGAAGACATGAAATTGTTCATCTTTGGAGAGATCTAAAGGGAATCTCCAAAGTCGTGGACATGCCCCATCTGCTTGCCAAGTCAAATCCACCCAGACAAAGGCATGGTCTGAGTTTTCTCCTGGGCCTATCTGTGCCTACTCTACCATGAGCAAATACTCTCTCCGACAGAAGTATATAATCGATCCGGGCACTGGTCCCTTGCGCTCAAAACTGGTGTGTGTAATCACGCTCCATGGGATGCAGAAGTCACCACGGGTCCACCAGGCTCAGCCGTCTCTTAAGATTACATAGCTTAGTGATGCCTCCCCTTGCCTCTGCCCCCCCCCCCCCCGATCGTGACATGTCCATGCTCAGGTCCAAAACCCCATTAAGATCTCCCCCCACAACAAGAGGATCCTCAGGGAGTTGTTCTATTTGGGCGGCTAGTCTGGCATACAGAGACGCATCAGGTATATTGGGACCGTATATGTTGCAAAGCACAATTGGCTGCCCTTCCAATTCCCCACCCAGGATAATATAACGTCCTGATGCATCTCAATTTTCTGTGGTACAGGTGAAGCGCAGTCTCTTATGGATCAAGATAGCCACCCCTCTTTCCTCCCCTGGGCCAGGGTTCCAAACACTTGGCCCACCCAGTCTCTACACAGCTTGGCATGCTCTTCCACCGACTGATGTGTTTCTTGGAGAAAAGCTACATCACATTGATGTCTTACCAGGGCTCGCAATATTTTATATCATTTGATGGGGGTGTTGAGCCCACATACATTCCACCAGACTATCCTCAGTTTATTATCTGGGTTGCAGTTGATACCTTAGTAGGACCTATTGTAAAACCAAGGAGGGGGTGGGGGCCCTCCCAAGGCCTCCCTCCTGCTCCGTCATCCTTGCCTCCATCTTAAAATGTGTCGTCCGCTTCTGACCCCAATACTGAAGGTGGTGATATCTGATGTGTGTGTGAGCTGCTGGATCCCCTCCCCCCCCTTCTTGTCCCAACCTCTCTCCTGCCTTTCATCGGGTTAAAATCTTCCCTCCCCCACTTCTCTACCCCTACTTTCCCCTGTCCCTCTCCTAGACTTTCCCTTATGTATCCTCCTTCTTCCTCTTCGCACAAGATCAGCTTTTGATTTGTCAGGTCCCTCCTGAAAGAAAGCTTGATTGTACCCGGTTGGATACACAGTCAGGCATAAGCCCTAAGAAAGAGTTAATATCATTTGTAGCTCCTTATTTAATATCATCCTTGAAATACTCTGTAGAAGAAATTGGGTGAAAGGTTGAGATAGCATAAACATTAGCCTATGTTATTATAAAGATAAGTAAAAGGCAAGTTGTTTACCTAGCTTCACAGTCTCGCTGTCTCTGGTCAGAGATAGACTGTCAGTGTTAGAATTAATTAGAATTAAGGTCTACATAGTGTGACACCGAAGTTCTGCCCTATACCTTTAAGACACAGAAAGCTGCTGAGTTTGGCACAGATTCTGACAGGAAGGGAGATCAAAAGCTTCACAGTTACCATAGGCAACCAAAGCAGGCTGAGACACGAGGTCTGAGGGCACGCCTAGCCAACAAACACTCCCCAAGTAATGAAGGGAACAGTTTGCACATGTGCAGGAAACACCCCTAACCATGTATAAGAAACGTGGTAGGCAAACAGAGTTAGATCGAGGCAGAAAGCTGGTAGGAGATCCAGCAGGAGTTGCAGTGAGAGAGGCTGAGTTGGATTCATGTGCTGATTCTGACGGTGGTTTTGGAGACTCAGAAGTTGAGAGTGATTTGGAAACTTGGCAAGTAAGGGAAGACTTGCAGCTCTCTAACAGAAGGTCAGAATACTCTCAGCCTAATGCTGTTTCATTTGAGTCTTGGAATAGAAAGCCAAGCAGGGCTTTGAAAAGAGACAGAAAGCCGTTTACCAGCAGAGGGATTAACTGCAGGAAACCCTCACCTGTGACGCAGGAAGAATTTCCCAGACACAGAGGTCAGTGGGGAGAACGGAGAGCAGCTGGTAAGGAACTCTGTATTACTGAAAGGCAGAATGGCCTAAGATATTTACAACCTTGGGAAAAGGAAAGTAAAGTGATTGAGGACATATGTATGAGTGAAGAAGATGATTGCATGTATTTAAAGCCTGGCAGAAAACTGCCAAGAGAGAGACCTAGTAGAAACAGAACAAGGCAGTTTTACAAACTATCTGATAATTATTTGCCATACTGTGGAGAGAGTGGTGAAGAGAAGCTAGGGACTGATTGGAGAAAGTTCCAAACTCTCTGCCCTAAAGAAGATAAGATAGTTGATGAACCGATGTGCACGGAGCAAAGTGAATGTTTTCCCTATGTTGAGGACATGGACTGTTCTTTATTAATAACTGATGAAACTTCTCTACGCTAGTAAAAGATAAGTGTGCCTGGGAGAAAGATAAACGTGCACAGAGGGAACTGCCAACGTTGTTACCTGATTTCTGTTTGTTATAATTATTGGTTCTGTTCAAGCAAGAAGCTGTGTTTTCCTTTCACCTTTTGTTTTTGCCAGAAGCATGGCTGCCTCTTAAGTTTGGTATTTTTGTACTGTTTTGAAAATCCAGCAAACCCCGGGAGGGGAATAAATCCTTATTTCAACCTGACCACTCCGTCTCAACTACACTTTCTTTCATAGAAGGGTCAGGCCCAGCAGTGTGCCTAGCTATCCACTACTAGTTCAGCCACTGCTGGTGACAATAGTCATGTCTGAGAATATATGTATGTCTTTTCATGATTGTCCATGACGTGCATGCCTATAGAAAAGTATATTATGAATATACGTAACACTAAACGTAGACTAGAATATGTATATTATGAATATACATGATGTGAGACGTAGAATAATAAAGTGAAATTATGCTGTGTAATGGAATCTTTGCCTATAAATAAAGAGGCCTAAAGCTTTGATTTCAGAGTAAACATAGGCAAACGCCTAGCTTGCTCTCCCAAAGCGCTTTGGTCCTGTGTTTATAATACAAGTGTGTTGTGTATTATTTACAGATATGTGTATTATCTAAAGATGAAGATCAATTAACCTTCTCCTTACCTTGTGTGTGGATTTCTGTGACCCAAGAGCCCTATCTGTTATTAGGTGAGGGGGGTGCAGAGTATCTTTCACCTCCCTCCCTCCTTCTTTGCATTCATTCATCCACCCACTCTTCTTTCCCCACCTATGTCTGTCTCCACGTAGTCATTCTGTTATTATCCCTCCCTCTCTACTTCGCCGTCTGCCCCTGGCCAACTTGCAGGCATCTCCTTAAGAGTCCTTCCTCATGGAGAGTGGCAGGCATTTTAAACTTTATCTGACTAGCAACAGACAGCCAGTGAAGAGAACTAAGAGACATGCTGATAATAAGAAGAATCTGTCACTAAAGGCACCGGAGAGTATTGAACCATCTGCAGTACTTGAATTGAGGACTTGAAGAGGCCCAGTAAAATTGCATTACAAAATTTCAGACAGGATAACACAACAGATTGAAGGGCAGAATGCAAGATCTTTTCAGGAAGATAAATTTCCAAATGTCTCAGCATCTTCAATATAAAAGACACTATGCAAGTCATATTTCTAATGTATATCTTCAACAACAAGAGAAATCCAGAGACACTCGACTTGCACTCCAGTCCCCCCAATAAAATATGATCTAACCAGGATATTTGTGATATATTGCTGCGAAGTGCCAAAGAGTCAACGTCAACTCATGGTGATCCTGTGGATACTTGTCGTAAACTGTATTCGGTCTTCAGTCAGGCAGCTAATTGTTAATAGAGTAGCATCCATAGTTGCTGTTATTGTATCGATCCATCGCATTGCTGGCCTGCTGCCTCTTTTGCGTTGACCTTCAATCTTACCAAGCATGATGTCTTTCTCCTCTCTTTGTATCTTTGCTTTCCTGACTACTTTGCTAGCTTATCTAGGTTTTTCCAAATATAGATGCCTGTCTTCCTCTCTCTGTGATCTCTTGTATTTCATTAAAGGCCTCCCTCTTTTTTTCACCCTTTCAGCTACTTTTTTCGAAAACCATAGCGTTCTCCTTTTCCTTTTACCTTTATCTACCATTTAACAAATAGGTTGGTTGCCCTTAAAATATCCCCGTTCAGTTTTGTTCACTATTTTTTACATCTCTCAGCTGTTCCCATCCTGCTAACAATTCCTTGAGGTATTGGCCCATCTTGGCAAAGTTAGTTTTCCTAAAGTCTAAGACCCTCACTTTTGAATGGATTTTATCAGTCTTAGTCCTAATACTGAACCATACCATCTGGTGATCACTGGATGCAAAATTATCTCCCACTATAACATCATAAACAAACACTTTCCCCATCGGTATGCACCAAGTCCAGTATGGCCCTTCACGTGTGGGTTCTGTTACCAGTTGCCTGAATAGTTCTCCCTGTAGAGAATCCAGGATATCCTTACTCTAGATGATACTGCAGCAGAGATGTGCCACTCAACATCTGGCATATTGAAATCCCCTATCAGTAGCAGTTCCCCTTTCCTGGCAATGCTGCATATGTCTTCAATTAACTCTCAGTCCACCTCTTCTCCCTGTGATGAAGATCTGTATATTATGCCATTGCAAATAGATTTCTCTTTCCCTCTTACTCATTTAACCTAGAGTGCCTCCTCTCTCCCTTTTAAGTACTGTATTTCCATAGCTTTAATATTTTTTTTTTTACATATAGTGCCATTCCTCCTCCCCTTCTTCCTACCCTGTCCTTTCTGAATTAAATATAGCCTGATACAGTTACAGCCCGGTCATGGTTGTCTGTGAACCATATCTCTGTTACTGCCTCTAAATCCGAGTCAGCCTCTCCCATTAAAGCCTCAACAGGTGGGATCTTATTTCCCATGCTATGGGCATTTATCCACACTGCTTTCCATATGTTGACCCTTTTACCCATTTCCATAAAGGTATTTAATGTTTCACTTACCTGGGGGGTTTCTTCACCCATCCCCAACAAATCTAGTTTAAAGCCCTCTTCAGTAGGTTAGCCAGTCTGCTAGTGAAGACCCTTCTTGGGCAGATGGATGCCATCTCTACTCTGCAATCCTTGGAAGAGCATCCAATGTTCCAGGAAACCAAAACGCTCTCAATGACACCATCTGTGCAGCCATGCATTTATCTCCAGGATGTGAGCTTCTCTGCCTTTGAAGTTTATCCTCAAAAGGGAGGATTGAAGAGAACACCACCTGCACATCTCTCTGCTTCACCCTCTGTCCCAGAGCCATGAAGGCAAGCTTGATATGCTCAGAGGGATAACTGTTAGTATCATTTGTGCTGACATGGATGAGCAACATCAGGTAATAGTCAGTGGGCTTGATGAGTTTCAGCAAACTCTGTAACATCTCAGATTTTGGCACCTGGCAGACAGCATACCTCTCCAGACATCAAGTCTAGTTGGCAGATGGAAGCCTCAGTACCCCTCAAAAGAGAGTCACCAAACACCACTACCCTTTGCTTCCTTGTGGTCACGGATTCTGCAACTTTGGGGTGCTCAAGCTCTGGTTCTTCCCTTTCCAGGGATGCTGTCACCTCCTCTATCTTCCAGGGCTACATAATGGTTCTTCAGTTCAAGGGCTGAAGGAGTTGGATTGTTGATTCTGCAGGCCCTGGTGACTCATGTCCAATGTTCCCTCTAATTTTCTGTAGGCTGTGTGCGCATAAAATATCAGCTGTGCAGCTTTTGAAGGAAGGTTAAATTTTTGTGCGCCACATAACGACACTTGGAGTTATATACTTTAAAATTTGACTACACGTCAGAATACAGTATGTACACCACATAGATTGCACTAGAAAATATTGTAGAACTTGTGAAAACTATAAATACACAACAACTTTTCAATTTTAAGAATGTCTGTGTTGTTTTCTATCAGAATCAGAACCATAATTTTTGTGCGCTCTGTTGTAAAGTATGTGCGCGCACACGCGCACAGCTTAGAGGGAACAGTGCTCATGTCCAACCTTCATCATTCTGTAGGCTCCCATTTTCTCCTTTGCTGGAGAGCTTGGATGTTTCAAGTAGTATCTCATCAATGTACTTCTCACTGTCTCGAATGCTCCTCAGCCTCACCACTTCTTCTCTGAGCTCCTCCACTTGTTTCCTGAGAGCTTCAGCATGCAGGCACCCTGCACATAGAACCGGTCCTTCAACTGGCATTGGAATCTCTGTCTGGACAGAGGCAGAAGCTGTAACAGGGGTAACAGCTTTAGCGATAACGATTTTTCCCAGCCATTGTTCAGTTGGTGGAGCTTAGGTACCTGCTGAAGCAAAAGAGAGAGAGACCTACCAAAGTACCAGCCGATTTCCCAGCTGTCCTTTCAGAGAAAAAGCAGTTAACCTCTTCTAAGTTTGTTGTAAATATGCTGTTCCAAATCCCTGTGTGAAAGTAATTGGGGAGGTGCCATATAAAACAAGACCACTCACATGGGGTGGGGCGGTGTTAGGGGTGTAGAGAAGGAACTAACACCTGATGAGGTGTCAGTAGCTTCAAAGAGCTGAGAAAGATACTGAAAGCAGAGTTTTAAACCTACACCACTAAAGGAAAAATATTTCCCCTTTTGAACTAAAGCACCAAAAATAATGTAACTTTTTTTTTAAAATGTACTTAAACCCTTTTAAGAGCTCTCAGACACAGAGCTAATAATTTAAAGCCACACACTTATCTTTGCTTGAATTCCAGAGCCCCTGTTAGGAATGCCTCAATGTGCAAGGCTCTGAAAACTTTTATGCAGCCCTCAGCTGCTCTCAGTTCTTACACAGGCTAATCAGGCCCACTTACTCCTGATGAGATGTCAGTAGCTTCAAAGAAATGAGAAAGATACTAAAAGCAGAGTTTTAAACCTACACCACTAAAGAAAATATTTCCCCTTTTAAACTAAAACACCAAAAAAAATGTACCAAAACCCTTTTAACACGGTTAGTGCAGATGAATATCCACAGGTTCCACCGTTACACGCCCCGATGCTGTGGTGTATCATGTGCCTTCCGGGGCAGAGTTGTGGCAGCACCTGTCGCTAATTAGGCACCAGTGATATTGAACCATTGCTTGGTTAGTGACCCAAAGGTAAAGAGGCTAGCTTTTCCTGCGCCTATATCTTTACCCTTGAGAGCTAACCAGACAGCAGCTCAGTATCGCCGCTGTCCGGTTAGCTTCTGTGCCGTGCAGTAGACCCAGATATTCAATGCCAGTGGCCAAATATGGCCCCAGCATCAAATATCCAGAGGTTAGGGTTCAGTGGCAATGGCTATGTACTTTAGAAGCACTTGCCACTGAATATCAGGGCCCAAGTTCCTTGATCTTGAGAAGCAAATGTTTCAGATCATCTTCACTATCGGCCAGTAATGAGGTATCATCAGCATAGTGAAGTTTGTTGATGAGTTTTTCACCATCTTCATACCTCAGTTGTCTTTATAGAGTCCCGCTTCTCTGATGATCTGTCCTCTTCTGTCAAGTAGGGGGAAAGTATGCAGCCTTGTCATACACCTTAGCTGAATTTAAACCATTCTATTTCTCCTTGTTCCATTGGAATTGTTTTTTGATCAATGACAAGTTTATTTATTTATTTATTTTATTTATTTAGCTGTATTTATATCCTGCTTTTCACCGGGTCAAAGCAGTCAATTGGGGGATACATTTAACACAAGGGGATATGAGACACATACACTAATAGTTCCAGGGAACATGGGCAATGGAGGGTTAAGTGGCTTGCCCAAGACCACAAGGAGTGCCTATAGGACTAGAAATCCCAGTCCCTCCAGCCTGAGATTCCTGTCCCCAGGTAGGACTTGAACCCCTGGCCCGCTGGCCTGAAGTACCTTGTCCTAACCACTAGACCACTCCTCCCAAAGTTTAGCCCAAAGTTTCTCATGATTTACACAGTGTACACTGTGATGCAGCGGACCCTCTTGGAGAGATAAAAAAAGTTTTAAAACCAGAAAAAGGCAAGCACAACTTGCAATATTGGGAGGATCCATCTAGGGGGAGCAGGAGAGTCGAGAGAGAGACTGAGAAGCCATGCCCCTCTGGGTGGGACGCAAGCCCAGACAGCTTATTTTTGAACAGAGGCAGGTCTGACTTAGAGAAGGAGGAGAAGAAGGACCAAAGCAGCAGCCAAAGCAGAAGCAGCAACCAGAACCAGAGTAGAGGAGGCCAAGAGGAAGGCAAATACACTGGCAAGAGCAGAAAGAAGCAGAATCCTGAGCAGAAAGCAAAGCAGGAACTTCAACCAGAGTTGGAGTGGAATAAGGAACAGAGGAAAAGCCAAGAGAAGTACTGGGACCGCAAGGGAGTACCTGGCAGAAGGTCCTCACAGCAGCCGTGGAATAAAGAGGTTCGACCATTTTCAGAGGTGGGAAATGTTTGTTTGGAAGAAAGAAAACATCCTTACCACTATGGTCTGAAGTCTAAGGAAAGACCGCAGGAGAACCTGAGCACTGCTGCCCTGAAGCCAAACCAAGGTAGGCCTCAAGCCTTACTAGAAAGAAGGAAGAGAAGCCTCAAAGGTAAAACTCTTATTACTGATAATTACCTTCAGAAGCCTAAAGTATGGGGAAGACAGTGGGAAGAGGATTACTGTTACCCTAAACATTCTTGTAAGCAAGACTTATGAAAGAAGTTTGCCAAAGAAGAGAAGTTTGAGTGGGAAATCTTTTTATGAATCTGCTTTTGAACCTCTAATCAGAGAGGGACCGTTGTGTGGTAGGCGAAGGCCTATGATCCATGGTGTCTGAAATGAGCAGAGAGGCCTAAGTAGCTTGACCTGTAAATGAAGCCTGTGGAGAGGCCCAAAGGAAGTACACATTCCCCTGAATGCTGCTACCATAGAATCGAAACTTAACTGAGCACCATTAAGTATAGCTAAGCAGAATCGAAACCTAGAGAATATAGAAAAACAAGTTTAATTGGTATTGATAAGAGAGTGAAGCTTCTGTGGAATTAATTAACTCTGTTGAGAGAGAGGTTACAGTGCCCTGCTTTCCCACATATTCCAGCTGAAAAGTGACCTTGGAGGAGAAAAGTATCTAAGTTGGTGAACTGACCATTGTAATTGGGACTGAAAGGGGGGCAAGCAGGTGCTGAGCCCAGTCAGAGGTTCTAATTGGATAGCTACGTAACGGTACCGGAACCAATAGGAGGTGTAAGAAGGGTTACCGGGACCAATGAAAAGTTTGCCTATGTCTAGAATGGGAAAGAAAGCTATAAAAGTTGTTGTTTTACTAACAGCCATTGCTCAGCCATTTTGAATTTGATTCTGCTTGAGACTTGTGCACAAATAAATGATTTGGACCTTCTGAACAGACTCCTGGTATTATTGGTTTGTCTGCGCTCTGCTGCTACATATTCTTGGTGCGTTGGCCGGGAAGGTGTGGTAATAGAGGGTATACAGGGCAATATACCACGACTTTCCGCCTCTACAGGTTTTGTCTTGCCGGGATCTTGCCCTCCCGATGTGGGCTCGGCTCCCCGGCCCCACCGGTCCAGTTGTATCGGAGGGAGTTGGGCCAGGCCTTGGCGGCTGCCGGACCCGGTTGGAGCCAACACCTCGAACCCGTGGGGGGAGTCCGAGGTCCAACTCATGCGCTTGCTTGGGAGCGGGAACCGGATCCGGTGAGTATAGTTTTGATTTGACTAGACAGCTGAGTCAGAGCAGAACTGTTGTTTGAACTTTGAAACTTTGGAATTTGATATTGGTAAGAGAGCCTGATCAACTCTCAAGACGGTCCGATTAACCCTGCATGAGTATGCACGGGGCGAAACCATCGTCTTTTTGATTTAGATTTTGGAATTTGATATAGCCTAGTCAGCAGAGACAGGATTGGGCTGTTTTTGGGATACGTTGCTAGCATGATTGAGTGAATGAGATGTGAATGAGAGGTCTGGCAGCACGGACCAAGCGAAGGCGGACTCCTGAGTAACGCATTTTCTGGCCGGGCGACCGCGTCCAGATCATAAAAAGGAGGAAGCGACCGTCGTCTTGTCTTGTTATTTGTTTCCCCTAAATGTTTCTAGGGCCGTGAGGACCCCTTACCCACGGTCCGCCCTCCTTTTCCCTTCTGTTTGTCGTTGCGCGCACACATCGATATGGGAGGGGCGGGGTCTACTAGGCACACTCCGTTAGAATGTATGATCAAGTATTTTAATAAAGGATATTCAGGAGATTATGGAGTAAAAATGACTGCCTCACGATTGCAGCTTTTGTGTACTAGGGAGTGGCCCATCATAGACCCCCTGTGGCCGCGAGATGGCACATTTAGCCTAGGAATTATTCGATCAGTTCATCAGAAGGTGCGACTAGCATACCCTGATCAGTACCCTTATATAGACTCTTGGTTGAGTATTTGTGAGAATCCGCCCCCTTGGGCAAAGCGTTGCTATGAAGAACAGTGCAGAATATTGTTAGCATTGACAGATCAGACCCCGAAGGCAGGGACAGCAGAGAAATCTAGTCAGAAACCTATTCTGGTAGATCCTGAGTCCCCGGGAGTTGTAACTAGACAGTCCCAAGCTCAGCACCCAGTAAAAGTACCCCCATGTCCTGCAGTTCCGCAGTGACCCAACTCCGGAACCACGTCCGGAAGAGCAAGTAGATGATCCCCCCCTTGATGATGATTCAGGCACACTTGAGGATCAAGAAAAGGCTGAGTCAGAAGAAGAGGAAGAGTCCTCTCAGGGCGACACAGATAGCACGGTATCAGTAGCTAGTGTAAGCTCGCCTGTATCGAGTGCAGCGCCCCAGGCCAAACGTATTGTGCACAAACAACCCATTGCTAAGAAAGTTTCTGTAAGGCTACAGAAAACTTCTGTTAAGAAAATGATGCCATTACGGCAAGTCCCGGGACTACCCGTGCGAGATGAAAATGACCAAATAGTTGCGGGACCCCTGAGTCTAGTATATGTGCCTTTCTCCACTGCTGATTTGTTAAATTGGAAAGTGCACTATGCATCTTACACCAATAAGCCCCAAGAATTAACAGAATTAATGCATACAATTATGGAAACTCACCAACCCACTTGGGTAGATTGCCGTCAGCTCCTGTCTACTTTATTTACTACTGAGGAGCGGACACGAATCAAGCGAGCAGCTATTGACTGGCTGGCAGACAATCCCCTGGTAGAGAGGGAGGAAGCAGGAATAGACAACCGCGAGGCAGCTCAGAAAGAATTTCCTAAGGAAGACCCCAAATGGAATCCAAATACTGAGGTGGGGTCCAGAGCCCTATCCCGGTTTCGCCAAGGCCTTATGCAAGGTCTGAGAAGGGGGAGGCAGAAAGCCATGAATCTCTCTAAAGTAACCGAAGTTAATCAAGGCATAGACGAGAGTCCTGCAGTATTTTATGAAAGACTGACTGAAGCATACAGAATGTACACTCCCTACGACCCAGATGCACCAGGAAGCTTATGCATGGTGAATTCTGCTTTTGTAAACCAGTCACAACCAGATATTAGACGTAAACTACAGAAATTAGAAGGGTTTGTGGGCATGAATGCAACACAGTTACTAGAAGTCGCTCATAAAGTGTATGTGAATCATGATAATGAAAGACAGAGAGAAAGTGATCGAAGGATGAAGAAGAAAGCGGATTTTTTGGCTGCGGCCATAGTGGAACAGAAAAGGGGAGGTGTCCCTAGTCGAAGGAGCAGAGGCAGAGGGCGGGGCCGAGGAGATGACCGGCCCCCATTAGGTGCGAACCAATGCGCTTATTGCAGAGAGGAAGGACATTGGAGAAGTGCATGCCCGCGACTCGAAGAAGCCTCTCAGGATGAAGGGGAACACGCCCCTTGGAGGGAAAGAGAGAGAGGCCGGCCCCAAAATCGCAGAGGAACCAATCAAGAACAGTATCAACGCGAACGCACGGAGACCATCCAGGGAGTGGCAGCCGCCACAGCCTATGATCTGGATGAAGCAGATTAGGACAGACCGGGCTCCGAATTCGCTTTAGGTCTCCAGGAGCCTATGGTCAGTATACAAATAGGAGACCAATTCATGGACTTTATGGTTGATACTGGAGCAGAACATTCTGTAGTAGATAAACAAATAGCCCCTCTTTCTACAAGAGCAGTCACCATCGTAGGAGCGACTGGTGCTAAAGCCACAAAGTCTTTTCTCCAAAATCGTATATGTAATCTAGGAGGACAGCAAATAACGCACCAATTTCTTTACATGCCTGAGTGCCCAGTGCCATTACTGGGACGAGATATGCTAGCCAAACTACAGGCCCAAATATCCTTTACTGAGAAAGGAGAGATGCAGATGACAGTGAATTCCCAGTCAAAACCTGCTGGACTGATGCTGCTTACTGTTCCACGAGAAGAATGGAGATATTATAGTACTGAGCCAATCATTGATACCTATTTTGAACCTACTTTGAAAAGCATTGATGCCCCTCCTGGAGTATGGGCAGAGGGCAATCCACCAGGACTGGCCAAACATATAGATCCAATAATTGTGAACCTCAAGCCTAGTGCACAGCCAGTACATGTCGAGCAATACCCACTCCCAAGAGCAGCAATTGAAGGCATTCATCGCCACTTGCTAAGGCTGTTGGAGTATGGCCTACTCAAAGTTTGTCAGTCGCCATGGAACACTCCTCTCCTGCCAGTGAAGAAGCCTGGGACAGGTGACTACCGCCCAGTACAAGATTTAAGGAGAGTGAATGAAGCAGTTGAGACCATACATCCAGTTGTGCCAAACCCTTACACACTCCTAGGATTGATTCCTGCTGAAGCTACTCATTTTACTGTTTTCGATCTGAAAGATGCGTTTTTCTGCATAAGATTAGCCCCAATCAGCCAACTGCTGTTTGCCTTTGAATGGCAGGACCCTGTCTCCAGGAGACGGGGCCAACTCACTTGGACACGATTACCTCAAGGATTCAAGAATTCGCCCACCATTTTCAGTGCTGCACTAAACCAAGATCTTTCAAGCTACCCAGTGGCCCCTGGGAAAAAATAGTACTCCTCCAATACGTAGATGATCTACTGGTAGCTGCTACATTGGAAAGCGAATGTATACAAGCCACTACTGACCTTTTACAACTATTGGATGAAGCTGGATATAAAGTCTCCAGAGCAAAAGCACAGCTATGCTAAAAAGAAGTAAAATACTTGGGTTTCCATCTAACCAAAGGAAGCCGACAGTTGGGACGCAAGAGAAAAGAAGCCGTGTGCAGTATCCCAACCCCAACTACCAGAAAGCAAGTCAGAGCCTTTCTGGGAGCAGCAGGATACTGCCGGATATGGATACCCAACTTTGCTCAGATTGCCAAACCACTATATGAAGCCACCAAGGGAGAAGAAAAGTCGCCACTCGAGTGGGGACCTGAACAAGACACCGCGTTCAAAACCCTGAAAGAAGAATTGATGTCGTCACCAGCACTCGGGTTGCCGGATGTCCACAAGCCATTCCATCTATTTGTGCATGAGATGCAAGGAAATGCCTTAGGCATGTTGACTCAGAAATTGGGACATTGGGAGAGACCTGTAGCATACCTATCGAAACAATTGGATACTGTGGCCAAAGGATGGCCACCATGTTTAAGAGCAGTCGCAGCCACAGCATTATTAGTGAGTGAAGCAGACAAACTCACCTTAGGACAGAATCTACGTGTTACCGTACCACATGCGGTACTTGCCCTGATGGAGCAGAAAGCAAATCATTGGCTCACCAATTCTCGAATGCTGAAATACCAAAGCATGTTATGTGAAAATCCACAAATACAACTGGAAGTGAGCCATGCCTTGAACCCAGCTACATTGATACCAATCAGCGAAGACCCTCCAGAACATGACTGTATAGAAGTTATGGATACTGAATTCTCAAGTCGACCTGATTTGACAGATGTGCCCCTGGAGAATCCTGATCAGACTTATTTTGTAGATGGGAGCAGCCTCATTATCGATGGACGACCCTGTGCCGGGTAGGCAGTAGTCACCCAGGATGAAGTCATTGAATCATCAGCCCTTGCGTCGGGCACATCAGCACAGAAAGCAGAATTGATAGCACTCAAAGCCCTAGTATTGGGTGCGAAACTTTTGTTGAACGTATACACCGACTCGAAATATGCCTTCACCACTTTGCATGCACATGGAGCTCTCTACAAAGAATGAGGGCTCATTATGTCAGGAGGCAAATCAGTCAAATATGACCCAGAAATATTGATGTTATTAGATGCAGTATGGGCCCCTACACGGGTGGCCGTCATACATTGTAGAGGACACCAAGCAGGAAAAGGAGAAGTAGCCCAAGGAAACAGATTCGCTGATGTTTCAGCACGAAAAGCAGCCATGACAGGCCAAATTTCACCACAGGCCCTACCAATACAAGCAGCATTGTTTCCAGTACCTCTTAACCTATGGACACCACGATATACCACCAACGAATTGGAGTACTACTGTAACAAAGAAGGAGTACTGAAAGATGGATGGATAGACTTGCCGCCACCAGAGGGCAGTCAGCCTCCAGGACGAATAGTGATTCCTGAACTCTTAGAACCAGCCTTCGTCAAAGCCTTTCATCAAGCTACACATTATGGGAAGAGTGCTATGGAAAAAGCACTTAGACCGCACTTTTGTATTGCCTCATTGGCAGCCCTGTCAGCCTCAGTGGCTCTCCAATGTCTGATTTGTGCCAAGAATAATGCCAAACAGGGTCCCACACCACCACCCCGAGTTCAGTCAGGAGGTGCTACTCCCATGCACCACCTGCAGATAGACTTTACCGAAATGCCAAAGTCTGGTGGATACCGTTATATGTTAGTATTAGTTTGTACCTTCTCTGGGTGGGTAGAGGCCTTTCCCACCAGAACTGAGAAAGCCCAAGAAGTTACTAAAGTGTTGCTGAGAGAGATTATCCCCAGATTTGGAATTCCAGCAGTAATAGGGTCGGACAATGGGCCCTCATTTGTATCTCAGATTACCCAACAGTTAGCGAGTGCTTTGCAGATACAATGGAAGTTACACACAGCATACAGACCTCAGAGTTCAGGGAAAGTTGAGCGAATGAATCGAACTTTGAAATCCCAGATATCCAAGCTATGTCAGGAGACCCACCTGAAGTGGCCCAGGTTCTCCCCATAGCCTTACTCAGAATACGCTCAGCCCCTGTAAAATCATCAGGATTTTCCCCTTTTGAAGTTATGTATGGCAAACCTCCACCAATAGTCCAGGGTGTGAAAGGTAGTCTGTCACAGATAGGTTCAGAAATCACCAGACAAGAACTTCTGGCTCTTAGTTCTGTTCTGCAGACTCTCCATACGTGGATACTGAACCAGTTGCCCATCAATTTGACGGAGCCATTGCACCCCTACAAGCCTGGTACCTCGGTGTGGGTCAAAGATTGGAAGAAGACACCGTTGGAACCGCATTGGAAGGGGCCTTATACCGTCATCCTGTCTACCCCGACTGCAGTAAAGGTAGCAGAAATCGATTCCTGGATCCACCACAGCAGAGTCAAGTCAGCAGCAGTTCCAGATCAGAACCAGTGGACAGCAGAACCGCATCCTGACGTCCCTTTGCGTCTCACCCTACGGAGGCAGCCAGCAACCTAGAACCTTTTGAGGACACTCATGAGTTGCAGTGTCCTACAACAGCCAAGTCTTTCGAAGAGGATTGCTGTTTCTAATACAGCAAGAACATTTGTTTTCTTCATCGAATAACTGTGCTTTCATAGACTTTCGTCAGACCAACTGTAATTGATCAGTTGGCACCACAGCAGGACATTTGAGGATCTTCAATCAACATCGACACCCTTTGAATTGCTTTATTAGCAAACGGGTCAGCATTGTGCCAAGAAGAAGAAGACGACGTGGTCAAGATTTTCCCCGGAGACCTAGAAGGACTACAATCAACATGTATCCTTGTTTCTATTTGGTTCTGGTTGCCTGCATGGGGAGTTTTGAACTTGTTCTTGCTTTACCCCCATGTACTGCCTGCATTACTTCCACTCGAACTGGAATGAAAGTAACTCAGACTTTGCTTTACCATTCTTACTATACCTGTACTGGTACGGTAAGCCGGTGTATTTATAACACCACTGAACTAAATGTTTGTACTAATGGAAATACTAAAGTTTGCTACAACCCGCATCAGAACCCATCTTATTATACTTTAGAAATACGATGGAATGATGCAGATGGAGATCTACTTAATGCTACTTCCCCACTCACCGACCCTACAAAGTATGCTGTATTGTCTTTTGATGCTTGTGATGCCATTAATAGAGATAGTCGTTCCAAATGTGCCAATTGGGAGAGAACTTATGTTCTTAATGATAAGTATATGTGTCCAGAAGGAACGACTGGATGGGGAGAATGTACTGGTAAACGAGCTCTAGCCAATGAATATAGTACAGCCCCTATTGCAGACTATTATTGCCCGAAGTGGGAATGTGTTTTCTATGCCACATGGAAAACTGGTATGGTAGAGAATACCAGAGACAATCGAATGGCTGCCTTAACCAAGTCATATGTGAAGGATATAGAAAAGCATTGTAAGAAAGGTGCTTGTAATCCATTACAATTGCTCATAGTTAATCCTAGCACATGGAAACAAGGGTATAAGTTTGGCCTACGTATTGCAGGTTCTGGATCAGATCCAGGAACCATAGTATATATAAAATTGAATACCCAAGCCCATCGTTCATCACGGTACCATATACATAACACTTTCTATGAAACTATGCATATAAATAAGTTTGATATCCCTCACCCTTCCCAGAACTTGTTTCTAGAGTTAGCAGGAGCAGTAGTCTCTAGTCTACATATTTCAGATTGCTATTTCTGTGGTGGAACTAAGATGGGTGACCAATGGCCCTGGGAAGCCCAAGAATTGAATTACTCAATGACTTTTAATCACACTGAACTACATAAGACCACTAGTGAATGGGTCTTAGCACATTCAATAGTTGGACGTCTGTGTTATGCTCGAACTGGACCCCAGTTCACCTTGCAGGTGGGACAGTTGGTCTGTCTCAGCCAAAAGTTCTATAATGACACCACAAAGCAGACGTCTTGGTGGTCAGGAGTTAATGAATCTGAGCCCACCAATCCATTGGCAAAATTCCCTGAACTTGCTGATCTATGGACGAATCTCACCCAACCCCATGCTTGGCAAGCCCCACCTGGCTTGTATTGGATCTGTGGAACCCGAGCATATGCCCGACTCCCTATCCACTGGGGAGGAGCATGTGTCTTAGGAACCATTCGACCTTCTTTCTTTTTATTACCCACAGAACACGGAGAGCAATTAGGATACCCAGTATACACTAAGAGACAGAAAAGAGCAGCTCTTCAGATAGGCAAGTGGCAGAAGTGGGATGGGGAAGATTGGCCACCTGAGAGGATTATTGCCTATTATGGACCTGCCACATGGAATGACGATGGCATGTGGGGCTATCGGACCCCTGTGTATATGATAAATCACATTATACGTTTACAAGCAGTAGTTGAACTAATCACTAATGAGACTAGTCAAGCACTCACACTTTTAGCTAGACAAAGCACGCAAATGCGCACTGCAATATATCAGAATCGCTTAGCACTAGATTACTTATTAGCAGCTGAAGGAGGAGTCTGTGGTAAGCTGAATCTCACAAATTGTTGTTTGAAGATAGATGATAAGGGTCAAGTTGTTGAAGAAATTGCTGAACACATGCGGAAGCAAACTTATGTGCCAGTACAGACCTGGCATAGTCTTAAGATACCCAATTGGTTTGCATCTATCTTCTCTGGATTAGGAGGATTCACTACTTTTGCTATGATAATACTAATTTTTGTAGCTTTGTTCTTCTTGTTACCATGTATAATCCCATGTTGTATGCGTTCTTTTAACAGTGTTATTGAAAATACAGTGGAGCGAAAAACCACAACTAAGATTTTAGCCTTATGGCACCCTAATCCTGCTAAATATGGTCGAAACCCGACCCCAGTGTAATTAAGTGATTTAACTCTCACACCTTATTAATAATAGGGTGAGATTAATCAAAGGGGGGAATGTGGTAGGCGAAGGCCTATGATCCATGGTGTCTGAAATGAGCAGAGAGGCCTAAGTAGCTTGACCTGTAAATGAAGCCTGTGGAGAGGCCCAAAGGAAGTACACATTCCCCTGAATGCTGCTACCATAGAATCGAAACTTAACTGAGCACCATTAAGTATAGCTAAGCAGAATCGAAACCTAGAGAATATAGAAAAACAAGTTTAATTGGTATTGATAAGAGAGTGAAGCTTCTGTGGAATTAATTAACTCTGTTGAGAGAAAGGTTACAGTGCCCTGCTTTCCCACATATTCCAGCTGAAAAGTGACCTTGGAGGAGAAAAGTATCTAAGTTGGTGAACTGACCATTGTAATTGGGACTGAAAGGGGGGCAAGCAGGTGCTGAGCCCAGTCAAAGGTTCTAATTGGATAGCTACGTAACGGTACCGGAACCAATAGGAGGTGTAAGAAGGGTTACCGGGACCAATGAAAAGTTTGCCTATGTCTAGAATGGGAAAGAAAGCTATAAAAGTTGTTGTTTTACTAACAGCCATTGCTCAGCCATTTTGAATTTGATTCTGCTTGAGACTTGTGCACAAATAAATGATTTGGACCTTCTGAACAGACTCCTGGTATTATTGGTTTGTCTGCGCTCTGCTGCTACAGTTGTACTGCAAAACTCCTGGAGACCGACGCCCAAAGCTAAATGCTAGGCATTGGGACATAGTGCAACAAGTATATAAGAAACCCGATTACGATTACCCTGATGTTACAGATTCAGAGGCTTCTGAGGTTGAATCCATGCAAGTAGGATCAGAGGGGAAGAATCAGATAATGCAATGGATTGTACATATTGTGCCTCGGGGAGTGTTGAATATATCTCCAATGTATCAGATAACTAAGTGAAGGAAGTTTATTGTTTTTGTACAAATGTTCTGTGAAGATAACAGCCTTTACTTTATTGCTTGCTTTTATTTTTTTCCTATCCTGAAGTAAGGACATTTCAGTTGTTACCATAACCAATCCTTTTGAACCGTTTTGTGCAAGAAAGGGAAATAAAGCCTTTGACTTTCCCTCCACTCTGTGCATTTGTTCTTTGAGCGTTGGTTACAAGGAAGCCACAAGGAATAACCACCCTTAACCCTTGCAGCATAGGCCAACCTCAACCCTCACCTTTCTTGTGTCCGGGTCCCTCTCGGGTCTACTACCCCCCTACAGAGGTTGCCCTGCGACAACATGCATAGGTTAAAGACTTACATCAAGCTTGGGTGTTGTTTACAAATACTGTCCTGGAAGCCCAGACCAGCTGTATTCCACGCATTAAGAAAAGTGGAAGAAAGTCCAAGAAACTGCCAGCATGGTTTAAAAGTGAGGTCAGAGAGGCTGTTGCTGCCAAAAAAGCATCTTTCAGGAAATGGAGAAAAGAGCCAAACAAAAACTGGAAACAGCACAAGCACTGGCAAGTTAAATGCAAAGCATTGATAAGGCAGGCAAAGCGAGAATTTGAGAAGGAACTTGCTACGGAAGCAAAAACATGAAATAAAGACTTTTTCAAGTACATTCGTAGCAAAAGGCCTGTGAGAGAGTCAATTGGACCATTAGATGATAGAGGGGTAAAAGGGGCAGTAAGAGGAGACAAGGCTATAGCGGAGAGACTGAATGAATTCTTTGCTTCGGTCTTTACTGAGGAAGATGTAGGAATGTTACCCAAGACTGAAGTGGTATTTAAAGGTGATACTGCAGAGGAATTGAGAGAAATATCGCTACACCGGGAAGATGTATTACAAATATTTGATAAACTGAATAGTAGCAAATCGCCTGGACCGGATGGTATACATTCAAGAATGTTGAAAGAACTGAAATATGAGATTGCAGATCTGCTATTAGTAATCGGTGAACTTTCATTAAAATCATCTGTAATACCTGAAGATTGGAGGATCGCCAATGTAACGCCAATTTTTAAAAAGGGTTCCAGGGGTGACCCGGGAAATTACAGACCGGTGAGCCTGACGTCAGTACCGGGGAAAATGGTAGAAACCATCATAAAGAACAAAATTACACAGCATGTATATAGTCATGGCCTAATGGGAGACAGCCATCATGGCTTTAGACAAGGAAGATCTTGTCTTACTAATCTGATATGTTTTTTTGAAGGTGTGAATAAACAGGTGGACAAAGGTGAGTCGGTTGATATAGTGTATCTGGACTTTCAGAAAGCCTCTGACAAGGTCCCTCAGAGACTTTTGGCAAAACTAAAAAGTCATGGGATAGAAGGCAGTGTACTATTGTGGATTGGGAACTGGTTAAAAGATAGAAAGCAGAGGGTAGGGCTAAATGGCCAATTTTCCCAATGGGAAAAGGTGAATAGTGGAGTACCCCAGGGATCTGTACTGGGTCCGCTACTTTTTGACATATTCATAAATGACCTGGAAGAGGGAATAACTAGAGAGGTTATCAAATTGGCAGACGACACAAAAAGGTACAGAGAAGAGCCACCAAAATGGTAAAGGGGATGGAAGGCTACTCTTATGAAGAGAGGTTACAAAGGTTAGGGCTCTTCAACCTGAAAAAGAGACGGCTGAGGGGAGATATGATAGAGGTCTATAAATTAATGAATGGAGTGGAACGGGTAAACTAGATCGATTGTTTACGTTATCAGAATATAGAAAGACTATGGGACATGTAATGAAGCTACAGGGTAAACTATTTAAGACAAATAAGAGAAAATATTTTTTCACTCAACGTGTAATCAAACTCTGGAATTTGTTACCGGAGGATGTAGTAAGAGCTGTTAGTGTAGCTGGGTTTAAAAAAGGTTTGTACAAGTTCCTAGAGGAAAGGTCCATAGACCATTATTAAAAAGGGACCCAGGATATCAATGCTTGAGCCAATACAAGCATTGTGGAACCTGTGTCTTTTGGGGATACTGCTAGGTACTGTCCCCAGGCGCCCCTACTGGTGTAGGAAATAAGGGCGTCCGGTGACATTTAATTTATATTAAGGAGTGGTTGAGCTGAAGGACCAAGAGGATTCTGGTCCTTGTAGTGCAGAACTCCTTATAAAGAACAGTCTACGCCAAAGTGTAGGGTAATAAGGCTTTATTTCCCCGGTCAACGTTTAGGTTCAATAAGACACAAAAGAAAATGAAGGTAATTCTTTCCTCTAACAAAAAGGTTCCACCGTGATATAAACAGTTAAGGGTTGTAGGCTTCACAATTAACTGTTTATCTGGGTTAAGGCTTCTTTCACATCAATAGAAATTAACATCAGGAAACAAATGGTTATCAACTTCACCATATGCAGAGTTCTCTTTTCTCTATACATCTAGCAAGGCAATCAAGCTAGTTCTTGAACAGAAGTTACATTCCATTGGTTCACTCTGAGGAATGGGAACACTGGTTTCACAATCAAAGTCCATTGATTCTGGGTCACTCCCTTCTTCAATGCTATGACTGTCTTCAGTATCTGCTAACTCCTCACAGGGGTTCTTCTGTTTCTCATACAACTTCCTTATCACACTGTTGGGAAGTACTTTTAAAAGGTTAGCTTTACTTCTAACTTTCTGAGGCTTATCTATTTCCATAAGATTTTCATCACTTAAACTTTCCCTTATAATGAAAGGCTTTTCATACCTTGGCTTCAGTAGGCTGCCACACCCAGGACTCAACCTGCGACGTAGCTTCTCAGGCTGACAAGCTGTTCTGTGCACTGCTCTACAATCAGAGTTACCAGGAAAACCTGGCGTGGATTTCCACGCTCTGTGTTTCTTGGCAAAAGTATCACTGTAGAAGGAATCTCCTTTCCTTGTGCCTTTCTGGTTTAGCATAGGAGACTTACTTGGGCTAGGAGAGTTGCTTTCATCAGGCAAGCTGCTTCTTTGGTTTGCTTGGCTTTAGACTCCGTTCCAATACCTTTGGCCTCTCTGGACTTTATCCCTTTGAGAATACCTCTTTTGGATTCTGTCTCCTTGAGTTGGCTGCACATGGAAGCCTTCCTCTTCCAGGCTTCTCACTGGTCCTGCTGCCGGTCCTTCTGACCTCGCTTTTGCCACTTTCCCAGCACTTGCTCTTGCCTCCTCCTGTTTCTCTCCCTGTTCCTCCTCTTATATAAAGGGATTTCTGGTTTGCTCGTTCTGAGTTTGAGAACAGGTGAAACTGCTTGTTATTAATGTGATCAATGCTAGAGCACGTTGCTTCCGGTACTGTGTAATTGTTCATGTGCCCTCTGGCTGAGCTGCGCTGGAACTGCGCTCTCTGCCTTTTCTGAGTTCCATGAAAATCAGGAGTTTTTTTCAACACTGTTTCTTTTCTAGCTCCAGCCTCATGACAGTACATATGACCTAGATTGGCCACTGTTGGAAACAGGATACTGGGCTTGATGGACCTTGGTCTGACCCAGTATGGCACATCTTATGTTCTTATATATATATATATATATTGTATTTACAACCACAACATTTTCCGTTATAATTCCAGTCTTCTGTGGGATAGTGTCCCCAATCCTTATGTAGTATGTGTGCACACTAGTCTGCTTCTGCAAGTCTCACCACAACTGTGAATCAGCTCCTATTTATTTTCCCTTAACAATGGTGTGACAGTGGCTTACTCTTTTCTTTTTTTGTTTTTGTTTTCTTTAATATCAAATTGTTCAAGTAGGCAGGTGTTCTGGCCAGGATACGTGATGGTGCACATTTAATCTCACCGCTGGATACCTTCTTCAGTGTCCTCGCTGTTAACAGATGCCTCAGCCAGTCCACGAGGATCCACAGTGCTCCCATGCAGCAGGCTGTCATGCCTTCGGGTCCCTCTCTGCACTTGACTGACTATAGAATTAACTAAACACCCCTCTAGGCAAGAGTAGGCCTACTCTTGATGTAAGCACTGCCCCATACTGTGATCTAGCTAAACTAAAAAATAACATCAACTTGAGTATTTTATCTGGCTAAAGGTTACATTTTCAGTCCCTAGAAGGCACAAGGAATTGCAGCATTCCTGGCTTCTGTCCTTTTGGAGTGAAAGAACTTCTCGGGATCTTAGAGTCTACCAATTTTGCAGTGGCACTCCAGAAGCTACTAACACTCTAGCCTAGTCCAGGCTCTCTTTTGGTTGGCAGGCTCTGAGGATCAGTTACCTCAGCCCAGCTCTGGCTGAAATTTCTGTGCAGAGCCTAGTGCTGCTCTCAGTCCTCCAGTGCAGCAGGGATAAGTCTTCACTAAGAGCTTGGCCCATCTGACTCACTAGCAGGATCCCCAGACTCTGCTATCCCATACATTTTAACACAGCCTCTCCATTCCTGTTGTAAGCAGCTGCTGGATTATTTTCTCTCACTCTCTGAACTGCAGTTACGTTTGTTCAGAGGTTCCTTTTCCTGCACTTCTCTCTTGGTTTCTAGTCACTCTGATCTTACCTTCTTGCTGTAGGACTCTACTGCTACTACTGATCATTTGTATAGCACTATAAGATGTACGCAGCGCTGCACAGACATATGTAAAAGATGATCCCTGCTCATCAGAGCTAACAATCTAATTAAGACAGACAATATAACAGCTGAGGACAAGAATACATCTAGGGCTATGGTAAGGAGATAAAGCAAATCAGGATCCAAAAGCAGCCTCAAAGAGGTGAGTTTTCAGTCTGGATTTGAAAAGGGCTGGAGTTGAAGTCTGACATACAGACTCAGGTAGTTTGTTCCAGGCATAAAGAACAGCAAGGTAAAAGGATTGAAGTCTGGAGTTGGCAGTGGAAGGGAAGGGCACAGATAGAAGAGATTTGCCAGAGAAGCAGAACTCCCGAGAAGGGGTGTAGGAAGAGGTAAGAGAGGAAAGGTAGTGAGGAGCAGCGGAATGAGTGCACTTATAGGTCAGTAGGAGAAGTCTGAATTGTATACAGAATGGATAGGGAGCCAGTGAAGCAACTTGAGAAGAGGGGTAATACGTATGAGCATATCAAGGCTGACGGAAGACTAGCCATGCAGCTGAGTTTTGAACAGATTGAAGGGAGGAAATCAATCAGAAGGATACCAGCAAGGAGGAGTTTGCAATAATCTACATGGGAGGTGACTAAAAAGTGGGTAAGTGATTTAGTAGTGTGTTCAGAAAGGAAGGGTCGAATTTTGCTGATGTTATAGAGAAAGAAACACGTTTTAGCTATCAGTTGGATGTGTGAAGAGAAGGAAAGCGAGGAGTCAAAGACAACCCCAAGGTTGTGAGCCAAGGAATCAGGGAGTAGTTAAGTGTTATTCACAGAGATTGAGAAAGGAGGAAGGGGGGAGGTGGGCTTAGGGGAAAAAATAAGAAGCTGTTTTGGCCGTGTTTAATTTCAAATGGCGGTAAGACATCCAGGCAACAATGTCAAATAGACAGGCAGAGTTCCCGGCCTGAATTGCTGGAGAGATTTCAGGTGTAGAGCGGTAGATGCAAGAGTCATCATCGTAAAAATGGTACCGAAAACCATGGGAGGAGGAGTGAACCAAGGGACTGAGTATATAGAGAGAAAAGGACTGAGTATATAGAGAGAAAAAACAGACCCTTGGGGTACACCAACTGAGAGTGGGATAGCAGTAGAAGAGGATTCAATAGAACAAACATAAAGTGCGATGGAAGAGGAGATAAGAAGGGAACCAGGATAGCACAGAGCCTTTAAAACCAAGTGAGGACAAGGTATTGAGGAGATGGTGATGGTCAACAGTGTCAAAAGCAGCAAAAAGGTCAAGAAGGATGAGGATCGAGTAAAAACCCTTAGATTTAGCCAGGAACAGGTCACTGGAGACTCTGACAGCTGTTCCCTTGGCTCTGCTTCTCTCCTCAGGTACTTTCCCCAAGGCTGCAGTCCCGGTTCTTCCTCTGCACTGGTTACTGAAAATGTTTTGGTTTTTTTTTGTCAGTCTAGCTTTCACAGCTTCTTTGCTCTCTGGGTCTTCCTACTCTGTTCTTCCAAAGAAGGAGGGGGGGTGTAGAGTTTTTTTTCTCCTTCAAGCACAGCTCTTCCTTCCTTCACAGGCCTTCTCAGAGTATGTGGATCCTTTTCATCTTTTGCTCCTGTGATTAACTGTCCAGCATAAGCCTGCACATTTCCTCAACGCTTCCTAATGGCAGACGCTGAGCCATACATGCCTGTCAGTCACACTCTTATTTCTTTTGGTGACATCATTCTTCCTGTTCTGTCAGGAGGAGGGTCTCCTGCACTCCTGAGGTCAGGATCCTTCTTCTCCCAGAGTGCCAGTAGGGAACTTCCTCTGCCAGGCTCAGGTCCTCTAGAGGGGGAGGAAGAATGCTTCTCCCCTCAGACTGGATTGCAGTGCAGGCTGACAGAATTTTTCATCTTCTGGAGTGGAGGAGTGGCCTAGTGGTTGGGGCAAGGTACTTCAGGCCGGAAGGTCAGGGGTTCAAATCCCACTAGAGGACAGCAACCTTGGGCTGGAAGGACTGGGGTTTCTAGTCCCACAGATGCTCCTTGTGGTCTTGGGCAAGCCACTTAACCCTCCATAGCCCATGTTCCCTGTAAAATAGTTATCTCCAAATTATAATGCCCTGTTCAATGTAATTTCAGTTTGTTCAATGTAAACCACACTGATGCAGAATAGCGCAGTATATAAGAGAATGTAAATAAATAAATTCTGTCTCTGTGCAGAACCTCCTCTTCAATGGTCCCAGTGCCGGCTTGTCTCTGCTGTTCCATTTTGGGAAGGTATCCTCTGTGCATAGGGTTGCCAACTGGCCGGTTTTCAGCCAGCCTTGCCGGTTTTTCCATGGCCAGGCCGGCTGCCGGCGCAGAGGCAAAACCGGCCCTTGAAAAGCCGTTTTTTTTGCTCTGGCCGCAAGATCGGGAGCGGCCAGAGCAAAAAAAACGGCTTTTCTCACCCGGAGGGCTTCAGAGGGAGCCGGGGAAGCCCGCGCGAGGCCCCGGCTCCCTCTGAACAGCCGCCAGCGTGAAGAGCCTTTACCTTCACGCTGATGGCTGTTCCTGTGAAGCCGCGATTGGTGGGAAAGATTAAAGGCAATGCCCTTTAACCTTTCCCAGCATTCGCGGCTTCACAGGAACAGCCGTCAGCGTGAAGGAAAAGGCTCTTCACGCTGGTGGCTGTTCAGAGGGAGCCGGGGCCTCGCGCGGGCTTCCCCGGCTCCCTCTAAAGCCTCAGACAGCCGCGGTTCTGGGGGGGGAGGCCAAGGACTGCCTGGGCTGTGATGGGGGAGGGGGCCTGGACTGGAAAAGGGCTAGGAGGGGGGACTTTGACTGGAAATGGGGTGGGATGGGGGGGGGGGGACCTGGACCGGAAAAGGGCTATGGGGGGGGGGGGGACTTGGACTGGAAAGAAAACGGCTGTGATGGGAGGGGACCTGGACTGTAAAGGGCTATGGGGGGGGGGGGGACATGGACTGGAAATGGGTTTTGATGGGGAGGGGGACCTGGACTGGAAAAGGGCTGGGGGGGGGACATGGACTGGAAATGGGTTGTGATGGGGAGGGGGACCTGGACTGGAAAAGGGCTATGGGGGGGGGGGAACTTGGACTGGAAAAGGGCTATGGTGGAGGGAGGGGGAACTTGGACTGGAAATAGACAATGAATAGGGGGGCTAGGACTGCAAATGGACTGTGATGGTGGGGGGGGGGGGTAGGACTGCAAATGGGCTGTGATGGTGCGGGGGGACACGGATTGCAAATGGGATGTGATGGGGGGGGCCTAGGACTGGAAATAGGCTGTGATGGGAGACTTGGACTGGAAATGGGCTGTGATGGGGGGGGGCTAGGACTGGAAATGGTCTGTGATGTGAGGGCTAGCACTGGAAATGGGCTGATGAAGAGCTAGAATAGGACTGGAAATGGGCTGATGTGGGGCATGGGAGAATGGGATTAGAAGGGAGTGGATGCTGGGTGGGTCTAGAACTATAAGGGAACTGATTTTGGGGGAGGACTAGAATAGATGGGGAATGAGAATGGAGAGGGGAAAAATATTTTGTGTGGAAGAAAAGTCTATGATGGGCTGGGTATTGGGAGAGTGAGGGGCTTGAGAATGGAAGGGTGAAATTTAAATGGATGATAAAGGAATAAGGAAAGAATTGGGGGAAAGAGCAAAAGGGAAACAATCAGTATGTTAAAGCAGAAATAGAGAGAGAATGGAAAACATCTAAAAGAGAAGAAAGGACAAATGGATAGCTCGCAGAAGACACAAAGAAACCAGAAGAAAGTGACTGGAGCAATTGCAACTGAAAAAAAATGCACAAAAGGTAGAAAAATACTTTTTATTTTGAATTTATTAGCTGGAATATGTTTGGTCTGGGAAGTGTGTATTGATAACATCTTTGCGTTTTTGTTTAGTGCAAGAGGAAATTACTTTATAGTTTTATTTCTCCAGTGTTGTACATTTCATGTTTGGATTTTGGGGTTTCAATTTATTATCTGACCATGTAATTTAGCCTACACGTATCCTCGGTAATTTTTGTGGGTGGGGCTGGGGGCGTGGCATGGGTGGGACTAGGGGCGGAGAATGGGTGGAGCATGGCGAGCCACAGGTGTCGGGTTTTTCTCGGTGAAAAAGTTGGTAACCCTATCTGTGCATCTTCTGTTCTGGTTCCCAGAGACATGGCTCCTTTAATACAAACTGATGGCAGAGCTGTTTCACTCTCCACTGAGCCCAACGCTGTTCGGCCTTGCTTCTCTGCAGTGCAGTTGCTTCTGTAGAGTGTACACAATGTCCTGGGACCCACTTCCTGCCATGGATTGGTAGCAGCTGCTCTTGCTGTAGTCCTGCATCTTCCTCTGATGCCTCTTTCTCTTTCTATCCCACAGCAGCCGGTTTAAACCAGGGTTCAGAGCCCAGATCGCCACCTGTAGGAAAATGCTGTGCAGGGCTGCCTTGGGGCAAATTGGGAAGCCCCCTTAGGTACAAAATTAAAGTAGTTACACTACTTCACAAAATGCACTCTCTGAGATGTGTAAAGGTGTGAATGGAAGAGTATGCTACCTACCACTCTGTATATATTTTCAATGGAAAGTGTGCATAAATGGGCAGCTGAATTGCCATAGTTCTTTCTGACTTGATATACCTTGCCTATCAGTTAGTTCCAATCCAGCTGTTTTATAGCAGTGAGATATGCAGCCTGCTATGATTCTTATAGCTACTGTGGTTCCTAATCTGTTATGTTAAAATTATATGAAGGGCTCAGGGAACCAGCTGTGGCTGTGTGCATTTCATATAGTTCAAAGGTTCAAACTGCATTCCTGGAGGACTGCAAAAGTCAGGTTTCCAGGTTCTCTAATGAATATTCATGAGATATGTGCATATACTGTTCCAGTATATACAAATATCTCTCATGCATATTCATTAGAGATATTCTGAAAGCCATACTGGCTGCAACCTTCCAGCATTGCAGTTTATCTGAATTTATTTCTCACCTATCTAAAAAAGTCTAGGTGAGTTGCAAAAGACATACATAATAAAAAGTAATAAAACATACAATAAGATATAATGTAGAACAGCAATAAGCAACATACATTGAAACAAAGTATATAAAGTATTTACAAACAAACAAGACATAAAGAGCCCGATTCACAATGGGGCACGTCTGGGCCATCTGGACATCCCTGACCAAGACTGGGCTATCAGCACCTGATTCTGCACCGCAGGAGCAAAATGCTCCCATGAGTGCAGGATCAGACTCTGCGATACGGCCCGGCTGCCCCAGCATCGCCACAGGGATGTCCTCCGTGGCACTACCTGCCCGATGCCTGTCTGGACCCCGATTCCCCATCGCCCGATCCCGACAGGGGCAGCCAGGGCCCGATCAGGCAGCGAGGACCCACCTTGGCCTTCCTGTTGCTCCCAGGGGGGCTGCCGGGCAGGATTGGAGGGGCGCCCCACACTTATTCCACCTCAGTGGTGGTCCCTGGACGTACAGGGCCATTACTAGAATCGGCACTGTACATCCGGGGGTTGGTCCTGCTCATGGCCCACCCACTTCTGCCCTCATGCTGCCTATGTCCCCCGCAGCATGCACAATGGCTCTGTGCATGCAGGGGGGGGATGGCAGACAGAATACTAACAAAGCGGATAAATAATAAACAGAATGCCTCTCGATTTATTAGTTGTGGACTATTTCATTTAATAATAAACGCCTACTTAAAAAGATGGGCTTTCAACTGCTTACAAAAGGTTAAAAACTAGAAGAATGCTTGGGTGCATATGGAGAGGAATGGCTAGCAGAAAAAAGGAGGTGATAGTGCCTCTGTATAAGTCTTGGTGCAACCTCATTTGGAGTATAGTGTGCAATTCTGGAGACCGCACCTTCAAAAGGATGTGAACAGGATGGAGTTGGTGCAGAGGGTGGCTACTAAAATGGTTAGTGGTCTTCATTATAAAGCATATGAGGACAGACTTAGGGATCTTAATATGTACACCTTAGAGGAAAGGCGGGATAGAGGTGATATGATTGAGATGTTTAAATAACTCTGTGGCATAAATGTTCAGGGAGAGAGCCTCTTTCAATTGAAAGCAAGTTCTGCTACGAGGGGACATGGAATGAGGGTGAAGGGTGATAGATTCAGGAGTGATATGCGGAAATATTTCTTTACGGAAAGAGTGGTGGATCCATGGAATAGTCTCCCAGTGGAGGTGGTAGAGATGAGGACAGTAACTGAATTAAAAAAAGCATGGGACAAACACCTAGGATCTCTAAAGTAAAAAAAGGGGACTGTTGTAGTTGTTATGGAAGGACAGGCTAGATAGGCCATGTGATCTTTTTCTGTCGTCATATTTCTATGTTTCTATGTTTCTTCAATCCTCCTCAGCTCAGTGGGCAACTTATTCCATGGAGATGAAGTAATAATAGAAAAGGCTCCCAGCCAAAGCTCACCTAAGTTAACTTGTGGATGCACAAAGGGGATCGCGATCCTGATCCCGCGGGGCACGTCTAGCCCCTTGGAATCAGAATTGTGAATAGTCCTGCACGTGCAGGACTGCCCCAGCTAACTCAGTCAAGGCTCCTCAATGGAGCCGTGGCGCCATGGCGTCATGTTGCCATGGCACCGTGGCTCCATTGAAGAGCCCCGATGCCAACTGCCTGAAAAAGGGATTTTATTACCTGCAGCCCAACCCCCGATCTGGCCTCCTAAGGCCAGGGTTGGGCTGCGGGGAATGTCCCCTGCACCTCCTGCCCCATCTGCACCCTGGCATTAAAATTAAGACATGTCCAGGGAAGTTATTCTAGTCACATTAGAACTGGCCCTGTACATCCAGGGCCAGCGACTGCCCACTGCCTCCCCAGACTCCGCCCCCAGGCCGCCCATTCCCCTCCTCCATCTAACTTCCCCACACAACCGGTGGGCACCCGACGAGACGTCCATCCCCACTATTCATAGCATAGAATAACCCCCTAGGCCACCGACCTCAGATCAAAGTGCCTTGGCAGGTCGCTATAATTGAGAATAGCAGAGAGACAGACAGGGGCCTCAAAATACAAAGCCTCGTGGATTAACATCCATAATTTAAATTGGACTTGCTATTTAATAGATAACCAGTTCAATTTTGCCAGAACTGGGGAGTGTGATAAGGAGAGTATGGTTGAGCCCATGGAATTGGGAGAAAATCAGACATTTACCCTTTAAAGAAAGAGACAGGCAAGGAATCAGTAGCTCTCAAACTGCAGCCAGAGAAAAAAAAACCACAGCTACTGAGAACAGGACACACCCAAGCTCTGCTAATCTGAGGGCAGGCTTGGAAACTAATGAGGGATACCTGGGTGAAGGGGAGTGCACGGTAGTTCAGAGACACTCTTATAAACCCAGGGAAACATTGGAAGACAGAGAGAACAGCCAGAGAGAGGGCAACAGGAACAGGAGCACCAGGACGAGGCAGCACATGCAGCAGCACCCTGGAAAGGGAGACATAGGGAAGCAACACACTGGAAGGAAGGATAGAGGAACCCAGCACTCGAGAGAGCTGACCAGGGAGAACACTGGAGAATTCAGTGGGGAGAGAAGCACCAGAGAAAGGCCCAGAGAGTTCACCGTGGAGGAGAACGGTGGAGACTTCCGGGGGAATCTCAGAGGTGAAAGCCCTAGTCAGAAGGAAAGCCAGGGTTACAGGGAAACTGCAATTGGTTTTAAAACTAGGAGAGCTGTGCCAGAGAGAAGTGCTGATAAGGGTCAGGCTGCAGTGCCAACCGTTCCTGAACCAGCTAAAGAGCTGCAACTTCCAAAGAGGTGCGTGAATAAAAGGGTAGCCAAAAGTGCCGTGAGCCAGTTAGAGGCATTGTATCATTTGATGCAAGAAAAGAATCTTCACGTTCCTGTGCATAGGGAAAAGCCTCAGTGGAGAAAGGTTCTGGAACTTTTAGAGAATATTAAGCCTGAAGTTTTTCATGTTGGCTTAAAGCCAGATTTACCAGGCACAGGTCCTGAGGAAATGCAGATAGACTATTATGAATCTGATGAGGGTTCTGAAGATTCAGTAATGGATTGTTCTCTGTGCCAGAAGGCAGAATAAAAAGTTCTTGGATAAAAGAAGGGAAAAGCCTATAACCTGAATGTCCTAGAAGGCAGTGTGAAAACAGGGAGAAATGGGTTTAGCCAGGAATGCTAAAGAACCCTGTTGCTGAAGAAAGGATATTTCTTTTGGGTTTGAAGAGAAGAGAAACCTTGCTTGATTGCTGAATGATTTGAAAAACAGCGACACATGTTAAAAAGCTACATAAAGCAGTTTCATTGTTTGGTTTGGTATAAATGCCTATGGATTATTGTTTGGAGAGAGAATCCTGTTTGCTTTGCGTCGAGCCTTAATGCTCTTTAGAAAAAGAAATAAATTCCTGTGTTTTGCCTTGTAAACCCTCGATCTCCACACTACTTGTTTTTTTTAAACACCACAACTACAAATCCCAGCAGCCCCGGCGCTGGATGAGGAAGGAAACTCTTTAATTAAAGGACTAACAAGTGCAGCCCTAGGCTTATAGGCAGTTGCCTGGGCCAGGGGCCTCCACAGGAGATGTGGTCAAAGTTCTTGACAACACTGATATAGTTAGCCAGCATCTTTTTGGAGTCCAATGTGTGCAGCGCTTTCTCCCTTGTAAAACGGCAGTATATCAAGTGCCTAAACCATACACCATAAGCCTTGGGGAATCAGTAATAGGCACAATGGATCAATATAGGGGAAATGCTGAAACTACTTTTGCTAAAAATTTATGAAGTTGAAGGACTACCCTGTTGTGTAAGAATTGTAAATATGAAGACTAGGAGACTCACTCTTAGGGATGATGCTACTACTATTAAGAATCTGCCACTTTCTGTACAGTGTTGAGGCAGAACAAGGATGTATCATCCAGCTATACAGATAAAGGTAATATTTAACCACTATTATAGCTAAGCAATTTAAGTTAGGACAAAAAACTTGCTGTCCTAACTTAAACCACTTAGCTATGCATATTTTGTCACTATACATATAGCAGCTGCGGTGAACTCTGTCCACATATTCAGCCCTGCTGCCTATTCAGATAATGGTGGTGAATATGTGTGGGTAATTTAAGTACTGCAGCCAACGTTTCAGATAAACACTTGCTGTGGTATTTCAATATTCACTCAGGTATAATTATATTAAGATCTGTTTTTTAAGGTTGAAACAGGAATGTAATTTTCAAAGACAATTACCATAAATCATTGCGATCCAATACAGCTTTCTTGAACCACTGAACAAGTAGAACATACTCATTTTTGCATTTTTATATATTTCTCCTCTACCCCCTTTTCCCCTGTCTCCCTCATTAGATACAACACAACAGCCTAACAGAGCTAGATACACCTTCACTTATGGTTCTTCAGGTTGCTCCTTCCTTGAAAGACCAGCCAGAACACATGGCATTCCACACACCATACCCATTGATTCCACACTCTATCCCCTACCATCCCACACACTATTCCCCAATATACTCATACCATCATAGCTACCTATTCATCTTACATGCCCACTGCACTCTCCACCCAATCTTACCCAATTCCTAGTTACTCCCCACTCCCATTTACCCCTAATACTCCCTTTCTCTCACCATCCTGCTCCTCTCTTCCTCTTTCCCAGTACTTTCAAAGTTTGTTCATCTCATGCTTGGAGATAAAGTATCAAATAGTCTCCCTAAACAGCCAGAAAGATTTTCAGGTGCCCCTCAGATATTCTGGCCATGCCCGGTTCCATTCTAAGCAGACTGTATAACCGATTCCTTCAATGCTACCTACTCAATATACATTTCTTGCCCAACAAGCATACCTTCCTAACAAATGGCCTACAGTCCTGCCCCAAAATTTCAGTACTCCTCTTCATCTAAAATACATTCCCTAGCCCATATTCTGGATTAAAAACTGGAAGATCTTGTTCCAAAACCTTTGCATCATAGGACACAAACATAATTGGTGGCCTAGCATACCAGCCATCTGTTCACGCTTTTCACAAAGCTTCAACTGAATAATACTGATCTTAGATAACTGTACACAGGATATATTGGCCCTCAGAGTTTTGTACTGCATCTCCCTAAAGAGCTATTGCCATTGTTGTTAAGTGCTGTCAAGTCGGTGTCGACTCCTGGCGAGCCTCTGGATAGTTGACCTAAACTTTGTTCGGTCTTCAGTCAAGTGGCTTATTGCTGATAGAGTGGTATCCATAGCTGCTGTTATTGTATCGATCCATCTTATTGCTGGCCTTCCTCTTTTACGGTGACCTTGCCAAGCCTAATGTTCTTCTCCAATGATCTCTTCGCATGATGTGTCCAAAGTATGAAAATCAAAGTCTTGTCATCTGAGCTTCTAAGGAAAGATTAGGTTTGATCTCCTCTAGTACTGACTGGTTTGTTCTTCAGGTTGTCCGTGATATACACAGTATTCGTCTCCAGCACCATAATTCAAAGGCATCAATTTTCTTCCTGTCTATCATTTTCACTGTCCAACTTTCACATCAATATGACATTATTGAAAATACCATGGCCTGGATAAGTCAAATCTTTGTATGGAGAGAGACATCTCTGCTCTTGAGAATCTTCTCTAGGTCCTTCATATTTATTTATTTATACATTTTTCTATACCGCTTTGTCCTTCAATCAGAGAGCGGTTTACATTGTAACAAACATGTTACGTAGAACAGTTATTACAATCTACAAAGAACAGTTGAACAGTAAACAGTATTATATTATAGTCTACAAAGAACAAGGAACAATTGGATCTTATCTAGGGGCAAGGTAGTCTGAGAACAAGGTAGTCATAACCATTCTATCAAGATCAATACATCGGATTTCTTGACTGCTAGCCCTTTCTTTTTTGATTGTTGATCCAAGTAGGTTAAAGCTGTCAACTATGTCAATTTTTTCTCCATCAATGATGAACTTATTGATTTTGCCAGTTGTCAGGATCTTTGTCTTCTTAACATTAAGGTGCAGACCCATTTTAAGACTATATTTCTTGATCATGAGAAGCAAATGTTTCAAATTGTCTTCACTTTCAGCCAGTAATGTGGTATCAGCATAGAGAAGGTTGTTGATGAGTCTTCCACCAATCTTCACACCTCGGTTGTCTTCATATAATCCTGCTTCTCTGATGATTTGTTCTGCATATAAATTAAAGAGATAGGGGGAAAGTATGCAGCCTTGTTGTACATCTTTGCTGATTTTAAACCATTCTGTTTCTCCTAGTTCTGTTTGAACTGTTGCTTCTTGATCAATGTAAAGGTTGTGCAAGAGCACAATCGGGTGTTCTGATATACCCATCCTTCTTAATGTGACCCAGAGTTTCTCATGGTTTACACAGTCAAAAGCCTTGCTGTAGTCAATAAAACACATATTGATGAATGAGTGACGTGATGTGGTGAGCTTGGGTGGACGCTTCTGCTTGAGCTCCGGGCTTCCGATCCCATGCCGGTCAACTGAGCCGTTTTTCTAAATTCGCAGAACGGTCCCTCCCTCCCAACAGAATCAGCTACCGATTCCCCAACATTTCAGCCTTGAAAAAGCCGGTATGGCAGCAGCAGCTAAAGCTAACCGGCGGGACAAAGAGCGGGGCCTGGGGCAGCAGAAAATGGCTGACTCGCCCCCGAAGAGTAGCCTACCCTCCCCGGCGGCCACCGGGTTGCTGTCGGAAGAGATTTCGGCGGCGGTTTCCACGGCGTTAGCTGCACAATTTGAGGTGTTACGGGGAAAGCTGGATGCAGTGCAACTATCCGTCGATGCCATCGGAGCCCGCATGCAACAGACGGAAGAGCGGATTGTGCAGACGGAGGAGGAAGTGGAGGGATTGAAGCGGGAACTGGCTCAGGCAAAGACTCTGCTTCGGGCCCAGGGAGACAAGATTGATGATTTGGAGAATCGATCGAGACGGAGCAACCTCAGGCTGTTGGGGATCCCGGAATCGGTAGGCGATGAAGCTTTATTGCCGTATGTGGAAGCCCTATGTATGAAGCTGCTAGGGGAGGTCGGAGAGAAGGCCTGGGTTGTCCTAGAGAGGGCACACAGAGTAGGCCCCAAGAGCACGCGGGACATGAGACCCCGAATTGTGTTGGTAAACTTTTTACAGTACCAGCAAAAGGACGCCGTCCTGAAAGAGGCTCGAAAAGTTGGAACCGTAGAGGCGGACAATGTCAAAATTAGGATTGCGCAAGACTATTCGGCAGTCCTCAGTCAGCGCCGCAAAGCCTTCGCAGCCGTCTGCCAGAAGCTGATTTCGGCCCGAATCAAGTTCACCATGCAGTACCCGGCACGCCTACATGTGGTACATCGGGGCCAGCACAGAGTTTTCGACTCCCCGGAGGCTGTGACGGCATTTGTCCTGCAGTTGGAGACAGCTGAACAAGCACTGGCTACGGGAACCCTGGGACAGGCCTGAATCAGCCGGGAACCTTGGAGAGCTCTACTTTCGGCGAGCGGTGAGCCGGGAGTCAGGTACGCGGAGGCCCGGCTGAGCAATCAGTATTTCAGGACTCTGTAAGTTAACAGTTTGAGACCTAAATGCAGGCCGTACAGGCTTGGGGCACCGGTTTCCAGGCCCGCTGCATCATTTTTAAGGGAGACCTACCGGAGCTCAGGAGGCCTGGGCGCTAACCCGGGGACAAAAATAGCACAGAGCTGGGCTAGCTCAGCCTATGCCGCCCTAGGTCTCCTCATGATAATGGCTTTTGGACATTTATTTCCCGGTTTCCCTTCCCCTGACTGTGTTCATTTGTAATGCTGTGGTTAGCCTTTTTGATCTGTTTGGGTTGCTCACTGTTATGGGGATTGCCTCAATGAAGGGGGGACGATAATATTCTATTAAAAGGGGAGGCTGGATTGTTATACTTGTAATTCCAAGGCCTATATGTGTTGCCTGTCAAGATAACCTGGGGGGCGGGAGCGGGCTCTTGCCTGGGGGGACATGCCTGATCCGAGGCGGGTGTAGACGGGAGGGGGGTACCATCTCTCACGGGGACGAGAAGCCCGGACACATCTAGCGGGGTTGGGAGGTTGAAGGAGGATATGAGTGGGGGAGGAATGGATGGAAGGGGGGGAGGGGGGGAAGAGTGGGGGAGGGGGAGGGGATACGGGGTGGATGGGAGGGGGAAGAGAGAGGGGGAGTGGGGTAGGGGGAAGGCAGGGTAGGAGGGGGAAGGGGCGTCGCAACCAAATGTTTGAGCACATCTCCCAAGTAATCCATTCACGTCGATTTACGGGGGGACCCCAGGCTGGGGGGGTTTCCTCTCATACACAATACTGGCAGCGGGGGCCTCTGAGGCTGATACTTCCCTGCGGGTAATATCCTGGAATGTGTGTGGACTTGGTAGTCCGATAAAGAGATATAAAGTTTTAAAAGCGCTGGCCAGACAGCGGTGTGACGTTGCGCTATTACAAGAAACCCACTAGACAGCCGAGGAACACACCAAACTATGCCGTGACTGGGTGGGTCAGGTGTGGGGAGCGCCTGCACTGGGGAAAAAAGGGGGAGTGGCCATTCTTATCCACAAGAGGGTGCGTTTTACGATGCACCGACAGGTGGCGGATCCAACTGGGCGGTTTTTGCTGTTACATGGGTCCTTAGAAGAACGGGAGATAATCCTGGGAGACTTGTATGGCCCCAACCTACTAGATCACGATTTCTTCAATCGTTTTGCGGCCAGCGTGGAGCAACTGCCCGATGTGCCTTTGCTCTTAGGTGGGGACTTTAATGGGGTCTTTGAGATAGGCCTAGATACCTCGAGTGGCAAGGGAACCCGAGAGAGGACACTTACATCTCGGATGCTGCAAAGATTCAAGGCGCGATTGGAATTGGTGGACCCCTGGCGATTACTGCACCCCTCCGAGAAGGATTTCACTCACGTCTCACGGGCGCATGGTACAAGTGTCCGCATTGATTACCTCTTGCTTTCCGCCCCCCTATTTACACTCGCGGGAGACGCACAGATAGGCCCTCTTGAGATTTCAGACCATGCAATGGTTTGGATAGAGTTACAGTGGGGGGGAGGTGATGGGCAGTCTCGTATTTGGCGGTTCCCCATAGATCTATATAAGGATAGCCACTTCCAGCAATTCCTTAGTCAACGATGGCGCGAATTTGAACTGAACCACCAGACACATAGGGATGACCCGGAGCTGGTATGGGAAACCGCCAAAGTGGTGTTAAGAGGGGATATCATAGGATACGTGGCTAGGAAGAGGAGAATAATGGCTGCGCAGATTATTCGACTGGAACAGCAAGTGACACAGGCACGGGTGATCAGTGGCCGCGCCCCTACGGTGACTAATAGGAAGCGGTTGTGGGAGCTGCAGGTTGCTTTAAACGAACTGATTCACCAGCGAGCCAAGAAATCGTTAATGTACTATAAATACCGGCTCTATTGCTTCGGTGATAAACCGGGACGAATACTGGGGAGATGTCTAAAGGGTCAGAGAGGCGCTAAGTTAGTGACAGCCCTCCGAGATGAACATGGGAGACTTCAGCAAAACCGGGGGGCGATCAATGCAATATTCAAAGATTTCTTTCAGAACCTCTACGCGGCGGGGGAGATATCCCCATCTACTATGGAAAAGTATTTCCAGGGATTGCCCCTACCAAGGGTGACCGCGGAACAGCGCCGCAACCTGGGACAACCAGTAACTCTGCAAGAGGTGCAGCGGGTCATTTCCACAGCTAGTTGTTATAAGGCCCCCGGACCGGACGGGTATGGGGCGGAATTTTACAAGCTTTTGTCTAACTGGGTGAGCCCCCTCCTTGTGGAGACTTATCGCTATAGAACGGGAGGAGAGGGTCGGCGATGGGGGGATAATCAGGCCTACATCACGCTCATCCCTAAACTGGGTAGGGACCCATTACAGGCGGCTTCTTATAGGCCGATTTCTTTATTAAACTTTGATGTGAAGCTGTTGGCGAAAATCCTGGCTGAGCGACTGGCGGGAATTCTAGGGGACGTAGTGCATGAGTCTCAGGTGGGATTTGTGCGGGGGCGCCATGCGGTACGTAATTTACGTAAAATCCTGGCGTCACTGGAATGGGTACATAACCAACAGTTGCAATCTCTCTTGGTGAGTTTTGACGCTGAAAAAGCGTTTGACAGGGTAAATTGGGAGTATTTGCATTATCTGCTTCCCCTATATGGCCTGGGGCAATCATTTTGTGACATGGTATATAGTCTGTATGTTAATCCGACTGCCAGGGTGTTGTGTAATGGGGTCCTATCAGATTCCTTTTCATTGCATAGAGGTACTCGGCAGGGGTGCCCCCTATCCCCTCTATTGTTCGTCTTGTCCTTAGATCCGTTGATACGGAGCATAGAAGCCGATAGCCAAATTCGCGGGGTAGAGGTGGGTACACAGGGGTTCAAAGTGTCGGCCTTCGCAGATGACCTACTGGTGCATCTGATGGCCCCCAGGGAGTCACTTCCTCGACTGATGGAGGCCTTCCGGCTGTTTGGTAGTTTTGCAGGGCTTCGGATCAACGAGGATAAATCGGAGGCCCTAGATGTGTCGGGGCACCTGACGGGACATTGGGGGGGGGGGGGGATTTCCCTCTGAAATGGACGGAACATCAGTTTAAGTACCTGGGTATTGTCTTACCTCGACTACCCCAAGATCTGTATCGGACTAATTTTGAGAAAGTTCTGTCGGGGTTGCGGATTCAGCTGAGAGCCTGGAACCCCTTGCCACTGTCGCTTTTGGGGAGAGTGGCGGCGATCCAGATGGTGGTCCTGCCCCGTATCTTATACTGGATGCAGACCTTGCCAGTGTGGTTGCTGCGCCGGGATCTGCATAGTTTAGAAAAGGAGATTCAAGGGTTCCTATGGAAAGGGGCCAGGGCGCGAATTCCTATGTCTCGTATGGTTGGTAAATGGAAGAACGGAGGGCTAGGCCTCCCAGACCTCTGGACCTATGCCTTAGCTTGTCAAGCGCGGCATCTTGGGGACTGGCTGGGGGGGACGGATACCTTTACACCCAGGGAATTAGAGGCGGCGGTGGCGGCCCCGGTCTCTCTGATGGGGGTTCTACATGTAGAGGTTGTACATCTGCCGAGGCGACTCACACGTAGTGGCCTGTTTAATTCTATGAGACGTACCTGGCGACAGCTGAATAGCTTTTGGCACCGGAACTGGCAGGTGTCGAGCTGGTTGCCCATTCGCGGTAATGTGCATTTTCTGCCGGGGTCTGAGTCCCGGGCATTTCAGCTGTGGCAAGCCCAAGGTCTAGAATATGTGGGTCATGTGGTGGGGCTCACCGGTCATTGCAAATCGTTTCAGGAGCTGTGTGCCGAGTTCACGTTGCCTCCATCTCAGTACTTTGCGTATATGCAACTTGCTCATTATGTGGCTACGCTAGGTGTGGATAGATCGGTGCAGATTCTTGACTTTTTCGAGATAGGAGGTGAGACCCCCCCCGACGATAGCGGGGTTGAAAACCTGGTTGGAGTGTTTTAGGGCTAAGCCGGATTATAGGAAGGCAGAGCTGGCTTGGGTGGCAGAATTGGGGCGAGAGGTTTTGCCGGACACTATCCGACAGGCTTTGGGGCAAATAGGAGGGTTGGTGGAAGGTGCCAGATGGAGGGAAGTGCAATATAAAGCTTTGACTCGGGTGCATTTCTCCCCACGACGGGCTCTGCGGAGTCGTATTACACAGGATGGGTCTTGCCCAAGATGCTCAGCACCATTGGCTACTCTAACCCATATGTGGTGGCAGTGCAGGCACCTCCTCCCCTACTGGTCTGGTATTAGTAAGTATCTTATGGGATTATTGCAACAGCGATTTCCTTGGACCGGAGTTCTGGTTACACTTGATTTGCTACATCAGGCTCTTCCGGTGGGAAGGTGGGAGCGGCTACTGGTGCGTAAGGCATGTCTGGTGGGGAAGGGTCCTATTTTACATCATTGGAGAGATCGAGACCCGCCAACGTTTTTGGAGTGGCGTAATAGGTTTCATCAGTTGATGCTGGCGGAGCGCTGGAGAGCTAGGGGTAAGGTAAAGAGGTGGTCCACCTTTATGCTTATTTGGGAGCCATACATTCAGAGCCTTGGCCCCCGCTGCCGAAATGAAATAGTAAATGTGGGATATTAGGGTACCAAAGTAGAGCCTGGCTGAGAGACGCTTGGGGATGGATTATGCGTACATATTTCAATAGAGCTTGATGGTGCAACGACGGGCGGGGTGGGTGGGGGGTGCGGGGGGAGGGGGTGGTGTACCATTGTATATAAAATTATGTAATTGTCTACATTGTGTCTTCTGTTTGCCGTTGATACATAACTGTATTTGGTGTTTGCCTCCACGCGGGGATAAGAGTACACTCTGCGGAGGCTTATTGTCTGCATCATACTGGATGTTATGGTTATGATTACTAAATAAAGTTTAAAAAAAAAACCACATATTGATATTCTTTTGGTATTCTTTTGTCTTTTCAAGGATCCATCTCACATTCGCGATAATGTCTCTCATTCCTCGCCCTACCAACATAGGTATCTTAGATATGGCATTAACTATTTGAACCTCATAAATTCTCCAGTGCAACATATTAGTTCCAGTGCTGTACTATGGGCTCATGGTCCCCCCCAGTTGTTGAAGTTTACACAGTAATTTGCCCTTACCAGAAACTGTCACTCTCTCTTGATTGTCCAACTCGAAGAACTGCTCGACTTTGGATTTAAAGGTCTCAGATACAACTTCTCTGGAATTTGATCTTATATAATATGAACCTTCAAGGACACAAAATAGTCCTCCTCCTTGTAGTCTTGCAGATGGAGTGAGGGTTCCCCCTTCATCCACTAATGGTCTCATTGTCAAGATGCCTTTAGATGCCCATACTTCAAAAACCCAACTCTGCATTCCTAGCTCAAAGTCTCTGTTGCTCCATTGTGGCAGAAACACAGATTCCCCTAACATTTACTGCCCAAGCCACACACAATTGTTTCCAAATATAACATACTTCCCCTCAGACTCACTTATAGGGAACCAGACTTAACATGCAATATGTATGTCAGATTCCAGGAAGCCACCCAATTTTTCTCTACCTCAAGGAGGTATAGGCATGTCAATCAAACATCCAGTCCCTAAGGTGCCTCAACAAGCAGGTCACATTGTATTGTTCAAGATTAGGTAACCCTAAGCTAGCTATAACCTGTGGAGCCACATTAGTGGGATCTGAGCCCACTTCCCACTCCAACGGAATACACAGAAGTCTCTCCATTCTCTGCATACTCATTTTCAATAACCAAAGTGACATGGTCTACAACATACGCAATAATTTTGAAAGAGCAGCATCTTAACTAAGGGCACCCAGCCTCGCAATAGCAAAGAAAATGTCTCCCCCAGGAACTTTATGTAAGGCTCCATATTGACCTTATTTACAGTAACCGAGTCAATTCCACTGGCAACTCTATCCCTAGTTACCAAAAAGAGGTCCCTGCATATTTTAACAGGAATTCACCGAGCCAATTCAAGCATACCTGAGAGTGGAGGGGTAAAGCCTCAGATTTACTGAGATTTAATTTTAAACAAGAGAAGGTGAGAGATCACGTGAGCACATTAGCGAGTGAGGACGTGTCCTCATCGTGCTCCCGGGCCGTTGCTCTAGACCGGCAGGAAAACTGCAGGAAAACTGCATTACTCTCGGTGTGCATAGGTGTGTATACGTGGGGAGAGAGGACTGAGTGGTGCGGACATCCTTGAGTGCCTAAAGCATGTGCGCGGCGGCAAAGAAGGAGAAGCCGCATGGGTCCCGCAAGTCTAAAATGGCGGCTGCTCTGCGTCCCGGCAAAAGCCTGGACTCCCCGGGCTCTGGCACTGGCGAGTCAGGGGCAGAGGAGCTAGCTCACGAGGTGGCTAAATTGCTGGAGCCCAAGTTTGACTCAGTGCTGCAGAAGCTGGAGGAAATGGCGGAAACCTATGCTGAAGTCATTCGGAGAGTGGAGGAGGTGGAGCAGCGCATTACGGTGCTGGAGGAGAGTGAGGTGCAGCGGGACGCTGAGGCAAAGCGACATCAGAAGGAGATTGAAACGCTTCTCCTTAAAGTGGACGATTTAGAGAACAGGTCTAGAAGGAATAATCTGCGATTGGTGGGTGTGCCTGAGGCCTGGTCTGACCAACAGCTTCCTGGCCTGTTTGAGACATGGCTGCCACAAGAGCTGGGCCTGGAGGAACTGAAAGGACACATAATTGTGGAGAGGGCACACTGGTTGGGCCCGAAGAGAGGTCCCAATGAGAGACCACGGCCGGTGCTTGCCAGGCTGCTAAATTTCCAGCATAAACTAGCGCTGCTTCAGGCATATCGCAAGCGGCGCTCACTGAAATTGGACAATCAGTCGGTCCTATTGTTTCAGGATTACTCGGCCGCATTGGCGGCACGGCGGAAGCTGTTCGCCCCTCTCTGTAGTGAGTTGGCGGGAACAGGCATTCGGTTCGCGCTCATTTACCCGGCGGTGCTAAACATTTTTCACGATGGGAAGACGCACGTGTTTGAGCAATCCCGAGCTGCAAAGCAATTTGTGGGAACACTGCTCGCGGGTTCAGGAGCGAACAAAGGAAGTCCTGCCACTTGACATGTGACTGTAAGATTTCTGCGTGCTGTAGGGCATGGGCAATGCCAATATCACCCAGACTGGTGAGCAGTGTCTGGTGTGGCTGAGGCGATGCTGCCTGTTGCCCGAGCGGCTGGACTGCCTATTGACTATTGTTGCCTGGCTTGCTGTATAATGGCACAGTTCTATAGTTTTATAGTTCTATGGTTTGTGGTTCTCCATGAGGGGGTCATCTGAGTTTGGCCTTCTATCATTTTCTTTCTTGTTTATTTTCTCTCCTCCCCTTCGTCTTTTCCTTCTTTAGCAGTGCTGGGAGGGGGGGGGGGGGGACGGCCCGGACGTGTGGAAGTGATCTTTCCCATTGGAGGAGTATGATAGAGGCTCTCCATTGGAGAGGGGGAAGGGTAGGTGGGGCGGTGGAAGGGGAGGGAGGGGGGGTGGGGGGGGAGGAGACTTGGGGGAGGAAGTAGGTGGGAACAGCGCCCTTTTTTTTTTGGTGTTTTGTTGATGGGTGGAGTGTCAGCCACATTTGGCAGTGTGGGAATATGGGTGGAACGACCGGGGGCCTGGAGACGAGGCTGGGCGTCTCTTGGTGGATGTTTTGGCTATATTGTCTATTGGTATTTTTTCAACCTGGAGGGATGCCAGCGGTTAAGATAATTTCGTGGAATGTGGGGGGCATAGGCTCTCCAGTCAAGCACACCAAGGTCTTGCAGGGGCTGAAAAGAAAGGGAGCACACATCGCACTGCTACAGGAGACTCATTTGAGTGCCATTGAGCATAGGAAATTGGCCCGAGATTGGGTAGAGGTGTCATATGGGGCCGAGTCGGGCATGAAGAAGGCGGGAGTGGTGGTGTTAGTGAAGCGGGGGGTCCATTTTGAAGTCCATACAGTGCAAGCAGACCCCCATGGACGATATCTTCTGCTACAGGGTAAATTGTATAATGAACCAATGTGGTTACTGAATGTTTATGCACCTAATGTTTATGACCATGTGTTTTTCTCTCAGTTGGTGGGGTTGCTGAAAAATGCTGGGGGGGGGGGGGGCTAAGATCATTGTGGCTGGAAATTTTAATTGTCCCCATGACTCGGGTTTGGACAAATCTCATCACAGGGGGGAGGGGGCTTGGACCCGGAGGGGGATAGGGTACCTTTGTAGGATGGGGGACCTAGTGGATGTTTGGCGGCTTCTACATCCTGGGATTAGGGAATATACACATCAATCGAGAGCACATCTCACCTGGTCACGCAGAGACTATATTCTGGTTAGTGAGGGGAATTTTTCTCGGGTGATGCAGGCGGAAATTGAACCTATAGTGATATCAGATCATGGGATGGTCTGGATTACTTGGGAGTGTAAGGGGCCGACGAGGGGAGGGTGGAGATTTCCAGTACATTTGTGGGAAGATGAAGCCTTTCGTAGCTATCTTACTAAGCAGTGGGATGAGTATGTCTTGTTTAATGACACTCCGCATTGTTCCCCGCTTTTATTCTGGGAGGCTAGTAAGGCGGTAATGCGGGGAGCGATTATCTCGTACACAAGTATGCGTTGTAAACATTTAGATCACAGTATTTTGGTATTGGAGCGCCATCTTCGTAAGGTGCAGTGTCAATTGGGTAGGGGTAGAGGGGGTGTTCTCCAAAGTGACTATACTCACTCGCAGGTGGCGCTCAATGCCTTGCTCCAGAAGAGAGCTACATTCTCGATGCAATATTATAAGCATAAATTTCATCGTTTTGGTAATAGGTCAGGGAAATTATTGGCCAAACCTGTACGAGATCCTAGAGGTACTCGGTTTATTCCTGTGCTTAGGGACGAGACTGGCAGGTTACAGCATCAGCCGGCGTCAATTGCGCAGATTTTGCGAGGCTTTTACAAGCAGTTGTACAGGGAAGAGGTGAGGGATTATGACCAGGGGGTGGCTTTCTTGCGTCGGTTGAATCTCCCGCGGATCTCGGAGGCGGAGTTGGCAGGGCTGAACGCGCCGTTGTCGGTACAAGAGCTGCTAGCTGGCATCAAACGCGGAAAGTCTCATAAGGCTCCTGGCCCAGATGGGTTTAGTATGGAATATTATAAGATACTGGCTGCTCGCCTTGCCCCTTCTATGGTGGTGATGTTTGAGGCGGCCCGCGCTGAGGGAATTTTTCCACGGGATATGCGGTGTGCGGACATCACTGTAATTCCGAAGCCTGGGAAGGACTTGACAGATCCTGCTTCGTATCGGCCGATATCCCTTATTAACTGTGATATGAAACTTTTGGCCTCAGTTCTGGTGGCTCGACTTGCTCCTTTGTTGCCGTCGCTTGTGGGCGCACACCAGGTAGGCTTTGTGCAGGGGAGGGAGGCGACCTGGAATATTGCTAAATTGCTCCTGGGTATGGAATACTGTCTGCAGCACGAGGAGGCGCTACTTCTTGTTAGCCTGGACGCTGAGAAAGCGTTTGAAAGGGTGGCCTGGGTCTATATGTGGGATGCTTTGTCTGCCTTTGGATTGCAAGGGAACTTTGTGCACTGGATTCAAGCGTTATATGCCCACCCTATGGCTCGGGTAGGCTCTAATGGTGTGTTTTCGGATCCTTTTGAGCTGGAGAGAGGTACTCGGCAAGGTTGCCCTTTGTCCCCTTTGCTTTTTGTACTTGCCTTGGAACCGTTATTACGGGCCCTGCACCACAATCCTGAAATTGCTGGTATACGACTGGGAGGGGAGGATCTCAAAGTTAGCGCTTTTGCGGATGACATGCTGCTTTGCCTTACGAAGCTACCACTGTCCTTAGAACATGCACTTCGGTTGATACAGGACTACGGGGGATTTTCGGGGTTGAAAGTTAACACCATGAAGTCGGTAGTTTTGGATGTTGGGGGTAAAGTGCGGCCTAAGTGGGACGGGACGTTTCCGTTGGTGTGGGCGGAGGGGGAGATTAAATATTTGGGGATACAGCTACCTGCTAGGCCTGTGCATCTCTACTGTGCTAATGTACCTGGACTGTTAGCTAGAAGTATTAAAACTTTGTCAGGCTGGCGCAGTTTGCCTCTGTCATTGAAGGGCCGGGTGGCGCTGTTTGTTATGGTGGAGTTTCCTCGGTGGTTATACGTGTTGCGCATGTTGCCTTTATGGATCTTGGACCAAGATTGGCGGCGTTTAGAAGGCTGTTTGCGTGGGTTTTTATGGGGAGGCCGTAGAGCTCGGATACCCCTGAAGGCCTTATTTAGTAGGTGAGAGGAGGGGGGGGTTGGAGATGCCTTCGTTACGCAATTATAATCTGCGGTATCTAGCTCGACATATTAGGGCCCTGGTGGAGGGGGATGGGGGGTGCGCCCCGGTCCGGCAGCTGGCTGTAGCAACAGCACCATACCATAGTTTGTATCCCCTGCATGCTGGTCAAGTGCCCCCGGCGATTCAGGCTGGGATAGGGGGGACCTACTTGCGGGCTTTGCGCGCCGCCTGGAAAGTGTTATGTCAGAGATTTGGCTGGGACTGGCATGAGTCACCCCTACTGCCTTTGGTGGGTAATCCTGATTTTGCCCCTGGATTTTCACAGCGGAATATTTTTCGTGATTGGGCTGAGAAAGGACTTGTTTGCCTAGGGGATTTTTACTCCAGTGCGGAGGGAGTACTGGATAGTTTTCAACAGGTGCAGCGTCGATATCAGCTTCGCCAGCATGATTTTTATGGATACTTGCAAGTCCGCTCTTATTTGACCACGGTCAGTACGCGGTAGGGGGCTTGGGTTGTCTCTGGGGCCCCCTGAGTGATTCTGGAGAAGGTGGAAGACCACCTTCCGGGAGAAGAGATGTCTCGGCGGGTGCTCCGCCCGCCGGGTGGCAGCGTCTTTCTTACTGACCTTGCGAGTCGCTGGCGAAGGGATGGAGTGGAAGAGCTAACGGTGGAGATATTGCAGACGGCCTTTGAGAGGATATCGAAGGGACCGGTGTGGGTATATTTGCAGGAGATGCAGTACAAATTTTGTGGCGTGCCTATACCAATGATAAATGGGCATGTCAGGTTGGTTTACAGTGGTCGGCCACCTGTGCGTGGTGTGGAAGAGGAGTGGGCACCCTTACTCATAGGTTTTAGGGTTGCTCAAGGGTGCATGAGTTATGGATACAAGTTTGTGCTAAGCTGCAGGGGTGGACGGGGTTAGGGTGTGTTATGCTGAGAGAGGTTTGTCTCTTTCATAATTGGGATTTGGGCTTTGAACGTTTCCCTCTTTGGCACAGAGCGCTGCTTGAGCGTGGCTTTTTGTTGGTTAAGAAAGTCCTGTTGACGCAATGGGTGTCTACCTCCCCTCCTTGCTTGATCTTTTGGGAGAACTCTATGATTGATCTGATGTGTATGGAAAAATTGACCGCGCAACAGCGGGGGGGTAAAAGTTGGGAGGGATTTTTGGAAATATGGTCTCCTATGATTTCCCATTTGTCCCCTAGGGAACGGGGGGGTATGCTAAACATTTAATGGGGGCATTTTGTTTCCTTGGAGAGGTTTCCGCCACAATGATCTATCTGGGTGCTAGGGTTTACCATTAGGGTTTGCTCAGAATGTGTGTGGCAGTGGTTGTGGAGGGACGGGGGGTTGGGCCCTTCCCTTCTGCTTTCCGATTTTTGTTATATGATGCTCTTTCTACCGCTTGCCTAATGTCTCTCTTACATACTCATTGCTGTCGCCCCATTGATGTGGTTCCCCACGACTGCCATGGCTGTTCCTACTGTTGGGTATCTTGACTGTTTGTAATGGATCTTAGCTCGGGTGGGGGGGGGGCGGTTTGGGCGGGGTTTGATTTAGTACTGGGAAACAGAGATTTTTTTGGTGAAGTGTTTCTCTTTTTCCCTTGAAGCCTGTCTCAGGCTGGAGAGCTTCAAGGGCCTCAGTCTTATTGCCTTCATGTTTGCTTTATTTCTGTGGACATATATTTTTATGTATATGTATTTCTTAAGGATGTTTTAGTTGTAGAGCCCTAGATACGATACTTCAGCTGTGTGTTCGCTTATTGTTCTTTGCCTATGTTTAAGGGGGAAGGATCTTGTTTGGGATTATGTTCCTCTTATTGTTGGTATATTTCTCTGTGTGCTCAATACTAATAAAAATGATTTGAAATAAACAAGGGAAGGTTCCATACAGCTGAATATGTCCAGCAACTATGGCAGCATCTGATGAGGGTTGACTTAACAGACTAGCATATCATAAGAAAATGCTGCTATTTTTAAAAAGTGCCACCCCCATAACAAACCTTACTGTATACGTATGTACGTTCCTGGATTCAGTGCAGCAAAAGATCTTATGTTAAAAGAAACAATAGCGGCAACAAGGAGTATTCCTGCCTGGTACTCCACTGTAACAAAAAAGTGTCAGTTGGGGATCTATTGACCAGAATTGAGGCCTTGGGTCCAGCATATAGAAGGCATACTACTTTTGTAAAATGCTTACCTAAGCCATATGCCTCAATCACATTGAAGAGTTATTCCAGCTAATGCGATTGACCGCCTTCTTGGTATCAAAACTTAACATAGTTTCCATCCTCTCCCACTTTATGTATTCCATTGATGCAATTAGCCTATGAAGACTGACCACTGGATTCCGGCCCTGAACAAACCCAACCTGGCCTTCCCAAACCATGCCTGGTATAATTACCATCAGGTGGTCTGCCATTACTTTGGCTAACAGTATAAGATCAAAATTTAATAAGGATACTGATGTGTAGATTCAGGTAACTGTGGGTCCTTCCCCGGGTTAGGGAGCATTGTAATAAATATTTGATTATCAAAGAGAAATCTGTCCTGATCCACCAAAGCCTCATAGAACACACAACGCGACAGACAAAGTTTATCTTACAACAACCTCTAAAGCGCGTCAAAGCCATCTGGATCTATAGCCTTAAATATTTGGCATTCTTGATGCCACACTGGATCTCTTTCACTGTGATAGGTGCGTTCAACTGCTCCAGCTGTTGTGCAGTAGCTCTAAGCAGCACAATCCTCCACAAATAGTCTTCCCCTGAAACTTCCCCCACCTCTCTTAAGTACAGGTGGCTATGGTAATGCCAAAATATCCCTCCCATTTCAATTGAACAAGTGGCCAACTGCTACTACTACTACTATTATTCATTTATATTGTGCAGTTAGGCAAATGTAGTGCTGTACAAGTACATAAACAAAAAGAGTCCCTGCTCCACAGAGCTTACAATCTGTTAAGACAGACAAATAGAACAACTGGGGACAAGGGAATTCTTAGGGCAATGATTAAAATACAAATGGGTCAAGACAGGAGGATAAGGGGTCAGGTCCGAAGGCAGCCTTGAAGAGATAGGTTTTTAGCCTGGATTTGAATAGGACCAGGGATAGAGACTGATATACCAACTGAGGTACTGCCCACTCTCCCCACTCATTGCTCCCTTATACCAGGGACCATTCCATCCCTTCAACAAATTGGATAGCAGTTTCCCTGCCTTGTTCCTGTATAAATACAGTTTATGCTTATAATAAAGAAGCTGGTGGATTAAAGAATTCACGGATGCCATCAAACTTGCCTTAGACCATACGCTGCCTATTTCAATGGATCTGCTGCTCCAATTTGATCATCATACTTGCCATATCTCGCTGTCTCTTTTCCAAAAAGGCTATAATCTCCCCTCTCAATACCACTTTTTGCGGTTTTCAAAAACGAATCGTGTTGTCCACATGAATTCCATTGCATTGTACATAATCCAATTTCTGGGATAAGTAGTTACTAAACGCCCTATTACACTGGTCAACATTGAAATCGTTACTGACTTTAAAAGGCCCTAATCTGTGGTATCTTGGTGAGCTGAACACGAATATAACATTAAAAAAAATTTATTGGCTCTCGTTTTGAAGATATTGCATGTAGTTCATTTTTGACGTTTCACCGTGTAAATTTATCCAGTAGGACATCAACAAAATCCCAAATAAGCCTTGAATGATGTAATATTGCATCACATTGCATAATACTAGCATGCACACATCATCCAGAGTTGATTGCTTCATTTTCTGATGCAATGCAATACTACTGCCAGACGGCTGCTGAAGCCATCTGACATCAGCAGTGTACTATACGCAGTCGGAAAGGAAAGTAATCTGGTATTCTGTTCCGATATTGAAAGCCTCATGAATGCCTTAAAAATCACTCATGACCCACAAGACTGGAGACTATTTATAGACTCTTCGAAACTGAGTCTGAAGGCTGTGCTTTTGAACAATGGAAACTGTCTTCCATCTATTCCAGTAGCGCATGCCGTCCACATGAAAGAGATATACAATAATGGAAGTCAGTAGATGCTTTAAGTTAACTATAACAAGTACAGCTGGCACCTCTGTGGTGACTTGAAGGTAGTTGCCCTTTTAATGGGACTGCAGCAGGGATATATAAAATACATGTGTTTCTTATGTGAGTGGGATAGCCGTGCAAGGGATTGGCACTACTTGCGGAAGGAATGGAATCGCAGACAAAATGTAACAGTTGGAGAGAAGAATATCCAGCACCCAGCTCTGGTTGAGGCTCACAAAATCCTGCTACCACCCCTTCACATCAAACTAGGTTTGATGAAAAACTTCGTGAAAGCCATGGACCGCACTTCGCCAGCTTTCCGATACCTGCATGAAAAATTCCCTCGACTCAGCGAAGCAAAGATTAAAGAGGGAGTTTGTGGGTCCTCAGATTCGAGAGCTCTTCAAAGATGACCGGTTCAACAACTTGCTGCAGGGTAATGTGAAACAAGCATGGAATGCTTTTCGCCTAGTGTCAAACTTTCTTGGAAATGTTAGGTCAGAAAACTACAAGGAACTAGTAGAAGACATGCTGATGCAGTATCAGAAACTTGGCTGCAATATGTCTCTAAAGATCCATTTTCTTGATTCCCATCTCAATTTCTTTCCTGACAACTGTGGTATGGTTAGTGATGAACAGGGCGAATGTTTTCACCAGGATATCGCAACGATGGAGCAAAGATACCAGGGAAAATGGTCCACTACAATGCTGGCTGACTACTGCTGGACACTCCCCAGAGAAGCTCCCGAACAGCTGTACAAGAGACAGGCGAAAAAATCTGAGTAGTCTATGACTTGGGGTTTTTTACAGGTATTAACCGAAGGCCTATTATATTTACTATTGACATGCATTTCATGACGTAAACATTAATTCTTGTAGATTACAAAAAAACTAGAGCTAACTTTGCAATTTCACTGTCATATTCGTGTTCAGCATATAAAAATTGATAAGAAATGACTATTTTTATTTCAGTAACATGACTTTTGTAAAAATTTGTTGACCAGTATTATTATCTGGAAAGCCTGGAAACTGCAGCAGCACCCCTGCACTATCCCACATAAATACAACCAAATACAAGCGTTGTCAGCTATTTCTATTCTACAATATAGGTCTCAGAGACATGGGTGAACAGATTGCTGGCAGCAAACAAATAATCAATTCTTGACCAGATGCTGTGAGCGTTACAGAGAGCTGTGTAGCTCCTATTCTGAGGATGCAGCACCTGCCAGACATCCATGATATAAAAGTTTAGTTCCCTGAAAACTCCTGTTTTCTCCTCCTAGATCAACCTCCTAGCAGAGAGGGTGCCCTCTGATATCACTTCCTGGGGCACTGCAGAAAGAGTTTCCTAGGACGACCGGAGGGCTTCTCACGGGTTTCTTTTCCTCTTCAACTTAACTTTATTGCAGCCGCTGCTCTGTCAAAAGCAGAAGCAGCGGCTGCATGGGGGATGAGGGATTGCGTTTGTGGACTGCGGGAGAAAAGCCGTTTTTTTGCTCTGGCTGCTCCCGATCTCACGGCCAGAGCAAAAAAATGGCTTTTCAAGGGCCGGGCACCGATCGAGACTACAAGAAGGAGGAAGAAGAGGGCTAGAGAGTAGTATTTGCCTCTGAATGTAAGGCACCCTCGAATGTAATGTGCACCCTGAGTTTAGGCACCCTCGAACGTAATGCACACTTTTTGGCCAGAAAAGGTGCGCATTACATTCAAATAAATATGGTACATACAATACAACACCCCACAATCAAAGAGGAAAGGTAGTGAGGAGCAACCAAATGAAAGAACTTATAGATCAGTGGTAGAAGTTGAACGGGATGCAAAAATGGATAGGAAGCCAATGAAGTGACATGAGAAAAGGGGTGATGTGAACACAGCAACACTGGCAGAAGATTAGCGGTGCAGTTGCGTTTTGAACAGAGTGAAGTGGGGAAAGATGATTCAGAGGAAGACCAGCAAGGAGGAGGTCTGTATCTGTTTTCCCTGCTGGGTTTTTTTGGGGACAGTTTCTGTTCCTTGCTGCTAGTTCCCCTTTGCTTTCCATGTCTATGCTTTTGCCTCGGCTCAGGCACCAGCTTGCAAGTGATAATTTGATTCATTGTACTTCTGCCCATTGGTCTCTGGTTTCTACTATTTCTCCCTCTTTATCTTGTATTTGTTTTCTCCTTAATTGTTGCTCTGTTTGCACAAAAACCTGTTTGATTTTGGATCTAATATCACAACATTCACTCAGGGTTGGCCCCAGAGTTGTTTCAAGGTATTGGGGCCCTAGGTAAACCTTAAGCTTTAGGGTGGGGTGACCATCTAAGGTTTTCCTAGTGGTTAGGCTAGCCCTGCACTCACTGAATTATCCTGCACTCTCAGCCCCTCACTCATCCAGAAATGGCAATGGAATGGCTCTTATATTTGGTCCTCCCTTTCCGTTGTTGAATTGTCACATCCCATCCTTCACTATGCAAAGTCACTACTTGTACACTTCTCTTCCCCCCCCCCTTAATTTTCACCTTCTCGCTTTGTCCCTTCCTTAATGCCTCTTCATGAACCACATTAATCCTTATCTTAGTCATCTTAAAGATGAATTACTGCAATGTCGCTTATGCTGGTCTCCCTGGTTATCAGTTGAAAAGGCTCCAGACCATTCAGAACACTGTCATCAGACTGCTTGCCCATGCTTTTAGTTCTGAGTATGTCACCCCTCTACTAATCCAATATCACTGGCTTACAATTGCTTTTCATTTTCAATATAAAATTCTGATTCTAACACACAAGACTTTTCACACTGGTGTCCCCTTTTATCTCTCCTCACTCGTGAGTCCTCACTCTTCTAGCTTCATTCTATCCATGCTAATTGACTCTGTCTTCCCTCAGTTTCACATGTTCAATACGACTCAACTAGACATTTCACATTTTATTACCGTGCACCAGCCCTCTGGAATGCTCCTTCCACCACATCTCCGCCAGGAACTATCATTTCAAAAATTTAAGACTGTACTCAAGACACCTCTTTTTCGATAGGCTTTTAACTCAGAAATATAACTGCCTACTTTCACAACTTGCCTGCCTGCTGTCCATTTGTCTATGCATGTGTCCTGCATATCTATGGATATCTATGTGTTTCACTATATGATTTTATTATTGGAGTTCCTTTCTTAGTTCTGTAAATATTATTTCATTTTGTAAACTGTTCTAATGTTTGAAGGGCAGTATATAAAGCTTTTAATAAACCATATTTGCAGAAGAAACAATAACACAAAAGCCCTAGATCACTAACCTCCCAATTCTAGAGAACGTGGACACACACTAATCAGGCTAAATCTCTATCCTTAGCCAGTTGGAGGAAACAGCACCCCTCATCCTTCACCTCTGAAGCTCCTACAGGTAACTCCAAAATACTAGGGCAATCACTTTATCACCAAATGGTCAATGTCGCTCATCTCAGTCCTCCCAGCATTCTGTCCAAATTGGCAGCAAGGCAGAACAAAACTGTTAGGTGCAAAGAAAAGAAACTCCTGATCTGAATACTTGCAATGCATGTCCATGCCACTCCTCTAAGGCTGAGCTCCAGGCACATCCAAATCTAGACCTGCCACAAAGTTATCAGCCTCCATCAGAGATTCAAAGATGTTCATGGAGCTATTATGGTAGATCCACAAGCAGGCAGGACACTGAAGCATGAAATGGACCCACTTCTCATATAGCTTAGAACACACCACCATGAACATAAGAACATAATATATGCTATACTGTGTCACAACAAAGTCCATCAAGTCCATAATCCTGTTTCCAGCCATGCCCAATCCAGGTCACAAGTGACTAGTAGGTTCCCAAAAAGACACACAGGTTCCACAATGCTTGTCCTGGGGCAAGCAGTGAATTTCCCAGGTCCTCTTTAAGTTTGTGGACTTTTCCTCCGGGAACTTGTCCAAACCTTTTTTTAAACCCAGCTATACTAACAGCTTTTACTACATCCTCCGGTAACAAATTCCAGAGTTTGATTAAGCATTAAGTGAAAAAGTATTTTCTCTTATTAGTCTTAAATGGGTTATATTGCGGCTTCATTGCGTGTCCTAGTCTTTCTACTTTTTGATGGAGTAAAAAAAAAAAGATCTACATTTACCTGTTCCACTCCATTCATTAATTTATAGACCTATCATATCTACCCTCAGCCATCTCTTTTCCAAGTTGAAGAGCCTTAAGTCTTTCCTTATAGGAGTATCCTTCCATCCCCTTTAGCATTTTGGTGGCTCTTCTCTGTACCTTTTCTAGTTCTGCTATATCCTTTTTAAGATACGGCAACCAGAATTGCACACAATATTCAAGGTGCAGTCGCACCATGGAATAATACAGAGGCATTATAATATCCTTTGTTTTATTCTCCATTTCTTTCCTTATGTTTCCTAGCATTCTATTTGCTTTCATGGCTGCCGCTGCACACTGGGTGGAGGGTTTCAATGAGTTATCCATGATGACACCTAAATCTTTTTCCTGGTTGGTGGTTCCTAATGTGGAACCTTGCATCACGTAACCATAGTTTGAGTTGTTCTTTCCTAGGTGCTTAACTTTGCACTTGTCCACATTAAAATTCATCTTTCATTTGAATGTCTTGACTTCCAATATATACAAGCTCCTCTTGCTATTTTTCAAAATCCTCTTGGGTTAACAACTTTGAATAATTTGTGTCATATGCAGATTTGATCACCTCACTCATTATACCCATTTCCAGGTCATTTATGAATATGTTAAAAAGCAGTGGACCCAGCACAGATCCCTGGGGTACTCCACTATTCACCTTTCTCCATTCAGAAAATTGGCCATTTAGCCCTATCCTTTGCTTTCAATGTTTTAACCAGTTCCTGATTCACAATAGTACACTGCCTCCTATCCCATGACTTTTTAATTTTCCCAAGAGTCTCTCATGAGGGACCTTGTCAAAGGCTTTCTGAAAGTCCAGATACACTTGTAAAAGGGGGTGCTTGTTATGAAGGTACCATCATCTTGGCAAGTATGTAAATTAACTGTCTTGCAAAGGATTATGGTTATTGAAGTCCATTCATACAAAGCTTGCCTTTTAAATAAACGAAGAAACTTGTAGTTGGTCGAGTGTAAGGCAAAATTAGAGTTTATTTATGGGGTGAATATTCCACACACAGATATACTTGGTAACACCATCCAGATAACTTCTCCAGGGTTTATTCAACATAAACAAGGCAACTGAAAATGCTTATGTAAATAAGTATCAAAGTCCTTTATGGAACAGAAAGGCTTTCTTACAGCCACTGCTAATCAACTCCTTAGCAGTGCTGAGGTGGAAACAAACCAAAAAGGAAAACTTCTTTTTACAAAAACATAGCTCTCTTTCTCCACACAGAAGAGAACTTTTAAATCCCATGTGTGCACGGCTTGTGCTGTGCTCTGCTCTACCAACAGGTGACAATTAGCTGCAATCAGTAGCTTGTTTTCAGCACACGTGCAAACGTACCCAAAAGCTTTTTCTTTCCAACAAAACTTTATGGGAAGCCAGTATTTAGAATGTTTCCTTTTGATGTTTACTCTTATTTTTAGGATTTTCCTAAAATAACAACCTACTCAAAGAACAGTCCATATAAACATTCTCTTCATCAGATATTAAATCTTGCTCCTGAAATTGCATAGATTCACTTTCACTGTCTGGCTCAGAGGGTTTTATGAACTGATCTCTATATGGAGAGAAACTGTTTCCCTGCTGTTTGCTTTGCTCAAAGCTAGAGAAACGTTCACAGTTCATACCTGAATCCAGGCAAGCATCAGGCTGCTTCTTCTGGTATTCTGGCCAGTATGCAATAGAGCTTCTGTGTCCTGTCCTCCAGTTGGTATCTCTGGACCTCAGGATCTTTTCTCCAGACATCCTCCAAGAGGTATTTGGGCTCCTTTTCTCCTTAGTTGCAACAGACCTCTTCCTAGGTGCTGCTTGAGGGTCCCTGGCTGTGGATCTCCAGACCTCTGGCTTTCTCCAGTCCTCTGAAGGTTGTTTCCCCCAGGAATCTCTCCAGGCATACGTACTTCTCTGAGCTCCTCTCTTGGACCGTCTGCTTCCTTGTCCTTGTTCCTTCAGGTTCAGGCTGTTCCTCCTGGTCTCTGTCTGGTTCTCTGCCCCCTTCTGCCTTCCTGAAGATTCCCCTCTAGTTTTAAAGGGCTTAGATTGCAACTCCTCCCTTGCATTCTTCAGGTGTTGTGGATTAAGCTCTCTCCTAGAGGCTGTTTGATTAGGGATGACATAATGCTTTCTCTGATTAGACTCATGCTTTTCCACTCTAGTTCCCCTAGGGACTTTCTGCATACTGGTGCATTCTGGAACATGTAGCCTTTTAGGGAAACAAGCTGTCTTATTTCTATAACCTGCCAGCACAGGTCCCTTAATCAGAGTAAATTCTCCTCTTTTGTCATTACTCCCTGAGCTTTGATAAGCTTCCTTATCACACACTATACAGCATAGTTACTCACCTTGTAAGAGGTGATCTCCTGGAACAGCAGGAATCAGTCTTCACAGATGGGAATCGTTAGTACCGACAGAGCCCACCTGGGAATGCTCCTCAGCGTCCAATAGGAGAGCTTTTGGGAGTATTCCACTGCACCTGCACAGCTGCCTTCCTCACAGCTATCTTCAGTTGTGTTTGTAGCTGAGAGATATAGGAAAAAAATGTACCCAACCAGTCCTAGGGAGGAGGGTGGGATGTGAAGGCTGATTCCTGCTGTTTCTGGAGATCACCTGTTACAGGTGAGTAAATACACTATCTTCAGGAATAAGCAGGAATGCAGTCTTCACAGATGGTACTCGCTAGCTCCCAGGCACCAGACAGAACATGTCCATGAGGTAGAAGAATGGAGCCAAATAGGTATGGACACAAGTTGGCCTCAGCGGATTCGAGTGTAGTAGCTGAGAGCATGGAAGAGGGAGTCAGGTGCCAGAAATGGAACTGGTAGGAGGTGAGATTAAGTCCCAAATAGATGAAGTACAGCCTGGCCAAAGACAGCATCCTGACAGGAGTCCCTGTCCAGGTAGTACTGAACTGCAAAGGTGTGAATAGAGGACCAGGTGGCTGCTCGACAGATCTTCTGTATGGAGACAGAATGGAGGATGGCGACATATGTCGCCATGGCTCTGACATTGTGAGCAGTAACATGACCTTTGAGAGAGAGAGACCAGCCTGATCATAGGCTAGCGAGATGCAACTGGCAATCCAGTTGTTTAAGGTGCATTTTGATACCAGAAGACCTAAGTGGCTGAAGTCAAAAGAAACAAATAACTGGGAGGATTTTCTAAAATCCTTGTTGTTGTTAAGTGCCGTCGAGTCGGAGTCGACTCATGGCGACCCTCTGGATAGCTATCCTAAATTGTGTTCGGTCTTCAGTCAGGCGGCTCATTGACGACAGACTGGTACCCGTAGCTGCTGTTATTGTAGCGATCCATCTCATTGCTGGCCTTCCTCTTTTGCGTTGACCTTCTATCTTGCCAAGCATGATGTCTTTCTCTAATGATCTCTCTCTTCGCATGATGTGTCCGAAGTATGAAAGCCGAAGTCTTGTCATCTGAGCTTCTAAAGAAAGCTTAGGTTTGATCTCCTCTAGTACCGACTGGTTTGTTCTTCGGGCAGTCCATGGTATACACAGTATTCGCCGCCAGCACCATAATTCAAAGGCATCAATTTTCTTCCTGTCTGTCTTTTTCACTGTCCAGCTTTCACATCCATATGATGTTATTGAAAATACCATGGCTTGAACAAGTCGAATCTTTGTATGGAGAGACACATCTCTGCTCTTGAGAATCTTATCTAGGTCTTTCATAGCCATTCTGCCAAGAGCAATGCGTCGTCTGATTTCTTGACTGCTTGTTGCTTCTTTATTGATAGTTGATCCAAGTAGGTTAAAGTTGTTCACAATTTCAATTTCTTCTCCTTCAACGATGAACCTGTTGATTATGCCAGTTGTCATGATCTTTGTCTTCTTTACATTAAGGTGCAGGCCCATTTTGAGACTATGTTCTTTGATTGTGAGAAGCAAATGTTTCAGATCATCTTCGCTTTCAGCCAGTAATGTGGTATCATCAGCATAGCGAAGGTTGTTGATGAGTCTTCCACCAATCTTCACACCTCTGTTGTCTTCATACAGTCCTGCTTCTCTGATGATTTGTTCTGCATATAAATTAAACAGGTAGGGGGAAAGTATGCAGCCTTGTCTTACACCTTTGCTTATTTTAAACCATTCTGTTTCTCCTTGTTCCGTTCGAACTGTTGCTTCTTGATCAATGTACAGATTACGCAAGAGAACGATCAGGTGTTCTGGTATACCCATGCTTCTTAATGTGGCCCAGAGTTTCTCATGGTTTACACAGTCAAAAGCCTTGCTATAGTCGATAAAGCACAAATAGATATCCTTTTGGTATTCTTTAGTCTTTTCAAGGATCCATCTCACATCCGCAATGATGTCTCTCGTTCCTCGCCCTTTCCTGAACCCTGCTTGCACTTCAGGTAGTTCTTGTTCTAGGTATGGCTGTAGTCTCTTTTGAATAATCTTCAGTAGAATCTTGCTGGCATGTGGGATCAGAGCGATTGTGCGATAATTTCCACAGTCAGTTGGATCACCTTTCTTTAGTATTGGTATAAACACAGATCTTTTCCAGTCAGTTGGCCATGATGTTGTCTTCCATATTTCTTGGCAGAGCCTTGTAAGTACGGTAACAGCTGCATCAGATTGCTGCAATACTTCTATGGGAATGCTATCAATGCCTGGTGCTTTGTTCTTTGATAAGGCTTTCAATGCTGCTTCAACTTCTTCTTTCATCACCAATGGTTCCTGATCATAAGGTATAGGTTGAAACGGCTGTTGGTCCACTTGATCTTTATCATATAAAAACTCTGTATATTCCTTCCACCTTTTCTTGATCTTCTCAGCATCATTCAACGTAGAACCTTGAGCATCTTGTAACATTCCAATTCGGGGCTGGAACTTTTTCTTTAACTCTCGCAGCTTTAGGAAAGCCGATCTTGTTCTTCCTCTAATAGTTTCTGCTTCTATTTCCTTGCAAGTGTCATTGTAGTACTTTTCCTTGTCCTGTCTTGCTGCACGTTGGAAATCTCTGTTGAGTTCTGCGATTGTCTTTCTTTCTCCTTTGGCTTTAGCTTCTCTGCGTTTCTGGGCAATTTTCAGAGTTTCTTCCGTCATCCATTTTGGCCGTTTTTGCTTTTTCACCTTTTGTAGAGACTTCTCGCTTTCTTCCAGCACAACCTTCTTGATGTCATTCCATAACTCTTCCGGAGCTCTGTCATTTGTATCTAAAGCAGCAAATCGATTTTGCAGGCAGTCTTTAAATTCCAGTGGTATATTCTCAAGGTCATATTTTGGTGCATTCATGAGTGGTTTGCTCTTTTTCAACTTTAGCTTGAGTTTGCATACTAGTAGTTGATGATCTGTACCACAGTCAGCTCCAGGTTTTGTCTTTGTTGATGTTACAGAGCTTTTCCATTGTTGACTTCCACAGATGTAGTCAATTTGATTTTTATACAATCCATTGGGTGAAGTCCATGTGTACAGTCATCGCTTGTGTTGCTGGAAGAAGGTGTTTGAGATGAATAGATCATTGGTCTTGCAGAATTCTATCAATCTTTCTCCAGCTTCATTTCTGTTGCCAAGTCCATATTTTCCAACTACTTTGCCTTCTTCTTTGTTGCCAACTTTTGCGTTCCAGTCACCCATGACTATCAGGATATCCTGTTTGCATGTTCTGTCAATTTCAGCTTGTACTTGTTCATAGAACTCTTCAATTTCATTCTCTTCTGCAGCTGTTGTTGGGGCATATACTTGAATTATAGTTGTGTTGATAGGCAATCCTCGTAGACGAATAGAGATTAAGCGTTCGCTGACTGCATTGTATTTCATTACAGTTCTTGCAAGTTTCTTCTTTATTATAAATGCAACACCATTTCTTCTTTGTCTTTCATTTCCAGCATAGTAGACCATGTGATCATCTGATGCAAAGTGCCCGATGCCAGTCCATTTCAGTTCGCTGACACCCAACAGATCAAGTTGTACACGTTCCATTTCATTCTTGACCACCTCCAACTTCCCTTGGTTCATGCTTCGTACGTTCCATGTTCCAATGTGTAAGACATCTTTACAGCTTCTGACTCTCATTTCATGCGCAGCTACATCAGCAGTCAGACTTCCCGAGGGCTTTGATCCAACCACATCATAAATGCTGGCTTTACTCTGAAAAGTCTTCAGCTCTTCCCCAGTAGCTAGTTGAGTGCCTTCCAACCTGGGAGTCTCATCTTCCAGCACCATAGCACAATTTGTTTTGTTGTAACTATCCATTGGGTTTTCATGGCAAGATACAGAAGTAGATTGCCGGGCCTTCCTTCCGCGCAGTTTAAGTTTGGTGTTGTTGCCGTTGTCACAGAAATGTGATCCTCCGCCGTCAACACTATCCCATTCTGCTGCTGCCCAGATGGGTGGTTTGTCTTCGTCTGGCACCTCAGCTGAGACCTGTCCATCTTGGGAGACCCTGCCAGTAGTTAAACTACCGATAGTTTAGCTCTCAGCATCACTGATGCACGCAAGCCCTCACAGCACGACAAGCTGCAAACCAAGTGAGAGTCTAAAATCCTTAGTTCTATGCAAATAGAAAGCAAGTGCACACTTGCAGTCCAGGGTATGTAATGCTGTTTCAGCCTTGGAGGCATGCGGACGGGGAAAAAAGACCGGTAGCATTACCAACTAGTTGAGATGAAAAGTGGAAACTACTTCTGGAAGGAAATGTGGATGAATTCAAAGAACCACCTTGACATAGTGGAATCGAGTGTAAGGAGGATCCGCCATTATTTATTTTATTTATTTATTATTTATTTATTACAGTTTCTTATATACCGCGCTATTCGGCATCAGCGCGGTTTACATCATAACATAACTACCATACGACAAGGTGTCTGGTTTTACATTGAACAGGGAAAAGAAACTTGGATAACTGGGTTAACTATATACATGAGCTATTTACACTGCAGGATAGGTAAAATCAGATCATAAGTAAGGGGGCATCTCTAGAGGGGTGATTTCTTGAGAGGGATATCTAGGCTCAAAGGTTGTCTGGGAAGTATTGGATGAAGAGGTAGGTTTTGAGTGCCTTCCTGAATTGATATAGATTGGTTATGGCTCTAATGTCAGGGGGTAGAGCATTCCAGCATCTGGGGATATAGAAACTGCACGCTCTGTTTGTGGTTGTCTTGTTGCACTTTGTCGATGCCTTTGGTGTGATTAGCAGGTTGACAGATGTTGCTCTTCTAGATCTGTTGGGGGGAACCATGTGGAAAAGATGCGTGAGTGAGGGGGAGGAAATGCCTTTGATTGCCTTGAATGTTAATAGAAGGGTTTTGAAAGTGATCCTCCCATGGATAGGTAGCCAGTGCAGCTGTTTGAGAATGGGCGTTACGTGGTCGCTTCTGGAAGCTCCGTAGATGACTCTGGCTGCGGCATTCATGGCCAACTGTAAGGGGGCTAGTGTGGATTGGGGAAGCCCTTGTAAGATGGCATTTGCAAAGTCGAAATGTGGCAGGATCAGCGCTTGATATATGGTTCGGAAATCCTCTGGGTCCAACAGTGAGCGTAGGTGCTTGAGTGAACGGATTTTAAAATAGACAGCTTTGACTATATTGCTTATATGACTTTTCATGTCCAGTCGTTGATCGACAGTTACTCCCAGGTATTTTATTGCCTCTTTAGTCTGCAGGTCGGCTTCCTTGACACTGACGTGGGGTGGGGGAGTAAAGTTGGGGTCTCTGGTGATGAATAGTACTTCAGTTTTTCTATGTTGGATGCGTAGGTTCTGTGATTGGAGCCAGGTTGACACTGCATTGAAGCAGTCCGTGAGTGGGGTCAGGTCCATGTGAGTTGTGGAGAAAGGCATGTATAAGAGGATGTCATCTGCATATATCAGGCAGTTCACATTAAAGCTTGTAGCTCATTGATACAATGAGCTGAGGTGAAGGCAATGAGGAAGATTACCTTCCATGATAGAAAATTTAGAGGCGTGGTAGCCAGGGACTCAAACGGAGCTTTGATAAGTTGGGCTAGGACCACATTAAGGTCCCAAGCCACTGGCGGTGGTCTGATCGGAGGCTTGGAAAGCAGAAGATCCTGTATGAATCACTGCACCAGGGGGTGCGAGGAAATAGAAAGCTTATGATAAGCTGAAATAGCACTTAGATGAACTCTGACAGAGTTAGTCTTGAGTACTGTGGAGGACAAGTGGAGAAGATATTGCAGAATGAGCTCCACTGGGCAATCGGATGGGTTCACCTGCTTGGGGGTATACCAAAGAGTGAACTGACACCACTTGAAAGCATAAGATCACCTAGTCGAAGGCTTGCGAGAGGCAAGCAGGATATCCTTACCGGTTGTGGAAGATTGAGGTCATCAAAGGTCATGCATTCAGGAGCCATGCTGTAAGATGGAGGGCCTATGGATTGGGATGGAGAAGTCATTCCCTGATCCTGGGATAGGAGGTTGGGGGCATGACCCAAATTGAGGGGTGGAGCCCTTGCTAGACAAAGTAGCAGAGGAAACCACAGCTGACGAGGCATGTACAGCTACACAGAGTAAACCACTTATTATATTAGGTGATCTGAACCTTCCATCACTCAACCCACAACACACAATCAACTTTATGGATTCCATGAAAGAAATGGGTTACAACCAAATCATACAGGCATCTACACATACAAAAGGTAACGCCCTAGACCTTGTATTCATTCCCACCCCATTTAATAAACACCAACTACAATCCGCACCTCTTATTACGGAAGTACCATGGTCAGATCACCACCTAATAACCTTCAATTTACTCTCACTATCACATACCAACACTGAAACTACTCCAACACCTTATAAATCCCGCTTTACACACTTCAACAAAGACACCTTCCTAGACACTGTATTACCTAACCTTATAAATAACACAACAGAAGTCAACACCATAATAGACCAATGGAACTCAACAATAAAAGAAGCAGCAACTCCCAATCAAGGTCCCCAAAAACAATTCACAAAAAGAAAGTCAGAAAAATGGTTCAATAGAGACCTCTCTAATATAAAAAAGCAACTAAGAAAACAAGAAAAACGGTGGAGGAAATCTAAAACAAGCGACAATAAAGCGCAATACCTGAGTCTTCTCAACAAATACAAAGACACTATTAACAAGTCGAAAAGAGAATACCACACAAAAGTCATAAATATGGCGCTCAATCGACCGAGAGAATTATTTGCAATTATAAAAACACTAACAAAAACCCAAACTCCAGAGCCTGAACAATCAACGATAAGCGCACAAACTCTTGCAACTCATTTTGCTAACAAATTAAAAAACAAATCATCTAGCACAATCATAACTATACCCACGGACTTAAAACCAACCAATAAATGGATAACCTTTCAAGACATTGAGAAAAAATACCTCCTCAATATCATATCAATGATCAACACCACTACCTCCCCCCTAGATCCATGTCCAGTATCATGGATAAAAAACACCAAAACTGAATTAGCTATCCATATACAAAATATAGTAAACCAATCACTATCCCAGGGCATCATGCCAGATGCCCTAAAACTCACATCCTTACGCCCTATAATAAAAAATAATAAACTCAATCCTACAGACCCAAACTCTTACAGGCCCATAGCCAGCATACCGTTTATTGCCAAAGTAATAGAAAAAATCATACAGCTCCAACTACAAGATTTTATCGACACACATGCACCACTTGACTCACACCAATTCGGCTTCCGCGCATCACACGGAGTCGAAACTTTGCTAATAACACTCATGGATGACCTCATAAAAGGCACTGACACATGCAACCAAGGTTACATCCTCATATTCATTGATATAGCTGGTGCCTTTGACAATGTCCACCACAACACACTCATTAACAGACTCCTAAGCCTAGGAATAGGAGGAACAATTCTACAATGGTTTATATCATACATCACAAACCGATCGATACACGTTAAATTAGGCCAAGACACCTCTGAGCCATTCATACAAGGACAAGGTATTCCACAGGGCTCGGCCCTATCGGCCCTCCTCTTCAACTTGTATCTTCAACCCATCACAAATATATTTAAAAAACATAAAATCAACCACTACATATACGCAGATGATATCATGCTCACCCAACCAATAAACACAAATAATCCCACCTACCAGAACTTACTAGATTGCATCAGCGAAGCAAATACCTGGCTAGAAAATAATAACCTCAGCATCAACCTAAAAAAAACTGAAGCAATGTTCGTTACAAGAAAACCAGATACTACTCTCCCTGAAACACTAACAATTAACGACACAATAATCCCAATCAAAAAGGAAGTAAAATACCTAGGCATCATAATAGATCACACACTTAGTATGCTCCCTCACATAAAACAAACCGTGAAAACCATATTCTATAAACTTAAGACCATTCAACACCTACGACCAATACTAGACACACGTGACTTCAGATCTGTTATCAGCACACTCATCACTGCACACTTCGACTATTGTAATAGTCTACTTATCGGCCTCCCTCTCACAAATACCAACTTACTTCAACGAGCTCAAAATATCTGTGCTCGAGTAACAGCAAAAGCCCGCCTCACTGACCACATAACTCCCATCCTCGCTGAACTACACTGGCTTCCCATAAATAGTAGAATATCATACAAAATACTCTTAACCACATTTAAACTTATCAACGGCATATCACCCTCACATCTAACCACTCTAATACATGCTCCAAAAGAACATAGAACCCGCAGACAAAACGCAACCCACTCACTAGACATAAAAAAATCCATTCGAAAAACAAAAAAAACCACAAGCTCAAGAGCATTCACATATGCAGCCCCTACCCTATGGAATAAACTCCCACTAAGCCTCCGCAAAATAAAGGATCTCCAGACATTCCGGAAAGAACTAAAAACATATCTGTTTAAAGAACACTTTATAAATCTTAATGAACCCCCCCCCCATCCCCCTCACCACACCTCCATAAAAATCCTCCTTAACCAAAGATCAAAAAGCCACAAACCTCAACACACTTAGGAAAAAAAAAAACAACCCTTAAACACCACGATTAATATTTGACTAATGTAAATATTTGACTAATGTAAATAATTACAGCATTTGTATAATTATATGTTCCATGTTATTGTTCATGAAAAGTTAATTGTACATAGTTTGAAAAAATACGATGTTCCATGTAAAACCATGTTCATTATGTTAATTGTAAACCGCCTTTGATCTTGGGAAAAAGCGGTATAGAAGAAAAACATAAATAAAAAAAAATAAAATAAAAAATAAAAAAAGGGGCACCAAGATCAGAGAGGCTCTATCAGACTGCAGCTTGAACAGAGTCTTGGGAATCAGAGTGGTTGGTGGGAATGCGTAAAGCAATTCCTGTTCCCAATCCAGGAAAAAAGCATTGATTGCTAGACTCATTGGAGAGGGAACGCTGGAGGAAAAAAGCAGTAGATGCGTATTCTCCTGAGTGGCAAACAGATCTATTCTGGGGGTCCCCCACATCTGAAAGAGCCGAGAGACAGTCCGCTGATTGAGGGTCCACTCGTGTGGATGGATAAATGTGGCTGAGTCTGTCCGCTAAGATATTGAGATAAGAACATAAGAACATAAGATATGCCATACTGGGTCAGATCAAGGTCCATCAAGCCCAGTATCCTGTTTCCAACAGTGGCCAATCTAGGTCATACGTACCTAGCAGTTTCCCCAAAAGACACAGGTTCTGCAATGCTTGTACTAGGTCAAGCATTGATATCCTGGGTCCCTTCTTAATAATGGTTTATGGACCTTTCCTCCAGGAACTTGTCCAAACCTTTTTTAAACCCAGCTACACTAACAGCCTTTACTACATCCTCCGGTAACAAATTCCAGAGTTTGATTACACGTTGAGTGAAAAAATAGTTTCTTTTATTAGTCTTAAATAGTTTACCCTGTAGCTTCATTGCATGTCCCCTAGTCTTCCTATATTCTGATAACGTAAACAGTCGATCTACGTTTACCCGTTCCACTCCGTTCATTAATTTATAGACTTCTATCATATCTCCCCTCAGCCGTCTCTTTTCCAGGTTAAAGAGCCCTAACCTTTTTAGCCTTTCTTCATAGGAGTATCCTTCCATCCCCTTTACCATTTTGGTGGCTCTTCTCTGAACCTTTTCTAATAACGCTATATCCTTTTTAAGATAGGGCGATGACCTGGGAGGTTCACCGCCCAAAGGTGGATGCATGAAAAATGGTGGAAACCATCATAAAGAACAAAATTACTGAACATGTAGATAGTCATGGCTTAATGGGAGACAGCCAACATGGCTTTAGCCAAGGAAGGTCTTATCTTACTGATCTGTTATGTTTTTTTGAAAGTGTGAATAAACAGATAGACAAAGGTGAGTTGGTTGATATAGTGTATCTGGACTTCCAGAAAGCCTTTGACAAGATCCCTCATGAGAGACTTTTGGCAAAATTAAAAAGTCATGGGATAGGAGGCAGTGTACTATTGTGGATCAGGAACTGGTTAAAAGATAGAAAGCAGAAGGTAATGCTTTATGGCCAATTTTCTGAATGGAGAAAGGTGAATTGTGGAGTACCCCAGGGATCTGTGCTGGGTCTGCTGCTTTTTTAACATATTCATAAATGACCTGGAAAAGGGAATAACGAGTGAGGTTATCAAATTTGCAGATGACACAAAAGTATTCAAAGTTGTTAAAACCCATGAGGATTGTGGAAAATTGCAAGAGGATCCTGATAAATTGGAACAGATTTTTCTTAATAAGCCCCTCTTTGTTTCTGTTTTCATATCGTCTGCTTGAGTTGAATACAATGTTCACCGCTCTTGTTTGCAACATCGGGATTCTCCTGTTGACACTTTTTATATTAAGTTTTATATCTCACACAGCCTTCAATCTAGTCTACTTAATTTTGACAAATGTTTCTTTCATTTTTATTTTTCATTTTTTTGACTAGTCTGTGACTACTTTAATTTAAAGTTTTCCTTTTATATATACATTTGGTTACATTAAATATGATCTGGCTCAGACATGACAAGACAAGGGAATACCATCAACTCACGTTATTCCCCTTCCTCCATTACTTTCTCATTAGCTCCATCGGTTTGGCACCAGTGGATGTATCTGTGAACTGGAGTATTTTGATTACTGATAAAGCCCCTCCCCCTTTTTTATAATTTAAAGTTGGACAATACATACCCCTTTTATTTGTATGGTCTGCGAACATTGGGTTACAATTTTTCTATACGCTACACAATTGGCTCCACTTAACATGGTTTGGCTCTGATAGAATATTATTCACCCCCGTTGTCCCATACCTCCATTGGCAAAGGATTTGTATACAAATTTTGTTTTGATATTATTTTATTTCTTATTATCTTAGAATAGGAGTAGGCTCACATAACACTAGCTCTTTAAAGGACTATCACAGAGTGCATGAGTGAGTATGGCTCTTCATATATTGGATTCCTATTGTACCTCCTCATCTCTCTTCCCACATAAGGGTTTCAGATAAAGTGTTAGGTTTGTTATGTGTTTTCACATCCTCCTGCCTTGTCTTTGATGACCTCAATGGTTCAGGATTCTGATAGCTTATGCTTTCTATGTATTTGATTATATGTTTTTACTCAGTTATTCATTTATGTTTTTTAGTTTTTTAATCATTTATTTATTTATTCATGTATTTAACTTATTTTGACCACTATGTTTGTTTTTACTGTTTTTGACTGTATTACTTATTTTATTATTTCTTCAAGCTGTGTACCCCCTGAGGAAGGCAACAGCCGAAACGCGTAGGGGTTTTACGAATAAAGGCACCTGTGACCTCCACACGCCACTCGCCCTTTATGGTTTCTTTCATGACTTTCATGACCTCCATCTAGATAGTTCCTCCCCCAGCCTCCAGTATCTCAGTCTCCAAGCAGCTGGAGAGACATGAATCCCTTTGCTAGGACTCACTGAAGGAACACTGATCTTTAACTGGAGGCATATTTTAAGATATTTTAAATTGGGAAATTAAATGAAGAAAGGGCTTTGAGCATGGGGGGTGGTCACCAGAACAGTGCTGACAGTAGAGCTGGGGGAAGCAGTCAGCAGCTGTTGGATATTTAGTCTGTGACGGTATTATAACACTAATTTAAACCAAAGGAGAGAGACACAGTAGTGATCTGCCGGACTGCACAACTCCCCTGTGGGGGAGTTGTTTGTTGGCAGGCCGGATTCGAGCAGTGAAGGAGAGCTGCCGCCAAGCAGGTCAGAGCAGCGATCATTGCTAAGGGGGCCAGAAGCACGTGCATGACGACTTCGGAGCTGCGGTTTCAAAGGGTGAGAAGTCATCGCGCCACAGGAGACCAGGACATCTGCCGCCTCCAAGTCTAGACTGAGCAAGCTCCCATTCCGGGTAAGCTCCTTTTTGGAGAGGACATAGAGAAGCTGGTAAAGGACCTGGGCAAAGTCAAAGAAGGGCATATGCTGGAGGACAAGCAGAAAGAGGGGCAGTCATCGACCCCAGGAAGAGGTCGGCCAAGAGATTTTCGGAGGTTCGGTCACAGAGATGCACACTCTATCCGTTGAGGGGGCCATCCTTTCGGGGCTTCCAAGGCACGGGAAGAGGTTTCTATTCCACCTGAATGGCTTCCAAAAAATCACAATGAACCAAGAACATGCTAGAAAGCTTTAATTCATGTAGGGGGTCGGCTATGGGAGTTTTACGATGCCTGGACCCAAGTCACGACCGACCAGTGAGTGCTGGAAGTCATCTGGGAATGCTATACCCTGGAATTTGCTCAGCCCCTCTGGGACGCTTTTGTCAATTCCCCCTGCAAGGCACTAGTAAAGAGAAAGGCAGTGGAAGAAGCCCTGCAGCGGCTGTGGGATCTGCAGGCGGTGGTAGAAGTGCCCCAAAACCAACGAGGATGTGGTCAATACTCTATCTATTTCATGGTTCCAAAGAAAGAAGGGACCTTTCGGGTCATTCTAGATCTCAAGCATCTTCTTCCTCAGTAAAGACTGAAGCAAAGAATTCATTCAGTCTCTCTGCTATGGCCTCGTCCCCTCTTAGTGCCCTCTTTACCCCTCTATCATCCAATAGTCCGACTCTCTTACAGGTTTTTTGCTACGAATATGAATACAAATAAGAATGTATTTGGAAAAGTATTATGCATTTTTGCTTCTTCTGCAAACCTTTTTTCAAATTCTCTCTTTGTTTGCCTTATCAATTCCTTGTATATAAACTTGCCAGTGCATATGTTGTTTCCATGACCTTTCTCGTCTTTGCCATGACAGTAACTGAATAATCCTGGAAGAACAAGATGTTGTGGTGGTTGTAGCTCACCAACATGGCTTGCCGAGCAGCCCTCAGAACCTCCTCCTTTTGTACAAACTTCAAAAATCTGATGAGGACCACCCATGGGTGATCCACGCCATTCACTGTTGGGCCTGCCTGATGTGCCCACTTGATTTACAGTGGCCCTAGCTCAGGCCCCACACTCAATGTATTGGACAACCATGTTTCTAGGAAGCCCTATAGCTCACTGTCCTTGAGCCATTCAGGCAAGCCCATCAGTCACAGGTTGTTCCTGTGTGAGCTGTTTTCGATGTCATCAACGTTTGCCTCTCAGTTCCATAGGAATTGTTTAAGTGCAATAAGCTCTTTTCCAATATCATGCTCATTATCCTCAAGTACCAAATTCCTCTGCTGCACTTGTGTCATATGTCCCAGAAACTCCTCCATTGCAACAGAGACATGTTCTAGCTTTTCACATACCTTCTCAAATGTAACTCTAACACCTGAACCACTGCTGCAGCCATCTCCACAACTAGCAAGTCTCTGCCATTCATTAGGCCACATGGTTGATATGAAGTTCCTCCCACTTCCATCTCAAGCTCAGTAGGCTTATTCATCTTTATTTATTTAACATTTCTTATATACTGCCTTTCATGATATCAAGCCAGTTTACATTGAACAAACTGAAATTACATTGAACAGGGCATTATAACTTGGAGATAACTATTTTACAGGGAACATGGGCTATGGAGGGTTAAGTGGCTTGCCCAAGACCACCTGTGGGACTAGAAACCCCAGTCCTTCCAGCCCAAGGTTGCTGTCCTTTAGTGGGATTTGAACCCCCAACCTTCCGGCCTGAAGTACCTTGCCCCGACCACTAGGCCACTCCTCCACTATGTTTACTTACCTGTTTTTCCATCATTCATGGGGGACGTCAGGTTCTCTAAGTACCAAAGCAGTCTAATCATCATGCAGACCACTCCTATTTTGAGGTAGTCTTGCAAAGTTGGGTTGGTTAAGGAAAAAGTACAGGATAACCCAGGAGCTCAAGGATCTCCATCTTCCCTGGCATTCCATATCACGTGACTTTTGATCAGAGTATAATTAAGCAGTAAATATGTTGTATCTTGCTAGCTAGAGCTGTAATATAGTCAAGCAGCCAAGTTCCTCAGTTCCAGGGGGGAGATTTTAGTCCATTTCTATATTTCTGATAACCCCATCCAAGGACGGATATAAGATTACAGTACCCATAGATAGAGGGCCTGTGGCAAAGGTATTCCTTCAGAGATTGGAGTGGGAGTTCCAAACTCCAGTTTTGGGGAGCCTTTTGAATTGGGTGCTCTAGGCATTAGCCTATATTGCCTGTGCCTAAATCCAGCCCTGGCTTCATTCTGGTGCATTATGGGATCTGCAGCACTGATTTCAATGGGTAGAATCAGTGAATACCATACTGCTTTTGGTTTATAAGTTTAAAAACCAGGACTGGCCAAAAAAATCTCCCTCCTGGAACTGGGTAACTTGGCAGATCTAAAACACTGAGCATTACTAGAATCCTGGAAATGTCTTTGTTTATTGTCTTTTTTGTACTTTGTGATTTTATTTACAGATATAGATATCACTCTATATATAACTTTGGCAATGCATGAACAAATAGTCATGCCAATAAAGCTTCCTGTATCTAATTTTGACTAAGAGATAAAGATTTGACAGAGGGCTATAACCAAAACTTCAGGGAGAAGTGGCCTAGTGGTTAAAGCACTGGGCTGAAAACAGAGAAGCTAGGATTCAACTCCTGCTTCTGCCACTAGGCAAGTCACTTTATCTCCCACTTGGATTGTAAGATCTCTGGGGCAGGGACATAGTGTACATGAATACTGTCAGACGGGGGCCTGGGTGAGAATGTTCACAGTCTTGGCAAAGGCATATATTAATATGATTTGCAAGGGATTGTGGGAAATGTAGTCCATTCACACCAGACACAGCCGTTCACAATAATTAGTTGTGCTTGAGTGTAAAGCCAATAAGATATTTATTTATGGGGTTATTTCTCCCAACACAGATATGCTTGGTAGCACATAAAACAGGATACTTGCTTTCAGTGTTAAACTTAGAAAAACAAAATCAGGAAAACAACAGCTGAACTTGTCAGGCAATCAAATCAAAAGAATAAAGACCTGGTTGGTAACAAACTGGTCTTTTCTGTAGGCTCTAGCTAATATTTTCTTAGCAGTGCATCAAACAACAAGCAAAACCCACAAAGAAGGGAAAAACTGTTCTTTTCAGGTTAACTTCTTATATCTTCACACATAGACTCAGAAGTGATTTCCTCAGAGCTCACAAGCAATTAGGTAAGGCTCAATTGCTAGCAGTTATCCAGCTGAAACCCCTTAGCTGGCTTACTTTCTACTGCTTGGCTCAAATCCTATTCAGGAGCTTTTCTGAGTAGATTAAAGAACAAGTTTGTATTTCTTTGTGATGGTTGTTGTACTTTGTAACAGTAAATTACCAAAGGAGTTTAGACAGAGAGCAATCCATATATTCACAGCCTGTATTTACCACCTCTTCCCCTTCTTCAACAATCATGGGTTCAATATCATGGATTGGCACAGAGGAATTTCTCAATGGAGCACTTTCAGGAGAATACTTGTTTCCCTGCTGTCTTTCAAGGGTATAGCTAGGGCATAGATCAGTGTTCATACCTGAGCTTCCATTGCTGTTAGAGTTCCTCTCTAAATAGCCTGGCCAGTATGTAGTCCAGTTCTTATATCCAGCCTTCCAATCCAGATCCCTGGACACTGGATCTCTCTTCACATACCTTCTGGCACGGGTCCTAGGGTCCCTTCCAAGTGCAGCCGTCTCCCTCACAGGTACCGTCTGGAGATTCCTAGCTCTGCAGCACCACTCCTCTGGTTTTCCCCAGTCCAATGGTGTATGCTGGCCTTTTGAATGTCTCCCAGTATACGTACTGCTCTGGACTCCTTTAGACCTCCCAAATGCTTTTCTCTTCTTTCTTCCAAAGGGTTTCTTGCCCTCTCTGTCCGTCCGCTCTGGCTTCTGCTTCTGATGATCCTCCAGATGATAAAGCTGTCCAAGATCATGAAGATGTCCAAGCTGAATCTGAGGATAATTCTCTGTAGAATAAACTCTACCTTTATTCTGCTTAGATGAGTGCTCCACCCTAGCACAGCGCAGCTGTGCTGAATCAGGCCCTGCCCTTTGAGATGAGTGCTTGGGGATTACCTCATAGCCCTCCTGATTGAACACACGTTTCCCCACTTCAGCTCCTCTAATGGCTGTTGGAAACCTGGTGCATTCTGGGACTGGTAGTCTTTTATGGAAAAATTCTGTTTTCTTATTTCTACCAGAACTGACAGGTTGCTTGTTCAGAGTCACTTCACCTTTACTATAGCTCCTTCCTGAGCTATGATAAGCTTCCTTATCACAATACTTATCACTACCGTACAGTGCTGCATACATCCAGAAATACTATAGTATTATTTATATTAGGTATTAGCAGAAGGTAGTACAGGAGAGTTGGAAAGAAGAGGCCACACACCAAAACGTTAGGGTTTCATGCTTGAGTGTCTCTCTTTAGTAAAGATCTGCCAAGCAGAAACATGTGTAGACTGAAGCGTGCACTGTGGGAAAAGTATGCAGAGCATGACTCATGGCATTCTTTACAATCCCTCTGCTCTGTCATCACACATCTTATTTATTTTTATTTTATTTATTTATTTAACAATCACTTATATACCGCACCTTCCATAGATCAGGTGCGGTTTACAAAATAACAAGTTAAGAGACAGAGCAAAAGTCTTTTTTTTACATGAAACATATACAATAGGTATGAACCTTAATAAACTATATACAATAGGTATGAACCTTAATAAACAAAACATGCTTAATTTGATTGGGATCAGGGACTAAATACCAGGTAGCATTGGAATTATATACAAAATATTTGTGTCTGTACATGTATATTGCTTGATGTAGATTGACTAATTGCAGAGAATTGTTCATGGAATAAGAGCATTGATATTAACTTTAATTGTTGTTTATATGTCTTTCTTGGTCTGATATCAATAATGACTTCTGTTATCCATCTGTGTTTCTATCTGTTTTTATACATGTGATGTGATTGTGTATCTCTCTTTAGTACTTTTATCTATTTTGTTTGTGTGGGGGGAGGGGGAAGGTGCATATGGGCTTGTATGTGTGTTGCTATGTGTGTGTGTTTGCAGGGCCGGCCCATCCACTAGGTGGGCTGGGCGGCAGACCTCTGTGGGTGGTACAGCGCCCGCAGCAAGCTATATGCTTTGGCATACATGGCCTGCTGCTTCCGATCCCCCTTCCGACAGGAAGTGTGATACTGCAGACCCTCTGGCAGAAAGAAAAAAAGTTTTAAATCTTGAAAAAAACAAGATTTACATGCAATTTCCTGAAGGTCCACATAGAGGGAGCAGGAGAGCAAGCCTGGAAGCAGAGGAACCACGCCTCTATGGGCAGGACCTTGAATCAGTTAGTCCCGATTTAAGCAGGGACAGAGCTCAGTTAAGGAGTGCAGCTCGGAGAGACAGAGACGGAGTCAGAGTGAGCGTCAAAGCCGGACTGGAAAGAGCAGCTCGGAGAGTTGGAGTCACTGTCAGACCCAGAACAGCTCAAGGAGTTGAAGCAACTTGGAGAGCAGGCCAGAGAGTAGGCCGAGAAGCAGACCAAGGAATAACTCATAGAGCAGGCCGAGGTGAAGGCCCAAGAGCAGGCCTAGAGGAAGGCCAGATACAACTGGAAGGAGCAGCATTGCAGAGAGCAGCCAAGGAAGGAGGTGCTCTCCCTTCCAGACTGAAAGGAAGCCCTATCCAGGGAGAAGGATTGGGATACAAGCTGAGGAAGAGATTTCCGGTTGAAAAGAACTCCCAAGGAGAAAAAGGTACTTTTAAAAGTTTTTATAAAAGTAACCTGAAAGAGGAATGGAAAACTCAGAGGCCCGGGGAACAGGGAAGTGCTGAGAGGGCGCGGCCAGTAGCCAACTGCCACAGGGGTGGAAGTGGAGGACAAGCGCCTCAGCAGCAGCCATGCCTCAGAGGAGTTACTCCCCATTCTAAAGGAGGAAAGTCACCCAGGGAACACTTGAGCCTGCAAGAAATGGAGGACATTCAGGCTAGGCCTCAAGCCTTTCCCAAAAGACACTGCAGGAAGTTAAAAGGTGAAACAGTGGTTGCCTGCAAGTGCTTACCTAAGCCCAGCACAAGAGAGAAACAAAGGAGTAACTTTTATCTGTATGATAAGGACACTTTTATGCCAAAAGTACCAGATAATCTCTCTAGGAAAAAGGCTAGTAATATTAAAAGCTGGGATAAGCGAACTTTTAATCCGGTAGCAGAAGAAAATCCAGGGTTCTACACTATAGCTAAAAAACGACGCCCCAAACTGACAAACCAACATTGGAACACAGTATGGCATGCTTTTAGAAAGCCTGAATCCAACCTTCCAGAGGTTTCAGATTCAGACCCCTCAGAGATGGAGTGGATGCCAGGGGAATCTGAGGTTAATGAGGCCGTGGAACCCATGGATTGTAATTATTGCACAATAGGAAAGTTTTAAGTTATTTGGAGCAACCAAATGTATGAAGAGAATACAGGATGCCTTATGTTTTGAGTTTGTGAAGATTAACAATGTTACTTTGAATGTTTTTGTGAATTGCACTCGATACAAGAAATGATACAGCCCTGTTATTTTTCTTAACCGCATATTTTGAACCATTTTGCGTAAAGGTGAAATAAATGCCTTTTTCTTTTTCCCTACACTTGGCTAAAAGTTGCTTCATTGGGAAGTTGACCACGAGGCTGACACAGAGGGCCGCTACCTCATGACCCTCACAACAGGTCAACCCTAATACCCCTATTCTTATGAGCTCCCCAGCCCTGTGGAACCACTACGCCGCCACCAGAGGGGGCTGCGGGGGACATAAGTTGTTTCAGAAGAGGGTCAGAAGCGACAGGCCATGTGTGCTGAAGCATATAGCTTGCTGCGGGCTGCTGCCATTGCACCGTGCCCCCCAACCCCACCATCAGAATCGGCAGCAGCAGCATGGCTCAAAAGGAGGGGTGTGGTGAGGCGGTATGGCTCAGCTTGGAAGAGGGGGCGGCATGACTGGGGCTTCTGCCTGTGGCAGCAGAAACCCTCAGGCCAGCCCTGTGTGTTTGTATGTATTTATATCTATATTGGCTTTGAGTATGTGTGTCAGTGATGGAGAGAGGAGGGCAAAATGAAATGTGAAATTCCTTAATTGCTTTGTTACAGTGAAACAATGTATGTATGCTATAGCCATTGGAAATACAGCTGAATGAATAAATAAATACATTTTTTTCCTATAGAAATGTACAGCAGCCATCTTCAACGGCTCCCCGGTCGGGGTAGAGCACAGGGCGTGCGGCAAGTTCCCGCTCCTGCACTCCAACCCAATCGGGGTTGTGGGACGTCCCAGCGGCCTGATTAAATAGGTGCCGCCGGCAGGAGAAAGCCTCTAACTTTACAGCAGCCATCTTCAACGGCTCCCCGGTCGGGGTAGAGCACAGGGCGTGGGGCAAGTTCCCGCTCCTGCACTCCAACCCAATCGGGGTTGTGGGAGGTCCCAGCGGCCTGATTAAATAGGTGCCGCCGGCAGGAGAAAGCCTCTAACTTTACAGCAGCCATCTTCAACGGCTCCCCGGTCGGGGTAGAGCACAGGGCGTGCGGCAAGTTCCCGCTCCTGCACTCCAACCCAATCGGGGTTGTGGGAGGTCCCAGCGGCCTGATTAAATAGGTACCGCCGGCAGGCGCACCCGCGCCTTGCGGGCCCGCGCCTGAGGGCCTCGCAAGAGGGCCCTTTGGCGTGGCCCTTAGGCGGGGCACGACAGGCGGGAAACAAACCATCAACCCAAGCGAACAACCTCCAAACGAAGCACCAGATCGTCACCATATAACAGATTTTGACAAGACTTGCTCACAAGTAAAGAGTCTACTTTCGGAAGGACACCAGCTGAGTCCAGTTCTTTCAAGTGATTGTGACCCTAGCTCTCCCAGGAAGGATTGAGCTCCAAACGTGGTTTACACCACCCACAATCATAGTCACACCTACATCAGGAACTGCAAGTATTACCAACACCATTTGAACAATATTAGCCTCTGTAATATTTCCTATCCCCATAACGCTACCTCTTGCCATTATTTACTGTTGCCAGTATCTTTCTCTCATTTACTGCATCCATTGTTACCTGTATTTACTGTTTCCAGTATCTACTCTCATTCTACTGTATTTACTGTTACCATTACTTACTGCTGCCAATATCTTCTCTCATTTACTGCATCCATTGTTGCCTGTATTTACTGTTGCCAGTATCTACTCTCATTTAATGTATTTACTGTTGTCTGTATTTACTGTTGCCAATAGCTCTTATTCTACTCTAATTCTACTGTAGTACCTTCTACCTGACAGTAATTCCACCCTTACTCAACTGAGCCGCCGTACTACTGTCGCCAGTAACTTACCCTCACTCAACTGTGTTAATCCTCCCTAAGCTCATTAGAAGCAACTGCTTCTAATGCTTTTCATGCAATTATCTTACTGTATACCAGTAATTAGAATCCTTATATACTATTACCACTATTGCTATTACCACCTGCATTCACAGTACTATTGCAATTAATCTTTCCTGAGTGCGAATACTGCATCACACTGCACTGTAGCCAACATTTCCACAATTATCTTTCTCATTACTAACACCCAAGAGAATGTACAAAGTTCTGCTCTTATTCATGACCTTCCTTACCCTTGGTCTCCCTTACACATCAAATGCATTCAACCATAATACATATCATATACCAATCCTACGCACATACGGAAGGAGATGGTCCGAATTCCCCCACCACACTACAGCAAAAAATAACTTTACATCCCACTCCCATCTACTCAACATTCCTCTCCAAACCATCAAAAGGATACAAGAAGAGAAGCAACATCACCAACGCCTACTAAAATGTGCACTGATAAATGCCAGATCAGTACGATCTAAATGGCCCGCAGCCATTGACCTGATACCCCAATATAATCTCGACATCTTGATGATCACGGAGACATGGCTATCCGACTGTGACAACGTACTACTGAATCAGATGCTGCCACCAGGTTTTGTGATATACACATCTCACAGATCCAGTCAAAAAGGAGGCGGAACCCTCATCCTGGCCAAAGCTGATTTACACTTCAAGATGTGCAACTCCTCTAGCTCAACTTATCTTGACTCCCTCACTATAGCTAATGAGCTCTGCACAATCAACCTTTTCTATCGGGCACCCTCCCCTCACCAGATGATCTTCCAACTATAATTGAGCAGGCATGTACCACATCCACCTCACGCTCACCAAGTTGGCTAATCGGTGACTTCAATCTCCCATCTCTTCAAGACAGCCACTCAGCAGCATTCCTTGACGCCCTGGAGGACCTAGGTTACAAACAGTATGTCGATTCCCCCACCCACACTAAGGGTGGCAAACTAGACCTCATTTTCACACCTCTCTCCAACACCACAATACCCCTAACTCTTGCACTATCTGTAATACCAGTACCCTGGTCGGACCACAGTCTCCTCAGTTTCAATATACCCATTAATACATCCCACAAAAGCCGAAAGTCTTCTAACACATCTGGATCCCACACAACCCGCTTTAGACCACTCAACCAGAGCATAGTCCTAGAGAATCTCAGACCTCTCATGGCCAACACAACCATGGACTTAGATGATCTCATATCCAAATGGGATGAAAACCTGAGAGCTGCCTCCTGCCCTTCACTCACCGAAAAGAGAATTCGAAAACGTGAACATACTCCATGGTTCTCCACAGACCTTCGTACATCTCTCCACCATCTACGCAAACTTGAGCGACAGTGGCGACGAACTCACTCTCCTGAGGCGCTGGTAGCATATAGCTCATACCTAACTACCCACCGAGCAAAGATATCACAGAGCAGGAAAACTTACCACACAGGCTTAATAAAACGCTCCATCAACAAACCATATGCATTGTTCAGCATAGTAAAGTCCATAACAGGTGAACCGGTTTCAGCACAACCCCCTATGCCTCAGCCGCAGGACTACGCAAACTACATGCAATCAAAGATGATTAAAACCAACACAGACATAAATGTCAATAACGCCTCCACTTCACCTAAGGCATCCCATGCAATGCCACTACACAACTTCTCCACTGTATCAAATAGAGAGGTTGTGAACATAATTGCCTCGATCAACCCCAGTACAGCTCCTAATGACCCGTGTCCAGCCAGCTGGATCAAGGACATGCGACATGACCTCAGTCAATTATTGAGCAAAATACTGAACCAGTCTTTCTCAACAGGTTCATTCCCGCAGAGTCTAAAACACACTTCCATCAAGCCCCTACTGAAGAATAATAGACTGGACCCATCCAAGGTTGATTCCTTCAGGCCTATCTCGAGCATCCCACAGCTTGCAAAAATCATTGAGAAGGCCGCCCAACAACAAATCCAACATCATATTGACACTGAAGCACCACTAGATCCATCTCAACATGGCTTCAGGGAAGCACATGGAGTTGACACAGTCCTTACAACCCTATTCAATGTTCTGGTAACAGGAATAAATAACATACAACAGGGTTTCGTCCTCATCTTCCTGGACATCTCCGCCGCTTTCGACTCTGTGAGTCATGACATACTCCTACAACGCTTGAAAGATAAGGGGATTCAAAGCACAGCACTCGAGTGGTGTAAATCCTACCTATCTAACAGGTGGCAACAAGTAAAAACAGGCCACGCATCCTCAGAACCATTCCTGCAATCACAGGGAGTACCACAAGGATCGTCCTTATCGGCACTAATGTTTAATATCTACATGCAGCCGATATGTGACTTGATCAGATCCTTTAATGTACAATGTCTCGCTTACGCAGATGACATCCTCCTATATATGCCGTTCACAATTGAACATCCAGTATTCTCCCCAATAATCAACTGTTTTGAAGCTGTAGCCGAATGGTTGCTATCACAAAACCTTCGGATTAACCACAACAAAACTGACGTTCTTTTTGTCACAAGGAACCGTAAGTTCATACCTCCTCCATCACTACTCGTCAACAACATAGAGTTAAAATCAAAAGCTACCATCCGTTACCTCGGCATCACATTGGATCAGCACTTGGATATGACAACGCATGTCAAGAACATCACAAAAAATATATATTATAAGATCAGATCGCTACGTCACCTCCGCTCCCTACTAGATCCCACAGACTTCCGAACAACCTTCCAGGCATTAGTCCTCCCACACCTGGATTTTGCCAACATCATCCTTCATGGCCTCCCTCAATCAACTTTAAATCCGCTCCGCCTAGCCATGAATACAGCCGCCAGAGTCCTCTCCGGCTCATCAAGATCTGACCATATAACACCCATCATGAAAGAACTGCATTGGTTACCATTACATGCCAGAATCCAGTATAAGTCTTTAGTCCTTACTTTCAAGGCACTAAATAACTGCCCCCCTACGCCATCAGCAAGCTTATCCATGGCACCCTGGAAAACAGAAAAAGGAGAACCACATCAATGAACACCTTAATTGTCCCAAAAATAATAACGAAGTGCACTAAGACCACCTCCAACAGGGCCTTCTCCTTATTTGCACCTCTAAACTGGAATGCGCTACCTCACGAAATCCGTGCTATCAAAAACCTAATCCTATTCAGAAAAGCATTGAAATACCACTTGTTCACAAAATGCTACCCAGAAGTCAACCTAGACATTAACAAAACTACCACCTCAATACAACCTGAAAAGGGCTAGTTGGTCAACCTTCTCTCTAGTCCTATTAGTGAACCACATTGCAACATCCAAACGAGTTTTTATATTACTGTATATACCATTAAGTTAATCTGTACATAGTTCCCCCGATTGTCCTATTGTTGAAGTTCCCTGTTCAATGTAAAACTCAATGTTACTTGTATGCATTGTAGTATGTTCTTGTTCTATGTACACCGCACTGATTTTAATAGCGCGGTATAAAAGAATTGTTAAATAAATAAATAAATAAATAAATATTGCAGGAGGTATTGAGGGGCAGACCATTTGTGTGGGCAGTATGTGCGACAGGGGCTGTTGCGAGAAGTAGTTTGTGGGTTTTGGGTCAATTGTGGGGGATAATTTTTGGAAGTGGAGGCAGTCTGCAGGATGGTAGGGCAGTTTGTGGGATGAAGTGGTGGCAGGATGATGGGGCAGTTGCATGGCGTAGTTTGTGGAGAATTTGGGAAGTTGTGGGGATAGTTTTTGGGAGTGTGGCAGTTTGCAGGGTGATGGAGCAATTGCGGGATAGTTTGGGGATAGGGCAGTATGTAGGATGGTCAGGCAATTGTGGGGAAGTGGATTTGGGGTAGGGAAATTTTCAGGGTAGTGGGAAAGTTGCAGAGAGTAGTTTTGGTGAGAGAGGGCAGTTTAGGGAGTTGAGAAGGTACAGAACAGGGAGAGGCAGTTTGAAAGGAAGAATTCCCTAACTGTGTTTCACTGTATGCAAGTTTCTATGCTATTGAAGCTGGAACTCCTTCCATAGAGATGCAATGAGCCATTATTTTTTTTCAGAGGGGAGGGGGGAGACTTATTTCTCTAGAATCCCTGGTCTATTTTGGCTGTTTTTCCCACCTGCCAAGTTTATCCTATCCTGTTAAATTTTCAGGGAGTTATTTTACTTCCAGACAGAGACATACAGATGGATAGATGGACAAACATTTCTTGACCCCTTCTGTATAATTCTTTCCAACTTCTATCATCTTGGAATGAATAAAAAAGAATGGAATAAATAAATAAAATAAAACAAAACTGGAATTACATGGTCTAAATATGACCTCTTGTGGAGAAAAAGAGCTGTTGCAACTTATAAAAAGCCTATAAAATCTTTAATTCAGTTGTATTCAAACATTTGACATATCAAGGCATTAAGGGGTATGTTTACTAAACCGCGCTAGTGCAGTTCGCGTTAGGAGCCGCGGTAATAATCCAAACCCCCAAATAAGGAGATGGGTGGGACATCGTAACACCTAACGCGCGTTCCAAAAACTAACAAGCGTTACAGGGCGCCGTGGCGCGTCCCCGCGCGTTAAGCATAAGAAGCCACCCAGACATACATCACCGATACAGAGCTGTAGCACAATGGTTACTGCAGTGACTGCTGATACAGGCATAATGGGTTCGAGTCCCCAGGGTGCCAGATGCATAAGGCTGGCTGACGCAGCATCCTGTACATTATATAGTGAGTGAGGGGGCATGTATATGTTTTGTTTGTTTTGTAGGGTTGCCAGCAAACACCCCCACACAGTGGCGTACCCGAAGGTGCCGCAGAAGGCACCCCATAACGCACACCATAGGCTACATTATAAAGTGGAGTGTCCGCTGAGGCACATCAAAATGTCCCCCATAGAGCATCCTATAAGGGAACGTAAAGGGAGCCAGATAAGGTGACACATGGTGCGCCCTATGAGGCTCAGTAAGGTTATATTATGCTGAGAGGCTGTCGCTGGTAGCAGTCATGTGTATTAAAAATATATAATGCAGCAGACAGCCCTATAAAAGGAGTCCACTGTGGGTCTGAACCCATGACTACTGGCCCCACAGGCAATGAAGGAACCACTGGCCTGCAGCCCCATAGCTGCTAACAACCCCCTGGCTGGCTACTGAAGGGCAGCAGGACACCACCCTAACTGCCTGCTGTGTTGGCTAGGATCTGTACCAATGCAGGCATACCCATGGTGCACTGCACATGCAGACCAGCAGTCCAGAGATGAACACAAGAAGGGGTACGTACCCACATAGCCCCCTGGTATGGTAAGGTGAAATGACTGTGTGCGTCACTGTCACATAGTAGCAACAGACAGTATCCCAACAGGGTGCCCCATAAGAAGCTAGAAAAGGTGTCCTTTAAGGCAGCCTGATCCGTAGCACAATGGGTAAGACACTGTCAGGTGGTGCAAGGTCTGTGAGTTCAATTCCCCCTGTGTGCCCAAGGACCAAAGCTGCCTGCAACAGTACCCTCCACAAACAGTAGTCACTCATATGTAGAACCAGTCACCACTCTGTTTAAATCATAGATAACCCCATATTTTTGTCGGACACAAACAACCTGAGAGGTGGGAAAAAATGCCCACCTCCCCTCGTTGGGAGTGGCCGTTTAATCAAGAGAGCCTCAGCCCCCAAAGGTAGAAAACAGTGTGAATCTGCAGCCAGAACCGGGTGTGTGAAACGTACAAAGTCAAATATATACACAAATCATTTAATAAAGGAAAGACAACGTCAAACTGTGCTTGAAACAAGGCAGGGGACAACCCAATTGTCCTGTCATTGTAAGCCAGCAGCAAACACCACCAGGACATGCTTTGTTTGGCACAACTATGGGCCCTGTACTAAGTGAATGTGTCCCTGCCAGGTGGGCGTATCTGTGGATGAGTGTGCATCATGACCCCCACACTAGATCAGTAATGTCATAGGCAGTCTGTTTTGTACGTCCAACAAGTTCTGCTGGCAAACACCCACTCACAGGGATATAACCCGAAGGTGTCATATAGGGCACCCTAAAAGCCACACCAGAGGGCAAAGGCTAATGTGCACTGTCTGCCAGAGCACCCTATAGGGCGTGTCACAAAGCGCCCCATAGGGCATGTTATAGGGTCCCTGATGAGTCACTGTGAGGAGTCTGCAGTGTGAGGGTGTTGCTGCTGTCAGCACCAATGTAAAGCAAGATAACAAAATGCCCCCCAAGGGGTGCCAAATGATCCACTGTGTGCTAAACCCATGACCTAGGGGCCCCCCCCTGTCATGGAAGTAGCTATTTGCTCATATTGCTAGTGCAAATAACACAGTCCCAATAATGAGGTGGCCAGCTACTGGAGCAGAACTGTCAAATGACCCAAACACCCACACCAGAACCACAGAAGTTGCACTATGTACATACAAGGGATGCCTGACAAGGAAACAAAGCAAGGTCTCAGCAAACAAGGGCATATGGCAAACACAATCAAGACCAAGGCCATGATCATTACCAAATATATAAGGCCCAATAACATCACAGACCCCTTTCAAAAACTGAATGTCACTGGCAAAAGCAAAAGCAAAAACAAACATACTATGGTTAGTGTGCGCAAGAAAATGCAGATGTCCGTAACACCTGAACCACAATCCCCTGACTGTGCACCGAGGGGCGCCATGTCTTCACCCAAGGTGCCTGCTGGGGTGCTAAGGATATGGGTGTATGCAACAGTACCCATGGTGTACTGCACATGCACAGCAGCAGTCCCGAGATGACCATAGGAGGGGGTAGGCACCCCCACAGCGCCTGGCCTGGAAGGGAGAAATGAATATGTGCGCCACTGCCATAGAGCAGCAAAAGACAGTAGCCCAACAGTGTGCCCAAGAAGAAGCCTGAAAAGGTGTACCAGTACGGTGTCAAGACAGGTGTCCAAAGCTAAGTGCAATATGAGGTACATAGGGATAGGAGAGTGCTGATGGAACCGTGGCCCATAGAACAATATGGCACGGTGCTCCAAAAATGGTATGTTTGCCAAGGTCAGTGTGCCCTAGGGGCTGCAAGGTGTTCCTGGAGGGCCTGCAGGACCTGCGTGGAACAGAGACAGATGTAGTACAAACACCACCTAGAACCCACAGTAAAGACAATGAACAGGCGACAGATGGAGGGCGAGTAGGGAGTTAACGGACCCTCATCCCTGACAGCATCGCACGTGTCTGGCAGCAGCGCAGACAAACATGGCGGTGGCAACAGCATCACAGCAAAGGGTGTTGGCACCCTGGAGTACCGGAAAAACAGTGTGTGGCAGGTGAGGAGAATATGTGTCCCCCAGTGGAGGGTGAGGTGGCCAGAGGAGTGAGTCGAAAATGCAGAACAGGCACGGGACCACCAAGCAAAAAGAGATGCTATGCAGACAAGGGTAGCAGGGTAGGATACGGAGCAACAGTCCACAGCAACATACAGGACATCTCACATCACAATGATGCAGATAGATGGACCAAAGGATGGACAGCAAATGTGATTAGGATAATATGAGCGGGCCGGACGTAGAAGCCAAGAAATGAGTGTTACAGCGACCACAGGTACCAGTGCAGGAAAGGCAGAAAAACAGGGGAACAGAGAGAGTGCAAAGCTATGACCACTAGGATGGAAAGCACTGCAGAAAAAAAATGACCACAACAACACCCTGAGGCACACAGAAATGGATGCAGACAGGATCACAGCATGTCAACATCCAAAACCACAGCTGCGTGTCAGGCGATGGAACCACAGAGCGTAGCCAAGATGCAGTACACTTGTGGAGGAGGGGTCCACAGCCAACAACACAGTCCACAGGTGGGATGGAAGACACATATGAACAGGTCCACACACACACACACCAGGAAATATAATGCAGTGTAAACAACATGCAACTGATCAGGGGAGTGACACATGAGGGGTGGAAGGGAATAGGCCAATGGAGGGCCATGTGGAGGGGCTGTGGAAAGGGCAATGGACTGAAAGAGGAGCATGTTAATGACCAACAAGATCAGGGATGAGGCCCAGGCCAATCAACATCAGCAGCACCAATACACAGGTAGCCCAGCACATGCACCACTCCAGGAGGAGAACTAAAATTAGTCCAGACAATGTGGCACAGGGGCAGCAAACATGCCACACGGACATGAACAGCTCAACCATGGATGGGTGGGCGGAGATGTGATGGGGCTGCACACATCATATGGCCAAGTAAGCAGCAAACAAGGAAGGAAAAGACAACTGCCAGATGTCACCCAAAACGTCAAGCACACGAGTGGTAATGAAATGGGGTGACCAAACCCCCAAATTTCCAAAACAACGAAGGTGCAAACATCTGTCCCCAACAGTCAATCACCAGACCAAAGTAGAAAGTATATTCTGCATTGCGATGCACCATATGACGTGAAGAACGACATGGGGCCTGTGTGGCAGCCAACATCGCAAGGACACACCCAACCCACGTTGCGACGCCACCCACCTGTTTCTGCCCGTGGAGCCTACACACCCTGACCACCCCCCGCTGGTGCCACCCAAAATCCAAAGCCCTAACTCAGAAGACGTTGCAAACAGACAGTAATATGTGAGGTGGAGGGTCCCACCATGACATGTCCGCACAGTGTATGCACTCACTGTATGCACAGCAGACACCATCCCCAGCAAACAAAAGACTCTGGTGAAAGCATGCAGAGTGACAAGGCCACATGCCATGTCAACAGTGACGGTTCAAAAATCACCAACCCATGTACAGCTCATCACCCCCCTACTGCAAAAAAAGAAACACCCAAACAGGTCATGGCAGCAACGGCAGGCAAGTCACTGCAGGAACAGTAACAATAGGCCAGCAATGAGTAAGAGAAAAGGCCTGTGTCCAATGTGCAGAGGACTATCTCCCTGTGTAACCAACATCCAGGAACACGCTCACATGGGTGCTGTGGCCAAGCACATATGGATGACGGGATCAACAGATGCAGTGGAGCACATGTGTCAACATTTTTGTCAGTGTCCTGTGTGAAAAGATGCAGATATCAGGTAAGGGAAAGGCACACCTACCCACGACCCCTGGAGGACAGAAATGAGACACACACATAAAAACAGCAACACCCAGAATGCATAGATAGCACCACATGACATGGCCACAACACTGAGCACAGTGCACATGGACCACTGCAGGAGATATCCCTGAAGACCAGGACACCATCCCAATATATTCATGTAAATGCACATGACACGCATACACCCCAGGGGTCCAGAGCATGTGCAGCAGTGGTGGCACACACAGATAACAACGAAGGACATCCTGATAGCAATAGGCCAAATGCAGCATCAGCACGTGGTGTATTTCCCAGAGGATGGAAGGTGAGGCCCACCTGAAAGGTATACCAGTGGCCTGACTGGGAATGTCCATGTCAGGCAAGAGCACAAAGAGCCCCAATAGCGGATGCAGACACCAATGGACGGCGGACATCACCACGTCTGCATGGGTAGCTGTGAGTGGAACATGTCCACGGTGCATTGTGTTTTGCGGAAACACAATGTTGATGTACATTGGACCACCAGCAAAACTGTGACACATCTGAGAAAAATATATGACACATGTGCACAATGTACATTAGCCCACAAGCAGAAGGTAACAGAGGGATGAGGGAACATAATTGGAGAGGTGGCCAAACACATCCCTACAACACAGATAGGCAGGGTAGTGCAGAATGACCGGCCATGTAGACAGGTCAATCAGAAACAGTAACATACACTGTGTGACAAGGTACGCATGCCAGAAGGTTCAGATGGCAGGACCCCCAACACTGAACGACAAATGGAGACACACATCACAGTACATGCATGAGTGGCACAAATCTGTCAAATGACTCAATGGCAGTGGCTGTTCAACATACCCTCCAACAATACAATGTCCTGTGCCTGAGTACACACACAACCTCACAATATGTGTCTAAGATACACCATGAAGACTCCCAAGATGTGAACAGGTAATGGCCACATGTGTGACAGATGGAAGCTAAGGGTGATGGAGCAGTGGTCCAAAGACATGTGCATCACCATAGGAGCAGTGGAGAGAAAACAACATATATGTGTCTAACCGTGACGACAGCAATGCAATCCTCACTATCTGACAACTCACCCGAGTCAACAGGAATGGTGCATATATGAACACACACTCCCCACATGCAGCACAGCTTCGGGCAGCATAGTCAGCCAATCCGTGTGGGCCCGGAACACAGAAGCTCATCCTGTGGAGCCAAGAACATGACAGAGATATGGAGACATGAGATGGCAGTGCGGCACAATCCGTACACCAGCTAACACATGGCTAACCCAGAGACATGTCACCAGCACACCCATAACTTACAGGAAAAGAGCTCCTCGATCAGATGTTGCCTGGCTGCCATCCCCGCATGTGTGTCACCATGGCCAGGTGCAGGAGGGCACACAGGATCCACCCCGAGATCCTCATTAATATCGACTGGAACATTGTGCCTGAGAGCAATGTTGTGGAGGATGCAACAGGCTATGATGATCTTTGCCACAGTCAGCGGTCCGTACTGTAAGGCCCCGCCAGTCCTATCCAGACACCTGAAGCGACTTTTGAGAACGCCAAAGGTGCGCTCAATCACTGAGCGACTGGAGGCATGGGCCTCATTGTACCGTATCTCTGCACCTGGCCGAGGGAGACGCACAGGGGTAAGCAGCCAGGTGCGACACCCATATCCTGCATCACCTGCAGAAAACAATGGTGCAAGGTTACATGCGTGCTGAGGCACCAATAGAATGACAGACGTAGCAATACAGAACTGGACAGCCGAGAGGCTGTGCACACAGATATGAGGCAAAAGCAGTGCACACAGTGGTAGTGCATCAGAGGCTGTCGAGGCCAGAGGCAAATGACCATGACATGCCGATAGGGGCAGTGCACACCCATGTAACCGTGTCACAGGACATGTGCCAAAACTGTGCCGAAAGAGAGCAGTGGTGGGAGCTGTGAGCCAAGATGTCCGACAGTGGCAAAACACACCCGGGGGTGCAGGGATGCACAGGTGTGCAAGTAGGTGGCTGGCCTGATCTGGCGCACACACTGCATAGGCCACTGGGATACATTGCGGGGGTGGGGTGGGGGAAGCAACAGGCGGTGGTGGCAGGGGACACCGAAGAAGGTGCCCAGACATGCAGCAGACATGTGTCATAGCTGAAGCGCCCAAAGCACATTTCACGTGTAGCCCCCAGCATGGCCAGAGAGAGAAGGTCGCGCATACAGAATGACCACCATGAGGATGTGTCTGTGACCCCATCCCCCCACAGGATGGCACACGTACAACCATGCAACATATGGGCTGCCCAAGTGACTGACCCCACTGGGAGACATGTGTACAATTGCCAGTGCAGTATGCCCGTGCCCAGATGTGGAGGCCATGGGCATGTTGCAGGTGTAGCTCACAGGCATGGAGGGGACATCATATGCAGCACGGGTGCCCCTGGACACAGTAACTCAGAATAAAAAAAGGCAAGGCCACGGTAAAGGCGACACCACATGGCCGCTGGGACACACATGTGAGAGCAAACAAACACACATGGTAGACAGAGAGATGGGTGTCATTGCACATATGTCTGTGACCAAAACACCAGTGACACGGCATGAGGTAGTGTGCCACACCCAATAGTCTGCACCTGGAAATAACACCGCAATGTCAGGCATGCAGTGGACAATGGTGACAATGGTGTATGGACACCCACCTACAGTAGGTGCATGTCATACACGTTGAATACCCACCCAGCAGGACGTAGTCCTCATATTGACCAGCCTCAAACTGGCCAAACACTGCCGAGTTCTGCAGGATATAGGAGTCATGGGCAGACCCTGGAAACCGCGGGACCACATTCAGGATATGCATACTTGCATCACAAACAACCTGCACATTGAGGGAATGGAAGTGTTTGCGGTTTGGGTACACAGCCTCCCTGTCGCGTGGCGGGACAAGGGCAACATGTGTGCAATCTATAGCGCCCATCACGTGTGGTATCCCAGCAATCCTATGGAATGCCTGTGCCAGGGCCGCCCAATGTTGCCTCCCATTGGGAATTGCAATGTAATTCCCAACCCGGCTGACCATGGCACGCAGTACCTGGTGGAGACAGCGGGAGAAGGTGGGCCTACTCATACCACCCACTGCTGCCACCGAGGATTGGAAACAGCCAGAGGCAAAGAAATGTAGGGCAGCCAGGAGCTTGGTCATACCCGGTATAGCATGTGACCGGGCAGTCAGGGGCTCAAGGTTAGGTCTGAGTTCCTGATAGAGCTCCCTAATGGCCCCTGTGTCCAGCCGGTAGAGGGAGATTACCTGGCCCTCTCTCAGGTCCTGGAGCAAGGCCCTGGGCCTGTAGAGACGTTCCAGGCGGGGTTGTGCTTCAGCACACCTACGGCGCCATTGGTCACCCACACCCGCCTGTGCAGCCCCCACAGCTGCAGGCCTGAGTTGCAGTGGCATTGCACCCATTCCCAGGGCCGCAGCCCCAGGAAAAACATCTCCCTCCTCCGGAAAAAGCAGCCCAGCCAGTTCGACCAATGCAACCACTGCACCACCTGCATGCGCAGTCTGAGCCATGATAGACACAGGTTGGAGGATAGCTGGGTTAGAAATAGTGGTCGGGGTGGGGATGGACATCACATGATCGCCACACACCTGGTGGAATAGAAAGATCCAGAATACAGCAAACATAAAACTTACCTGATTGAAATGGCACCGCGCGCTGTGTCGCACGTTCCCATAATGCACCCGCGGCCAATCATCTACATTTCACAATCATCTACGTGAGTCCCTGAGATGTAGCAGGGTGTAAAGAAACTGCGTATCACACTAGAAACCACACCCAGACGCCAATATAGGAGTGACAGACAACAAACATGCCCATGAGCAGGGAACGGAAGAGGCGTTGTAACGCGCGTAACGAAGTGTGCAACGTCTGAGTGATGTCACGTACGCGTCACTTAGTGCTGCAGCGTCCAGCGCTACTACTAAGGTGCAGATAAACATAGCAATATATCAAACGTGGGAATATGTGGGCCAGCAGTACACACAATGAAACTGTTATAAAGGCACGTGTATGATGGATCCCTGAAATGGCACCTGCTGCCTACACGAACACATATGATGTCACTTCCTGCACGTAGCACCGCGCATCGCAACACACCTCGTGGCACACGTGGCTGTGCGCGTGGCTTTGCGCATAGCCAACGCCCCACGACCCACGCCCCACGACCCACGCCCCATGAAAACCTATATCTATGATTGGCTGTGTATGGCAAACCCCCAAGCACAACCATACGTGACAGTATGGAGCGCAGGGAGGCAGAGGAGCAGCAGCATGCAGTGGACCAGCCCACCCACCCATCAGCACAAACAACATCTGGCGAAGATGAGGTACCAGGGCCATCTGGGGTTGGGCAAGCACCAAGTGCACATGCAAGTGCAGCTGGGAGACCAAGGCAGCCCAGGGTCCCAGTCCCAGCAGAGATACGGCGGAAGGCCGTATGCTTCAGCCAGCAGGAAAATGATCTCCTCCTGGCAAACATCTTGGAGAGATATGACCTTTTGTTTGGGCGCCAGAGCTCAACCCTCACAATAGCCACTCGCAACAGGGCATGGTCTGAGGTCCAGGCAGCAGTGGCAGCAGCAGGGGGACCCCACCGCGATATTGAAAACGTGCGAAAACGCTATTGTGACATCAAAAGAAACATACGGACTGAGCTTGTGAGGGAGCAACGTGGGGCCCAAGGCACTGGAGGGGGCCCAGCTCAGGTGGCAAACCTCTCAGACCTTGAACGTCGCCTGGCCGAGAGACTTGGGCCAATATATGTACATGGCCTACCCGCTGCATTGGACACAGCGCACCCACAAGCAGGTAAGGGGGGAGTGCGGACCAACTGTGGGATATAGCACAGACACATGGTGTGCGCCACAACAGAGGGGGGGGGGTAGTACGTGGCTGTTTTGGAATTGGGGGGCAACTGAGACACAGAGGCAGCATCCATTCAAGAGCCACGGTGGGGGGGCCTGTCTATGGGTGGCAGTGGGCGGCAAAAGTAAGTGAATGGGAGACTGCAGGGGTGGCAGGCCCACAGTGACAGCAGAGGGTGCCGACATGTTGCATGGCTCACGGTGCAGAGCTGGCAGGGGCAGTAGGGCCACACGGGTAAGGAGACGGCCAACCGGAAGGCACACTGCACCTGCTTAGGACAGGCTGGGTGGTGGCAGGATGAGGGTGGTGATGGCCATGCATGGGGTGTGCGGCAGCACCCAGGGGTGTGGGGGCCTGGGGAAGCAGGGCACAGGGGATACTTGCATGGGGAGTGCACAAACGTAGTGGGCTGCCACTAGAGCCATGGGCCAGACACACGCGGATCAACAAACCACAGATGCCTGAGGGGGTATGTGATGGGGTGGGGAGGCAGCCAGACCCCCATCTGACCTATGTAACCTTGTGGCACCCAGTTGATGTCAGCGCCATCGACGCCCAGGAGGAGGCACAGGGCGAGTCAGCCGCGGGACCATCCAGCCCAGTGGACACTGTGTCTGAGGTGGCCCATGTGGGAGCGGAGAGGCAGGCCGCACCCCTGGGGGATGGGGACATGCAGGTCCCAGGAACTGCAGACGGGGACACAACACCCACCACTGCAGGCACTGGGGACGGGCCTGCGGATGAGGCGGAGCGACACAGGAACGAGGCACTGGCTGCTGTGGCAGATGTCATCGGGGAGATGCAGGTGCACTCTGCAGTAGCCCACAGAGATGCAGAGGGTGAGTGTCCTAATGTGCTATGGTTGATATGCCTCCGAACAGGTGTTGCTTTTACCCCTGTCTCACATTGCACTATGGCCTCTCCCCACAGGTATACGGCATGTACTGCGTTCGGTGGCATGGGCACAGCGGCGCCAACTGCGGCTGGCATGCCGCCTGCAGCGGACCATGTCTGGGGTCCTTGCTCGTGTCGACCGCATGGCCACGGCGTGTGAAAGGATGGCTGACGCCCAGGAGCGGATAGCGGCAGGCAGGGGAGCAGTCACTGTCCATCTGCAGCAGCCAGAGCCAACACCACCACATACACCTGCAGCAGCAACAGCACCAGCAGCGGCAGCAGGGGGGCAACAAACACCAAGGGTTGGGCGGGGCCGCCCAAGGGGTGGCAGAGGGAGGGGAAAATAAAGGGCTACACAGGTGGCCAGTGAAGGTGACATGTGTTCATTGTCTCATTTGGGGCCCGACAATCACACCCCCCCACCCCACCCCCTGGCCCGTGACCAGAGCACGACACGGTGCCACTGATGTCATCAGCCATTGCCCCCCCCCCTTCAGCCATGTCCACCATGGGTACGCAGCCAATCACATAAGCTGCAATGCTGGACCACCATTCCCATGTCGTGGTGGCTTGCATTGTGTCGTGGGGGCTCACGGACCCCGTGGACCAATACCCTGTTGAGCCCTCACCCACCATTAGTCTCTGTGTTGGTGTAGGTGCACTGTATGTCCTGCATGGGGAGCCACATTGGCCGCTCCCATCATGCTAAACCCATACAGTATGTGCACTGCACATGTCACGTACTCCGGTTCACATGCTCCCACAGACATCCACCTTGGCGCACCCGTGACACATGTCCACTGTGGTCCCCTGAGCACACCCTTGCAGCTTCCAACACCTTAGGGTGACCCCCCGGGAAGGCCTACCCATCACCCTGTGCACCAGTGGCCGCAATATACACCTACACCCCCTTGCCCCCATCAGGCACATCCCAATACCACATTTGGCTCCATAAGCTACATCCATTAACTGTCACCTGTCGCACCATCCACACTGCGCTCCACCCCATCCACAGCCACGCCACACTGTGCCACTCCTCTGGGCATTATCCCGCTAAGCCCCCGTCCCCACCCTCTGCTGTGCCCACCCCCAGACCCCCACACCCCTGTGGGTGCCACCACCGATGGGCCAATGCACTCCACTGACAGTATGCTCTTGCACCCCCTAGGGCCAGCCATTACACCCATCACACCATACAGCAAGGTGGTCATGCGTCTCCCAGCGGATCATTGGACCATCCTGTACCATCCCCCTTTCCCACCCTGCATGCTGGTATATGTGCTTGCCATCTAGCCAGCTGTTGTCGGGCCCTACACAGTCACAGCTGGCAACACCGCTCACTCCCCCCCCCCTCAGGCACCAGCTGCACCACCTCCTCAGGTGCACCCTCTGTGTTCTCACCCTAACCCCACCCATACGCATACACCTCAGCCGTCCTACCTTTGCCACCACAGCCTAACACTATGGGGTCATGCTGGATAGGCTACACAGGCCGTCCACCCTCCCCCGCCATATGTCCCATTGTCACTCTGTGCTGCGCGCCCCGCACCTTCGTACACATCTGCTGTCGCACGTCACTCATGCATGCCACTCTCCCCCCTGCTCGTTGCCCCACCCTCTCAGCAACGTAGCTGTGACATGTCTGTGGAGGTGCTCTCACCGCAGCCCTTACCTGTTCCACGTCCTCCCTCGCCTCTCAGAGTGAACACTGACACACCCATCACTCGCACAGCACTGTCACCTAGCAATGAGGACATCTGACCACCAGGTTCATATATGAAACGTAGAACATTTAAAACATATTTATATTTAAAACATATTTACAACATTTGAACTGGGACACACATAGTCCAACATTGTTACATAGTATATGATGCCAGATAAAGACCAGCATGGTCCAACTAGGCCTCCTAGCCACACAGCATTGGGCACTCCCATCCCTGTGGACGTTGTGATGGAGAGGCCATGGCATGGGCTGTCACAGGGCGGGTGTGTACTGCGTATCCACGCGCTACACACCCCGGGGACCCCTGGCACATGGTGGCTGTTCCAGTGCGCCCCCAGCTACGCGATCCTCCAACAAGCGTAGCCGGTCAGCCACCATGGTCAGGGTCGCAAGGACCTGCCCCATAATAAGGACGTTCTGCCTCTGGGCGTGTGCATGCGCACGCACAGCCGCGGCCACGCGCAGACCGCACATGCAGCCACACAGACACAGGTCTCCCCGTGTCTGTGTGGCTGCATCCACGGTGCGCATGTCCTCGGCTATGTGTTGCATGCCCACGTCCAGGGGGTGTGCGTCGCCATCACCATGGTGCAGGTCGCTTGCGCCCCCGTAGCCCTGTGACAGCTCATGTTGCTGGGCACCCACCACACATGCCCCCCCATCCCCCACCAGCACAACGTTGGGCAGGTCACCCACTTCAGGCCCCTGTCCCACTACAGCAGGGCCCCTACCCGCCCGGGCCACCTGCACCCGCCCCTCCTCCCCCTGCACCCCAACACCTCTGCCCTCCCCCCCTCCCCAACCTCCTCCCCCACCGTCTCCGCACGGGGCAGCTGCATGTCCTCCTCAGCCGGCCCCCCACCCTCCCCCACATCCTCCTCCTCCCCCTCTGTGTCCGAGGGTTGTTCGGCCCCATGAGGTGGTGTGTGGTGCTCCACCAGCATTTCCGCTGGGTCAGGCATCACATCCATGTCATCTTCTCCTTGCGGATCACCGTGGCCCGGATCCTGCACCACCTGTTACTCCGCAGCACGTGCATCCACTGTGGGAGAGGGGGACACGTGTCATTCCCATGGTCACACATGTGCCACAGCAGTAACATACATCCTGTGGTCATGTCAGCCACTGGGCCACAGGGCCATGTCACATCACTCACCGTCCTGTTGTGCCAGCCGCTCCCTCTGCACTCGGCGCACAAAACGGGGATATCGTGCCCTCAGCTCCCTGCCTTTTTGCGGAGATCCTCGACCTATTGGGGTGCAAACACATATTGACATTAGGGGTCAGACACCCTTTGGTGGCCTCTGCCGCTACACATATACAATTAACAGTGTGCAATATGGTTTGACCCAATGGGTCACGTACCGTGGCATTTCCCAGACCACCAGGATGAGGGGTAGGGCCCTGAGGTGAGGCCTACTGCATCCTGGGGATCTGGATTGCCTCTTGTGTTGACTGTCTGGGGCATTCACCACACCACCAGGATGAGGGGTAGGGCTCTGAGGTGAGGCCTACTGCATCCTGGGGATCTGAATTGCCTCTTGTGTTGACTGTCTGGGGCATTCACCACACCACCAGGATGAGGGGTAGGGCTCTGAGGTGAGGCCTACTGCATCCTGGGGATCTGGATTGCCTCTTGTGTTGACTGTCTGGGGCATTCACCACACCACCAGGATGAGGGGTAGGGCTCTGAGGTGAGGCCTACTGCATCCTGGGGATCTGGATTGCCTCTTGTGTTGACTGTCTGGGGCATTCACCACACCACCAGGATGAGGGGTAGGGCTCTGAGGTGAGGCCTACTGCATCCTGGGGATATGGTCTGTTTCCTGTACTCACAGACAGGGACAGATACCATAGCACAAGGCCTGCAGATGGGCCCTCATTTGGGGCCTTTAGCATCCTTGGGCTATAGCTGAACCCTGTATGCACAAATAGGGTCAGATACCATAGCACAAGGGCTGCAGATGGGCCCTCATTTGGAGCCTGCAGCATCCTTGGGCTATAGCTGAACCCTGTATGCACAAACAGGGTCAGATACCATAGCACAAGGGCTGCAGATGGGCCCTCATTTGGAGCCTGCAGCATCCTTGGGCTATAGCTGAACCCTGTATGCACAAACAGGGTCAGATACCATAGCACAAGGGCTGCAGATGGGCCCTCATTTGGAGCCTGCAGCATCCTTGGGCTATAGCTGAACCCTGTATGCACAAACAGGGTCAGATACCATAGCACAAGGGCTGCAGATGGGCCCTCATTTGGGGCCTTTAGCATCCTTGGGCTATAGCTGAACCCTGTATGCACAAACAGGGTCAGATACCGTAGCACAAGGGCTGCAGATGGGCCCTCATTTGGAGCCTGCAGCATCCTTGGGCTACAGCTGAACCCTGTATGCACATACAGGGTCAGATACCATAGCACAGGGACTGAAGATAGGCCCTCATTTGGGGCCTGCAGCATCCTTGGGCTATAATTATGTCTTTTACTCACAGACAGGGACAGATACCATAGCACAGGGGACAGCAGATAGCCCCTCATTTGGTGCCTGCAGCATCCTTGGGCTATATCTGAGCCCTGTATGCACAGACAGGGACAGATACCATCGCACAAGGGCTGCAGATGGGCCCTCATTTGGAGCCTGCAGCATCCTGGGGATATGGTCTGTTTTCCTGTACTCACAGACAGGGACATATACCATAGCACAAGGCCTGCAGATGGGCCCTCATTTGGGGCCTGCAGCATCCTTGGGCTATAGTTATGTCTTTTACTCACAGACAGGGACAGATACCATAGCACAGGGACTGAAGATAGGCCCTCATTTGGGACCTGCAGCATCCTTGGGCTATAGGTATGTCTTTTACTCACAGATAGGGACAGATACCATAGCGCAGGGACTGAAGATAGGCCCTCATTTGGGGCCTGCAGCATCCTTGGGCTATAGTTATGTCTTTTACTCACAGACAGGGACAGATACCATAGCGGCAGGGACTGAAGATAGGCCCTCATTTGGGGCCTGCAGCATCCTTGGGCTATAGTTATGTCTTTACCTCACAGACAGGGACAGATACTATAGCACAGGGACTGAAGATAGGCCCTCATTTGGGCCCTGCAGCATCCTTGGGCTATAGTTATGTCTTTTACTCACAGACAGGGACAGACACCATAGCACAGCGTATGAATATAGGCCCTCATTTGGGGCCTGCAGCATCCTTGGGCTATAGTTATGTCTTTTACTCACAGACAGGGACAGATACCATAGCACAGGGACTGAAGATAGACCCTCATTTGGGGCCTGCAGCATCCTTGGGCTATAGTTATGTCTTTTACCCCCTAACAGGGACATATACCATTGCACCAGGACGGGGGATGGCCCCTGAGGTGGGGCCTGCCTGTCCCCTCCTGGGATGTGTGTTGGCCTTATGATCACAGGACAGGGCCAGGTGACACACCCCCTGGTTGTGTGGCTTGGCCATTTGTGATGTGCCTATGGTCCTCTGTGGCCAGGGCACATCATTGAGACTACACAGCGGCACATACCATAAGAATGTGTTCTGTAATTCACCTGCGTGAGGTTGTTTGAGGCACCCACCTGTGAGCCAGGGGGAGTCTGTTTTGGGGGGGTGGGACAGACCCTCACTCACATCTGGATGGCGGAGGACACCTTGCAGTCCCTATTTGTGACATAGTTTTGATTGTTTTGACTTGGTTGCATGGGTGTTCCTCTGCACATCCTGGGTTGGGGTGCCTGTTCCCATGAACTTCACCTCACGTGGGTTAGTCTGAGCTTCGGTTGTACCGAACAGTGAGGCAGCCTCCCAATGCCCTTCTCACCCTCACCAGATTCTGCCCTTCTCGGATGACCCAGGGAATAGGCTCCTCTGTCTGAGAGCCAAAATAGCTCTGTGAGCAGGTAGAGCTCCCTTTGTGTGAATGCTGGCTTTCTAGACACTTGCAGCCATGTCTTCAGAAAGAAATGTGCTGTTGCCACGTGCGTTGTTACGGGCGCCCTCCAGCCCCCCCCCACGTGCCCCCCGTCCTGTTTAACGGGCGTTAGCCACGCGCGTTGTTACGGGAATGGCTAGCGTGCCTTGGTCGCGGGCGTAATAAGAGTGCGTGGGTACGTGTTTTCTTACCTGCGTGAGGCACTTAATATGTAACCCCCAGGTTTTAGTACTGCTGCTACATCTCCTAGGTAAAGTCGTTTGGACGTCTGCTCATTACAGGGGTCTGCCTTTATGTTTCCTAGCCCCTTCTGCTGCACACATCTCACATTTGCATACATTCACCTTCCTTTGCCTAGAGGTGACCATGACGTAGAGCTGTATCAGACATATCTGATGTACTTATTGTTTAGACTGTATTGAGGGGAATGTGTGGAGACAAGGGCCACAGAGGGAGTCCCAGATTAATTAGCTGTAAGGTTGACATTGGGCAACATGTGGAGGTGTTGTGAGGTTCTACTTTCTGGGCATGTATAGCATGGATTTGCTGCTTTTCATGTGTTTTCTTTCACATTTTAACATTAAACATTTCCCTCTCTTGGCCTTTGGGCATAGAACATTGGCTTTGATTCTCTATAGCACCTCAGATAATGTGTTTCCTTTTTCAGACAACACTGCTCCCAAGACGGAATTGCAATCTGTAAAGCCCTGCTTACGTAATCAGCACAGTGGGTTCGTACCCATAACCCTGGGCTCCACAGTCGGTGCATTTGACAGTGGGTTTGCAGTTATGTCAGTATCCTGTATCTCCTTCTCTATTGACTGGCTGACTACAGAGGGACTTCAGTTCACCACACAGTCCATCCACAGTAGTTCTCAGGGTTTAATTGGCCTCAGTCCCCACACCCATGATGCACTTGACATGACAAATCAGCGCCGTGTCACAGATACACACCATGGGGGGAACAAGCAACCCCCACAGCATCCCCCTTGGCATGGTGGGGTAACTGAACATGTGCACCCAAACCAGCACCTACCGGCATGGTAGGGGTTTCTGAGCGTTGTGTTTTACTGGCACAGTGTAGCTTACACACCGTCAACATTGTGCGGGTTACTCTGCGCTCACCGTGAGGGTGCAGTGATGCGTACAGCAGCAGGTCCACAGGCAACATACCATGGCAGACCATAGGCCATGCTGGACATCCACAGCCGTGTTGATGGTGTGGGATAGGTAGTTTCGGCACAAAACAACTTGGATATATCTGTCTGGATCAGTCAGGTAAGTCCCTAGGGGGATTCTGGTGGTAAACCACAGTCTCCCATCACCCGATCCACATTCATCCCTCCCTGCACTGATGGCAGTGGAAGGGACCATCACCCCCAGTTCTGCTTTTTTTTCTTTTGGGTCAGACCACCCTCAGGGCCGTTATCTGCAGCTCTCTACATATCCAGTAGAAAACAATAGCAGGACAGACATTAGGCCTGTATAGGCTAGGCTGGACCCCACCACTATATGATATTGTCCTGCAGCAGGGCCTTCAGCCAATGCACACCTGCAAGGCTCTCCATCAGGAAATATACCAGCTGCAAACAGCTTGCTAGTTGGTCCATGATGCATGTTCCTGTTGGAAATGAATGCATCCAGAACTGGACTGGGATGGCAGCATACACAACAAGCAGATAGGTCAGGGACTGGCCCAATAGGGAAAACACATACCTATCCAATGACAGAACTACAATATAGCACTATGGGGAGGTTAGCCCTGCTGTGGTCACTGCACAGTCAGGGTGAGACTGA